>PYSS01000134.1:80625-99324 GCA_003049465.1 Magnaporthiopsis rhizophila
CTCTCTCTCTCTCTCTCTCTCTCTCTCTCTCTCTCTCTCTCTCTCTCTCTCTCTCTCTCTCTATCTATCGCATTTACCCGCAGTCATCCTAGGGGCGCTTAGAGCCCCGCACTTGGTTGGACCGCTTCCTCTGCATCTCGTAGGTGTAAATTAGCATGACTTCCCGGGCTGGCGTCATTTTGCCCGAAGTCTCCATGGGATGGATGCCTGTTTTGTACCACTAACGCAAGCCCTCTTTCGGGCGGTGAATCAAAGCCTGCCCTCTGGTGTATATGTCTGACGCTGCCTAGGTAGTATGCCGTGATACCCTCCAAAGCGGCCATATTCCTGAATACGTGCGTCTAAGCGTACATGCTCGCTACGTCGTGTGCCCGCCTGTGTCGTTCCAACCAGCCAGCTCCGTAGCGACCACACCTACCCCCCACCTCTGGCCTCTTTTTCTGATCGAAACCCACTTTCTCTACCACGATCCGTGTCTCCATGGCCGGTCCCTTGTTCCTTGCAATCCGATGAATTTCGCCCCCTCGTCTACGGGGAATGATCAGTGCTCGTGGCCCCTGCTCCAGATTTTGAACAGCCCGGCAAATTCCTTCGTTTCCCCGCCGTCTCACTCTTCACAGATGCCCATCCGGCCCGCGCCCCTTTGCTTTGCCGGGACAGCCTGTTCCATGTTACGTACCCCTCCCTCCCTTGCTCTCTTCCCTCCCTTCGCCCTTGTGCAGCATATTTCCGAGCATTGGGCTCCTGCCTCATCGGGAGGTTGACAAACATTTATTGAGTGGGTATTACAGCCCGACTTTGGTCTTCGCAGTCACCGCTGTCCCCTTGGCGAGCCCAGCATCGTACAGAGAAACTGGCTGGCGTGGACGTTTTGGGTACTGTCCTCAATCTGCCGGGGATCTAGGTACTTGCCAGGCACCTACGGGTAACCAAGGTGTGTAAAAAGGTAGTAGGCAGGGAGAGCTAGCAACACCCCTGCGAAGCCTGAGCGTCACTGTGACGAGGAAAGCCCATCCGAACACCCGCCACCTCCCATAGAAGCCCGCAAGACCCGCTGGGCGCTGCACCGCCCGCCCATTCCTTGGTTATTTCTCCTCTGGCACGTTTGGGGATTCTTCCAGAAGCGTCGACGTGCAGACGCTGTTGACAGCCCTGGCTCTGTGGCGGCCGCTAAAGACGTCTACCATAGTCGGAGCGGCAAAGTTCATGGGCCCGCCCGCGTAGGTTACTTGCGATTATGGGTCGCTATGGTGTCCGTCCCTTGGGGTTGGAATGGAGAGGAGACAAGTGTTCTCACATGACAATTGGGGGACGTGAAGCGACTCTTGGTGGGCCTTCGACACCCCTGCTTAGAAGGTGATGTGCCGCTACCTTGCTTCGGGGCCGGCCTTGGGCCTTGGGGGCAGGCTAGGGAAGGCACTGGGCGGGTACCTTCCCTGGTTTCCATCCTCCCGAGGAATGTGCTTACTGGTCACGACAGTCAAGGCAGGAGCTGCCCATTGAGTCTAATCGCTAGGTACCTGCGTACCTACACCGGTTGGCTGCTCGGGGAGATGAGGGCTGCCAGCATCGACAGGGCAGAGGCGGAGCCTGCAGCGCGGCCACGACAGGGCCAACAGGCCACATACAGAACCCAGAACCCAGAACCCAGGCAGACCACACTTGGTCTTGCCTCTGCAGCCATTCCATCTCCATGTGCCCTGCGACATGTTGCTGGCAGCTCCCATCAACCACACACATCCAATTTTGCCCACTTCCAAGTTCATCCATCCCTCGCTTGCTCGCCAACCAAGCTGCCGCCATCGCTGCCGATTTGGCTTTACTCTTTTAATGGATCTCCTTTACTATTTTTTCTTTGCCGCACCCACCGAATTAGGTGGCTTGCTGAAGATATGCTTCTGTCGATTGCCCACCGTCCACCTCGCGACCCAAAGCCTTGCTACTATTCCCGTTGTTTCTTTCACTGGCCCTAAATATCAAGTTCCAAACGCCCTCAGCTGTGTTACTGTGCAGATGCCCGATGCTTGCGTCGCCATCATAATCGCCAATTGCTGCTGCCTCGCCGTGTCCTGCCGTTATCAGCATGAAGAGCGTGGCGCAGCCCGACCTACTAGGATCACCCTGAGTGTTCGACAGTCCCCACCGTTGTCACCGCTGCCAGCAACAACCTCCCTCCAGCGGAGGGGTGGATAAACAGCATAATACCTGGTCATATCGTCCCCTGTCCCCCGGCCGCGTTTCCAGACAGATAGAATGCCACGCCCCATCCACTAACGGCACCCGTCGCCCACGACCACACCGGCTACGCAACCGACGCAGCTTTATATAGACGACAAGCCTAGGAACTAGGCGACGAGCTTCATGGTCGTTTGTAGACCTAGGCTGATCTCTCCGAATCAAGCAGGAGTGCAGTGCTCAGTTTCGATTTCTGGGTCGGATGGACCGACAATAATAACACTGGCTACCTAGCGGTAGGTACCTACCTCTCCAGCACTGCCAGTTGGTCTCCGAATACGCCCCGGCCACTTCCGATCAAGCGCATGCAGGGTGGTCCATTTCCGGTGCTGTGGTTCGAAGCGGGGGCTATTGATACATTGAAAACCCCATCGAGAGACGGCCACGGTCCCCGAGTGTCTCCCGAGTCCCCAGCCAGCAGTAGCCCACCCGTTTGGGTCAACAGGCCCTCTCTCGTTTCTCTTCTCTCCAATACCTCGGGGCTCTTTTATATCCACTTGCCTACATCCTCCCCTCGACCATTCGGACCGGCGGAGGCACTGGTATGAATATGCTTCACTGCCCGCCTCCTCTCCTGGCATTCCTACACCCATCTCCTTTTCCAGTCATGGACCAGTCAGGTCAGTCAGACCAGCAGCAACGGCAGCAACGGCAGCGCGCACCACAGCAATATCCTCGCCAAGGTGTACCTCCTTGCTCTGCAGGGCCACCATCAAGCAACTCCTCTCCATCATCCTACTCACTTAGCGACCAGGGTGGCGACGAGTACGCCATCGCAACAAACGCCGAAAACACCTCAAACATGGCCACCACAATGCATACAGCCGCACGCAGCGGCAGTATCAGCAGCACCTCGAGTGCTGGTGGCATCAGTTACTATCACAGTCCCTCTCCGCAGCCGTCCTACTACGCCACAACGCCGCCTACGCACCACCGCTCGCTGTACACGGCGTCGTACCTCAACCCACACAGCACGGCGGCCCAGTACGCACATCTGCCCCGGCCGCGGCCTGCGTCCCGGTCCCACTCGAGATCCCTCTCTCCGTCGCCGAAGCCGTCTCCGACAGCCAGACAGGCGAGCCTCAACGCGCTTGCCGCTGGGGCATCACCACCTGTACCATTCCCAAGCAGCAGCCTCGGCGGCGGCGGTAGCATCCTGTACGCTTACCAAGAGCAACAGCGGAGACCAAGCCAGCAGCAGCAAAGCTTTCCACAACATCAACTATCCCCGAGCCAGCCAGTCGATGCCCTTCCGGCCCCAGCGGGGGGCTTTATGGTACGCCCTTCAGTGCACTTCCCATCCCAGTATCTACCGTCCCACCCTGCACTCGCGGCTTTATGGACACCTTCGAGGCCCGGTTGGGCAGAACGTCTCCCCCAGAGGACCGTGGACCGCGTTATCGCGCCGTTCCAGAAAGGTCACGCTCATCCGTCGTCGATGGCACCAACAGCAGCCTGGGGCGATCTGGGGGTGTTCCCACAGGCAGTACTAGACAGGATATGGTCTCACTTAAGCTACAAGGACCTCATCTTTCTGCGGGAAGTTAGCAGAACCGCGCGCGATACCGTGGACCCCCAGCGAGCTCATTGGGACGATAAGTATGTGTTTGTGCGGGAGCGCGAGGACAGGCTCGACGAGATCGAAAGACACCAGGGCACGCAGGGGCGCTTGAGCTCGGCCCAGCAGTGTCGGGCGCTGACGCGGGCGGCCTGCTACTTCTGCTACAAGGTCAAGCCGACGACAGAATTTCAGGTGCCCACGATGCAGCGACACTGGGTGACGGTTCACACGGACCCTATCACGGGCAAAATCCATTACGTGCCCATCCCCGACCCGAACGAAGGGGCCAACGCGACGCCCATGGCACCACCGAGCAGACGGTCTAGCTACACTACACAAATGGAGGGTAGCTATGGGCAATTTGGGACGCACAGCCAACAACATTACACCATCCACGGGCGCTCGGCCACGCCAGCCGAAACCACCGGAATCCACCTGCGCCAATACTGCATCGAGTGCGGCGTCGAGTACGGCCTTCACGTTCCCGGAGAGCTCTACAAGACGTGGGCAAGTGAGGTCATCTCGAAAAAGGACGCACCGGGGAAGAGCGTGTGGATCTGCGAGTGCGGCGACCTGCCTCCCCGGAACCGGATACACGATAGTGTCTCCGACGATTTCTGCCGCCGCTGCAACAGAAGGGCTTCGTACCGCTGAGAGGGCAGAAAAGGTTAGCGCTATCCCACTGACTGTTAGTGATACGTCTCCTGGACTAACATAATATCACAACTACTATGCAGGCCCTATATATCTTCTCTCGGAACCTGGTACCTAAACTAGCATTGTTTTGCCCGACGGCGTCCCGGAAAAACATACGGGGGATCGCCTTTCACATCTTTATCTTTCTTGGAAATACCTGTTTTCTTTTCCTTTTTGCCCTCTCTTCTACTTACATCTGATGGTAGCATGTAAACATTTGTGGCTACTTGAAAACGGGCTGGTATAAAAGAGGGTCGTGATCGTGTCCTTTTGCAGAGGCGTGGGGGAGTGGCCCCGCCTTCTGTAGAGATAGCATAGCTTGATCAAGGCACTCCACGTCGAAAGAGCGGAAAGGCGAACCGGAGCTCAGAAGGGTCATCCATAATTGTTAGCTTTGTTCTTTTACCAGCTGCTTGCCGTAGCTTATACCTGTCCCCTGCTTTTTCCATGAGCTGCATCTCTTTCCTGGACAAGCCGCGGAGCGGGAGACCTCTAAAAAGACACAGGCGCCATAGAATATTCAGCGGTGACCAGGTCCATCGCAGGGGAAAGACCGGGCATATGAGCCAATGGGCGATCAGCCCAGGCATGCGAATCCGTCGACGTGAGGAATCTCGGCTGTGGGGAATTTCGCCCTATGGTCCTTTTGCCGACCACCTCTCCGGCGAGCATATGCCCATCAATCAGCGTGTTTTTTTCGGAA
This sequence comes from Magnaporthiopsis rhizophila, assembly GCA_003049465.1. Lineage (NCBI taxonomy): Eukaryota > Fungi > Ascomycota > Sordariomycetes > Magnaporthales > Magnaporthaceae > Magnaporthiopsis > Magnaporthiopsis rhizophila. The sequence continues at coordinate 85,821 of PYSS01000134.1, forward strand.
TAGCTCCCTATTCTGCGGACGCTGGCATGGCACACATGGCTGGGTATGGGCCTCTGCTGTCCTTCTCCTCGCTCCACCCACCCACCCACATACACACACACACATACATATACACACACACACACACACACACACACACACACACACACACACACACACACACACACACACACACACACACACACACACACACACACATACACACACACACACACACATACATACACACTCACACATAGTCTATACTCGAGGAAGGAAACCAGGCTGGAGTGGTCGGTGTGCCGTGACGTGACCACCCCGTCAGTCGCCGAGTTCTACATATCCTGAGACAACGGTGCATGGCTACGAGGCCTCTGGTTGGCTCGCCGGCCACGTCTTTGCACCCAAGTGGCCAGTCGCGTTCATCTACTTTTTCTCCCCGCCAACCACCCCGGAAGTGGTACGTAAGCTGTAGTCGTAGGGTTGCGCAGGGTAGATAGGACGGGCGCATGAGTTGGGAGGGAAAAAAAAAAGACATAAGACGGCTGCATTGGCTTTCCTTCACCTCCCCTGCGGGAGGTGCGTTACTGGGTTTCCGAAATATGTTTTTTTAATTTCTTCTGTTTTCTTTTTCCCTTCCCTCTCCACCTGGTAAATACGATTGGCGAAACAGGGCCAACCCTACGATGAGGCTTGCTTCCACCGGATCAAATCTCGTCTCTCGGGACTTGGTACGATTTATACGACGGGCCACCGCCGCCGCCGCCGCCGAACGCTTTGATATGGAGTGGTGTTCGAGAAGAAAAGTGCGCTTCGACGCCGCGAGAAAGAGCTAGACCCAGGTTGAAAAAAAAAAGTCGAGCGATCGTCAAAGCTCTTGTTGACGCGTCGCTCATTCTATTCTATTCCCACATGGCAGCAACATCGCCCATCGCCCATCGCCTCACCCCGGCAGGCCACTACCGGGGGACGGCAGCGCACGAACACCCTTACCTCGTTTTCTCTCTCTGCTTCGATCTTGGCTCGTTTCCACGGGCTTGGGGCCTGTCAGACCCGCTCGATCCCCCTCTCAGACGGACGCACACACAACGCACACGCCCCTCCCTCCCCCTTTGTTGAGAGTTGGCACCGGACGCGCAGGGAAATGAAAACGACAAACGCTTCCCGCCCTCAGGCCTTGCAGAGTCCCCGCAGGTGGGCCCGGACTCACTCGGAACCTCCGGAGCGTCGCCGCCGCCGCCGTCGTCGTCGTCGTCGTTGTCGTCGTCGTCAGTCTGTTGCCAAGGCACACACGGCCAGCCTTGCATTGCATCTTGGCTTGTGTGGGCGATGTCTGTCTGTCACTTGGACGCAGGCTGTACCCGAGAGCTCGCCGCCAAGAAGAGAGGGCCATTGGAGACATTATCACTGATCCGTCGTGAGACAGTCGAGGCCGTCTCGACGGGGTTTCGAGCGTTGCTGGTAACGTCAAATTTCGCTTTTGCAGCGATTCTTTTTTTTTTTTTTTTTTTCTTGCAGATCTGTTCGTCTCGATGCGCAATGCTCAACTCTGCCATGTCGTCCACGTCACTGTCCTGTAAAGAAGTACATTCATGTGCAAACACTCAAAGATAATCATGTCCCGAGAGTACCCATCGTATTCCCTTAGCTCCTCAGACCAGTGTCTGCTCGCTACCCGTTTGTTGTCATTCCAGTTCCACCACATCGAGCCTCGTCATCAAAAGCGAAGGCCGAGAGATCAAGTGACATTTTCACACCCCTTGGACGTAAAATGCCGCTTTGGCAACGTCGAATTGAAGCTTGTCACATTTATCAAGACGTGTGCGTGAATAGGTAAAATCGAAAGCCAAGGAGAAAAAAAAAAGCGCCAAGTGGCTCCGTCACTGTCCCCAAATTCCCGCCTTTTTAGCGTTCAACCAAGCAAGGAAAAAAAAGTACCAAGCCATGGAGCAGGGTTGCGGGATTAACCAGGATAATCGCAATTTGCAAACATCGACCCAGTGGTCTTCTCTTGACAAAAACGCTGCATTTCGCACGTCTCTTCATTATCCTTATTAGGTACATTTGACACGCCCCGGTTCTTTCGTCTCTCGTTCCCTACAACACAACGCCTATATGACCACCAGTAAAGCAAACATTAAACGTGGAAAGTGCTGACACTCGTACAGGACCATATGTTTGGAGGCAGATTAACAAAAGAAAAATTAATGTAAAGGGATAGAAGGAGAGCAAAGGACTTCGAAGCATCGCCCCAAAAGGCCGAACGGCTTCTATTAAACATCACCCCGACCAAGGACGGTGGACGGCGCTCAAAAGCTCAGCTCCCGGACGGCACGGTGCCTGCGCGGGGCAAGAGGAGGGAGCCACATGGCGCCATTGTAGACGGGCGGGGGCACGGTGACGTAGCCCGTGGTGTCGAGCGGGTTCACGGTGTTGCCGGCGGCGTTGCCGGCGAGCGGGGTGCCCGCCTTCGCGCAGGCGGCCTGCTGGTCGGCGGGGAAGGTCTTGCCGCGCAGGCGCTCGGGGGCCTCGACGATGGTGGCGGTCAGGCCCATCTCGACGTGCCACTCGATGTGGCAGTGGAACAGGAAGACTCCGGGGTTGGTGGCCTTGAAGCGCAGAACGGCGTACGAGTTGGCGTTGATGTGGACGACGTCGCGCATGGGCGGCTTCCTGTTGTAGCCGTGCGGGTGTCCCGGCCAGACGCCGGCGTTGGACGCGGGCCTCTCGAGCACCTGGAAGTGGTGGCCGTGCAGGTGGAAGGGGTGGATGGCGGCGTCGATGTTGTTGACGACGATGTCGACCACCTGGCCGTAGGGCACGATGAAGGGGATCACCTGGCCGTAGACGGTGGGGTTGGTGTTGTGCTCGCCCACGGTCGCGGCCGTGTACAGCGTGGGCGTCTTCTGCTGGATGTAGGTCTGGTTGTTGAAGCAGGCGCGCGGGATGCCGTTGACGTCGCGGCAGAACGTAAAGTCCAGCTTGATGACCTGGTTGGCCATCGGCAGGATGTCGGCGCCGTCAAAGGGCTTCAGGTGCGCGTCGTTGTGCGGCCTCCACTTGGGCACGACGAGCTGGGTCAGGGGCTTCTTCTTGTCCATGACCAGGTGGCCGGTGAAGTTGAGGGGCCAGACCGGGTTGACCTCGAAGTCCCTGTTCTGGTCGAGCGAGAAGAGGATGGGGTAGTTGCGCGAGTCGCGGTCGATGCAGCTGATGAGCACGTCGAAGCGCTGCGCCGGCGAGATGCGGATCTGGTAGGCCTGCTCCTGCTTGACGTAGGCGCCGTCGTTCATGATGATCTGCATCGTGTGCGAGTCGAACTGCAGCATGGCCGACGCGAAGGCCGCGAAGTTGATGACCCGGAACCGGTACGTCTTGCCCTTGACGAAGTTGTACTTGCCATCGCCGCCCTCGTTGACGATGATGCTGTTGGGGAAGGGAGGTGCAAAGCGAACGTTGGCGGGGCTCAGCATCGCGCGAACCAGCGGCAGGGTCTCGGAGTGGTACCTAGGTAGGCATAGGATGACCCATGTTAGCTAAATCTGAATCCGATCCTGGGCGCGTCCGAGATCGGCACATCACGTTGAGAGACTTACCAGTCAGAAACAGACAGGATGACCTCCTCATCGTACTTGCCCTTGTACGGGTCTTTCGGGTCGTCGATGATGAGCGGGCCGCGCAGGCCGTCAGGGTACTGACCCATGGTGTGCGAGTGGTCTAGCAAGGAGAGAGGGGCATGTCAGTCAGGGCACTTGTGCACGCATTCGATCGATCGACCAGGGGAAGATATGCATACACCAGTATGTGCCAGGGGCATCAGCCTATCATCGATAAACATATATCATGTCAGCATGTTGACCACAGACCAATACCAAGCAGGCATCGTGAGGTTGGATACTTACGAGAAACTTGTATGTCAGGGTGTCACCAGGCGGCAGGGGACACTGGGTGACGCCAGAGGCGCCATCCATCTCGTTGGTGGAGATCTGGTTGATGCCGTGGAAGTGCAGGCCGGTGGTCTGGTTGCCCAGGTTGTTCTTGATCTTGACAACGATCGTGTCACCGACCGTGGCACGGATCGGCGGGCAGGGCCACTTGTTGTTGACGCCGATGACGGGCCTCGAGAAGCCATCAGGGGCCGCCCGGACCCAGTCGATGGTCCAGTCGTACGTGACGGTCGCGGCGCTAACCACGACTCCCAGGCCGGAGACGGCCAGGGTAGCGAGTGAGGACACACGCATGGCTGCGGTGGTGAGAGGAAAAGATGCCAACTAAAGAATTACTAGGGGATGATCAAATTAAAGGGGGTGATCAACGAGAGGAGAGAGCCAGCGAACGGAAGCAAGGCCTGTGTCAAGCGAGCGAACACGAGGCGGCGGCCCGGACGAAGACGTCGACCAGGGAGGCGGAGGGGAAGACGAGGAAGAACCCAGAGAAACCTTTGCGACTGCACGAGTGATGATCTCTCAAGCCATGAACCTTTGGGCGGGGAGAAGGGACGTTTATAACGACATCGACAGTCTGCTATTTTTTCTCTTCCCACGCTGGACGAGCTGGATGCCAAGCCAATGGACCGCGAACATAGCCAGAAGCAGGTGAGACTGAGCAAAAGCGAGCCACACAGGCCGCCAAGGCCATGCCACATGTAAGGGCTAGCAGCATCCATGTCCTCGGATTCAAAAAGAGAGCGAGCCGGCCAGCAGGAGGCCCGTTCGAACCGAACGCTCTTCGCGGGCCCAGGCACCCAGGGTTGTTGGGCTGCGAAAAAGAGCCTGTGGGGCTTGAGGCTGAGATGGCAAGTCAGTGATGAGTAGGGGGACTGTGGTGGCGTGAGCTGTGAGCCGTGTGTGTGTGTGTGTGTGTGTGTGTGTGTGTGTGAATCATGGGCCCAAGGCACCCAGCAAAAGCAGCGTCTATTGCTGCAGGACGGAAGTCCGTTTTTCTGACTTGCGTGCCGTGGGCCGGCGCTCGTGCTGGTTGGCTAGCCAAGCGAGCGCCTGACCCTCCCCCTCTTGGCTGTGCGGTCTGGACATGGACATGCTGGCGTGCGGATGTTCCGATGCCTATTCCGACATGCACTCACAGGCACGATCTCTAGATCGGTGTGCCCGCGCTTGCTGGGCACCAAGGATCCCAAGACTGACCGCCCGCTTTCTATCATCTTGGCTGACCGGTCCCGAACAGCTGGCTAGCTTCTCACGAACAGGGGAGCTCAGGCTTTGGTTCCGCCAGGAGAGCTGACAGAGGAGCGGGAGTGAGGGGCGGTGTTCCAAGGGATCCCGCCTGTTGACAGGACGCTTCTCTCCTTGCCTCCCTACAGTGTCTGGTGCACAGCAGGACGGTGAAAGATTGCCAGCAGACATCGAAGCCGGACCATTTTCCACGGCAGGAAGGGAACCCGATGCGGAACCATGTCCTGGGCTGACGGGCACTGAACCCCCAGCAAAGCAAGACAGGCGGGGCCTGCACAATGCTGGTGCTGCGCAGAGTTCGTGTCCTCTCAGTGGCGGAACCCATCAGCCCTAGACTATGGTGCATTGGGTATATCGGAGAATGTGTTGATGCCATCGAGCCGCCGCGTCCGTTGCTCCGAGCATGTAAGACGCAAAAAGCATAAGAGACGAGGGGCAAAACAAAGAGAGGTGCGTGCACGAGTTTGCTTGTTTACTCAATGAACGGGACTGAGAACTTGGCCTGGCGGGCGCTGTCAACTGGGGCTGGGGCGTGCGGGTGGCGCTAGCATGGGGATATTTGCGGTCTCGGGCTCTCTCATTGCTTCTTTTCGCTGATCCGCGACATCCACTAGCTCCCATTTGTTTTTCTTTCTTTCTTTTTTTTCCTGTTCTGTACATGCAAATGCCGGCTAGCGCCTGAGCATGGATAAGCCCGCAAGGGCCGTGTCTTTGCGATGAACACCAGGGGCGACGATAAACAGGCCTCATGCAAGTAAGCTTATCGTCGTTTGAGCAAGGAGAAAATGAGTTGTCTTGCAGTTGGAATGGGGATCTGCGGCCATGGCGTTGGATCGCGATGTGCAGAGCGCCAGACGAAGTAGGAGGAAGTCCGTTTGCTGTTGCGCCAGCACGGTCGATGCACTGGTCGGAGGGTTGCTGGAGGAAGGGATCGTGATTGTCAAGCTCCCATCAGAGCTGTCAGAGCTGGTGGGGTGTGGTTGTGACAAGGCGTTGGTGGTGGCTGATTTTTTTTTTTTTTTTTTTTTTTCATGTGTCCTGTTTTTCTTGCCATCCGCGGCTGAGACGTTGGGTCTGATGAGGTTAAACTAGGCAGCCGAGTGGATGCCACGTCGAGCTGGCTGAGTAAATTGACACTTGTGCAACGGCCCAAAAATAGCCCGCGCCATGGAATTGCTTGTGAAGGGAAGCGCTCATGCACCGTCAAGTAGCTCAAAGGCAGTTGCAATGTGGGGGCAGGCACATGAGCGAATCAACAGGAGAAGAAAACACATGCTGGCCCAAAACGGCAGCCGTCGGCGACCAAACCCATCGAGTCCCCAATCGCGGGCTTTCCTGCAAAGGAGCACTGCCTCCTAAAGGCAGCCCAGTACCCCAATTCCAGGGCCCGCCGTCATACGCAGCAGTCTGGGGCCCCATCGGGCGAACCTTGGACTGTCCGGCATTATTGGAGTCAAATACCGAGCACCAATCACAGACACTTGCCACCCTCCCTCTCATCGATCGGTCCTGTGCGCCATGGCCAAGACGCGCCAAGGCAGGAAGCCCAAGCCCGGGTCCGAAGACTCGGGCTGATCTTCATCGCCTGCCGCGCTCCCTGGTAAGGTCTATGCAGGCGCTGCAGCAGCGTGCATCCTCCTACTGCACAAGCCATGCAGCCACGCTGCATCCTGCGTTGCACTGCACTTTTGCCCAACATGTGAGGGAGGTCTTGTGGCGGTGGGGAGGAGTGCTCGGCTCTCACTCTCACTCTCCTCTCGTTCCATCCTCTTATTCCTCAAACGTCCAGCCGGGCACCTAGCGGCTTATAGTCCACCATCACGACTTCCGCAAGCAAAGCGCCGCTCCCAAACAATGTCTTTGAGCCTTTTGGGGTCAGCCTTCACTGTTCTTATGTATCGTCCCATCACTTGAGATGAAGAGGCCGGAAGATACGAGCACAGGGGAGCCTTGCTTCAGGCTAGGCGGCATTAGGTGTTCCTGGCCGCCCTGAACGCCACCGACGGGGCCCACCAAGCAGCCGAGTCTGCGGAGATAAAAGGTTCATCAAACTATCGATTCCAAAGCAGCCACTCGCATCATTCTCGAGTCGGGAACGACATCACTACCGGCCAAGAACGGGAAAGCCTGAGCTGAGAGAAAGCGCAAGTAGCGCCATCATGCGCAAGACATCCAGTCAGAGGGAAATAACAGGAGCGAGTGGCGGTGATCACTTGCCAGCAAACTACCTCGACGAAGCCTCACCGTCGCAAGCACCTACTGCATGGGTGCATGCAGCAGCTGCATCTGCATCCCTTCTGCATCTTTACTGCTCACTGCTCACTGCATCCTCTGGGTCGTTCGAGAGCCACGGCCATGAAGACGCTTGGTAGAGTTCGACCGGTCACTTTTTTCTTCGCCACGCCGAGCGGCGACGGTCAGCGAACGGGTCAAGGCTATATCTCTTGTTATATCTCCTAGCAAACCAAGCTACAATGCGCGGGCCGCTGCGAAGGAGGGGTGTGAAGGAGAAGCTAATTAGCCTGCCCAAAAAAAAACGCGCCGGTTTGGCGGAAAAGCCACTAGCTCGTCCGGCCCCGGCGCTAACGGAGAGCGCCAACGCATTCTTGCATTCGACCTCCGGTTTAGGTGCGTGTGGACACTGTTCGATACGAGGAATTCATGGATTGGCAGGGCTGGAACCCAGCGGCCGAGACACTCTTATCCCTTTTCCGAAGCTTGCATGTGGGTAAAAGGTCGGGCCAAGACTTGTGAGCTGTTACCAAGAGAAGGGAGGATGAATGGCACTGAGAAAAAAAAGAAAAAGAAAAAAAAAAGAGACTGTCACAAAAGAGAGCGGGCTTCAATGGGTGCTCTTGTGCTGCAATAACGGAGTATTGATATGGTTCGTCTCGATTTTGAGGCTGAGGGTGGAAATGAAAGCGGAGGATGTATTGTTGATGCTACCGTGGGGTTCCCTGGCGGGTGCTACCGTGTCATCCGACCGTCCAAATGCCGCCTTGGCCTCAACCAATTGATTCAATTCGGTCGCGCCGCCCTTGTGCTTCCCCTCCCCACCACATTGCAAAGGAGCAGCCTTGTGCGCAGTAACAAGGCCAGCAGTCCGGGCCGACTTGGAAGAAAGAAAAAAAAAAAGAAGAAAAAAAGGGAAGCTGCTCTCATAGATTGCCTTCACACCACCACGTCCTCCGATAACGGTTTCCCGGACGAGAGGGTGTGCTCCATTCCTCGACCTAGTCGTATGCGGGCATGGAAACACGGCATATACATCACACATGCTCCTGGTGAATGAACGACGTCACAGACCATCCATGCTCTCTGCGGTTTTTCTGTGCTCCCCCAAAAAGAGCAGACATCTGGTGGGTAAACGTACTGTACGCCGGGCCCGAGCTGCTGGTACCACAGCGTCTCTGGGGCGGATGCTGACATCCCAGGGCCCTTCAGGGCGCCTGCCATTTACACTGGGACTGTGGCTGCCCGCGCCGCTTTCGGGTGGCTGCGTTGATGATGATATGGCGTTTATATATATGTGTGAAAAAGGATATTTGCCATCGTTCTGGGGAAACACGACATATCAGCCACCTGGACATTATTTGTTCGGCTGGTTTGTAGTCTTATATCCAGCTGTAGAGGAATAGTGACTATGATTTACAGGAAAACATGTCTCCGATAATAGAAACCCGTGTGCTTTACTCGGAGTCTTGTTCTCGCCAGCCATGTTACCAAGTCCCGAAAGGACATCAGGATCACAAAGCCACATGGCCCAGGTCAAAACTTTAGCCACCTGATAGTATGAGCAGCAGAGGCTCCGCCTCACGAGTTCCCCGTCGAACCAATACCCGATAGATATTTATGGTGATGGGCGCCTGTACGACACCAGTCTACGACACCAGTCACAAGGGGCCTCCTGGAACCATCGAGTAGGCAGGACCTGGCTCCCGCGTCATGTCCCGCCGTGTTTCTATTCCGTGGGATGTCCAAGAGAAGCTGTGATGGAAGGGCTTTCATATCAGTTCATATCCTTCGTGTGCCGCGCCCAAGTCTAGCCGGACAGCCTCTGAAGTCCGAGTGCCATCCTCACGAGCCAGGAGGCGAGCAAAGGGCAGTAGTATCCCAACGATAAAGAGAATATGGGCTAAAAGAGGCCACTGACCCGCCCTTATTGGCCTGTATCCTATGAGATAGATATCCGATTTCCGAGGAGTACCTCCCTAACACCAATGATACAAGAACCCGACACGCTCGGCTCGGCTACTTGATGGCAGCTTTTTTTTCGCGTCGAGTTTACTAGCTCGTCCGAAAAGTGCGAGCCCAGCCTCTCTCGCATTAACCACAGAGGAAGCAAGAGGAGGCCCGAATAAATACTAGAAGTCGCAGTTCAGTCGGTAACTGCCGTAGATCGACATACCTGCTGCGTAGCTGGAGGATCTCTCTGCCTACACAGTCTACCCGTATGGTTTGCGTCCCGAATAGAATCCGAATAGAATCCATCACGTGGATTGGATATCTCCTACGCTTGTTCACGACCCATGTTCCCTGGCAGCTATGGGGACGGGGCTTAGAGACACTGGTTCTACATGATCCGAGATGTGAAAGGCCACATGGCGTGGTACTCGCGCGAGGCCTGCAACCCACCAGGATGTTGGTGCCTGATGTTGCTTCGTCTGGGTGGTCGGATAGTCGGCATCGCGACGTGGCAGGGTTGAAATAAGAATGATTATCATCAGCGTGGAAGTGATAGAGGCTCTTCCCGCCAGATCTCCGGGTATCCCGTTTCGTCACTCTAGGGAACGGTATCGCTCCAATTAGTGTCTGGCTCACCAAAGGTGGAAGAATCGACATCAAACGAAGGGTGCCGCAGTCTGTTCTGCAACTTTCGTTCAGCTCCCACGATTCGAGGAGCGAGAACGGCGGAGTCAATGGTAGGTGAGTTACCCGTGGATGCGCAAAATGTAGAGAAAAGGCAGCAAGTAAAGCAATGTATATCTTCCGCTGAATCTCCAAGAACAGCACGTATACGCAATGTCAAACAACGACGAGCTACCTACTCCCTAGAGTGATCTCGAATAACGCCAATAAATCACATCCTGACCCTGTTTGATACAACGAGAATTGATCAGAGTCTCGACATTGGACCAAGCTAATGACGACATGCCCGCTCCGAATAGCCCCAAATAGCCCCGAGTATCCGCATCAGCTCTGCAGCGAGGCCGCAACAAGCTTGAGCACCTCCTCGACCGACTTCCTCGCGTTCCGGGGGTCCTTGGCGATGGCCTGCCAGTGTTCGCCGTGGCGCGGGTCGCTGGAGACGCACTTGGCCACCACGTCGGCGCGCTTCTCGTCGGTGCCGTGCTGCATCAGGAAGCGGTAATACCACGCCCACGAGTCGCCGGCGTCGGCGTCGAGCACGAGCGCCTTCTCGAACCAGGACTGGGCCCGCTCCAGCTTGCGCTCGCCCCAAAAGATGCGCGCCACGGCCACGAACAGGCCCGGGTCGTTGTCCACCTGCTTGATGGCCTCGAGGCTGAGCGGCTTGCGCTGCGTCCGCGGCTCCAGGTGCCAGATGCGCTCGCTCCACAGCAGCCCGCTCTTGGGCATCTGCCGCAGCGCCGTCGCCATCAGGTTCTTGGCCTGCGCCAGGTTGCCCGCCCGCCGCTCCACCCGGATCAGCTCGCACCAGAGCTCGGGCGACTTGGGCACCGCCTGCCGCGCCCGATCCAGCACGCTGCGCGCCTTGACCACGTTGCCCGACCGCTCCTCGAGCCGCGAGTAGAGCAGCCACAGCGGAACCGAAGACGGCACCGCCTTGACCCCCGTGCCGTACGCCTCCCTGGCCTGTGCCACCTTGCCCATGTCCTCGTAGATCTGGCCCTTCATCATCCACAGCTTAGGCGCCGCCGGGAACAGCTGCAGCGCCTCCAGCACCTGCTCCAGTGCGGCGTCGTTGTTGCCCAGCTGCCGCTCGTAGGCCACGCTCCGCATCCAGACCCGGTCCGTCGGCGCGTTCTGCCGTGCTGTGCCCAGGAGCTTCTGGGCCTGCTCGACCTCGTCGTGGTCCGCCTCCAGCTTGACCGCCGCCAGCCAGATGTCCTCGTTGTTCTGGTTCTGCTGGAACGCCCGGCCCAGCACGAGCCGTGCCTCGTGCAGCTGGCCGGCCAGCAGCCGCTCCTTGGCCAGCATCATCCACAGCACCTCGCTGTGCGGGCAGGCCTCGACCGCCTTCTCCAGGACCTGATATAGCGCCTCCTTGGTCCCGTGGTTGCGTTCTAGGTCCACCGCGGCAAGCCACAGCGTCTTGCTGGTGACGAAAACTCGCAGGGCGTAGGCGTACATGGCCCGCGCCGTCGCGAATTTGCCCCGGTTGATGCTGGCTCGCGCGTCCTCCATCCACGTCTCCTTCCGGTCGTCATCCTCATCCAGCCCCCAGCCGAGCGTTTGCTCAATGATGTCCTTGCACGTCGCCACGGCTCCCTCTTCCTCGCACTTCTCCGCCTCGGCGATCCATTCTTCCCGTTTGGGCATGGCCGACACCTGCGCCAGTTTGGCAACGGCATTCTTCATGATGGTAACGGTTCCGTCGGTCTGCTCCTGCAGGCGGGCGGCAGCGATCCAGATCTCGTGCGAGGTGGGGATGGCCTTGCGCGCCTTGTTCAGCACTGCCCTGGCGCCGTTGGCCGTCTCGAGGCGGGCTAGAGCGAGCCAAAGGTCGATCGAGGCGGGAATCAGCTCGGTGGCCTTGGCCAAGAGCAGACGCGCATTGTCCGGATCTTCCTCGAGGTTGACAGCCTCCTTCCACAGCGCTTCTGATTCGGGGATGTGGTCCAGTGCGCGACGGATCACCCTCTTCTTGGACATGGGATCCGACTCAAGCTTCATGGCCTCGACCCAGAGCCTGACGGACATGCTATTGGCCTTGATGGCGTCTGCGGCGATGATCTTGGCGTTGCGGCCCTCGTTCAGCCTGATGTTCTCAAGCCAGAGATCCTCGCTTTTGGGGCACTGCTTGCAACCTCGCGCCACCAGATTCCTTGCCGCGCCGAACTTGCCCGCCAGCTCCTCCACACGCGCCGCGGCGATCCAGCTCGGCGCGTTGGTCGCGTTCGACTCGGTGGCGGACTTGAGCAGCTTCCGCGCAAACTCGACGTCTCCCACGCTGACCTGCTCGGCAGATTCCAATTTGCTCAAGGACGTGAGATAGCCTTTGGGGTCGACGGTGCTCGCCGTGCCAACCGAGCTGGCCAGTCCGCTGGCCTGCGAAGCCTGGTCGAGCCTGGACTGGAGGACCTTGTCTCGTGCGGCGCCGATCTTGGCAAAATTCGTGACGGTGCCGTCGCCGTTGGAGGAGCTGGCGCCGGCCCCGTCGTTGCCGACGGTGGTCGTCATCTCGGTCGAGTCGCGCGCGGCGGCCAATACGCTGTCGGGCACGGCGTAGAAGCGCTGGTGGGCGGCTGTCCTGGCGCGCTTGTTCTTGCCGGTAAAATCCTTTGCCTCGGGGAGATTCGCCCACTCGTCGTCGGTGACGCTGCCGAGGGCGCGCTTGAGGTCGGCAAACTGGTGCTGGATCTTGGGGTTCTTGCGCTCGTACTCTTCCCTCTCAGCTTGCTCGCGAGCTTCCCTATTCGTCAGACCGCTCAGGTTGGTAATCTGTTCATCTGGCAAGATATTCGATAAACCATGTGATTGCGCCACGAATCCTTGGCAGCGACGGGGACGGGGAGAGATCGCGTATGGGCTGGAGAAGTCAACTAACCTCTGCTTCTGTCGGCGCTTGGCCATTTTGTCATCTACGCTCTTCCATATGCGGTCTGCCTCCTCGTCATCCTTGTCATAAATACCGCCCGAGAAGAGGCCGGTCTCGTTGTCGGGGTCCTGATAGCGGCCATCGTCGTCGTCGTCGTTGTCGGCACCTTTTGCATCCCTGCCGCCTTTCTTATCGGTGATGCCGAGCTGGGCCGAGCGTTTCGCGACAGCCTCCTTTATCTGGTCCTCGCTGGGTCCTTCTCGGGCAGGGCCCAGATCCGATCGTGTCGTGAATCCCGTCGCACCACGGCCCAGGCCCGCGACGTAGTTCTCGGGAGCCGGTTGGCTCAAAAACGAGAGGTTGGACATCTTGGAGGTCGTTGCGGGAGGTCGAGAGCCCAGCACGGCGATGCTGCGGAACGTTGTGCGGGAAAGCGCGGTTCGCGGCGCGGTGTGTTTTCTGCTTGCCTGGCCAGAATCCAAAGATTTCGATTCACCTTGAAATGCATCGCAGTCCCCACCTTTCTGCACGTTGCGGCCCCACTAGTGCCTTGCTGCTAGCGCGACCCGTTGCAAAAAAAAAAAAAAAAAAA
>PYSS01000135.1:0-19359 GCA_003049465.1 Magnaporthiopsis rhizophila
CGGCTACCTCGCCGCCTCCTGAACCTTGGTCTTGTCCGCGGCGACGGGCTCGTCGACAAAGTCGGGCACCTCGTCCTCGAGGAAGCCGGGGGTGGCCGATGCGCGCTGCATCTCAAACTCGTACTCGGCCTCGTCGCCGAGCGCGTCCAGCTCGGCGTCCAGCTCGGCCTCGTCGATGTCCTCGGGCATGCCGATGCCGCGCGAGATGGCGTCCTGGATCTCGGCGCCGACGTCCATGAGGTCGGCCATCTCGTCCTGCATGCGCTCGATCTGGTCGAGGTCGACCTTGCCGTACTGCTTCTTCAGCTCTTTGGTCGTCGTCTTGAGCGCGTCGACGACCACCATCGAGTTCTGCAGCGTCGTCTGCATGTCCTGCGTGCGCCACAGGTTGTCGAGCTGCGCCTGCAGGTCCCCCTGCCGCTTCTCGATGCCGCCGCGGTCGACGAGGATCTTGCGCATCTTCTTCTTGATCGTCTCCTTGCGCGCGGCCGAGAAGGTGGCCCGCATCTCCTTGGCCAGCGACGAGAGCTCGTTGTTTTTCTCTTTGATCTGCACGTCGTACTCGGACACGCGCTTCTGGAGGTTGGTCACCGTCTGGTCGATGGTTGGCTTGGGCGCCTTGTCGGCGCTGCCGAAGAGGCGGTTCATCGTGGCCGTTGTTTGCTGTCTCGGGCGGGGGAGGGAGGGTCTTCTCTAGGGATGGAGGGCTTCGTTTCGAGGGGCTCGATCGTTGGTGGTACCCAAGGCGCCTGGCGGGTGGTTGTGGTTGCGACGACGACGACGCCGCCTTCCCGGGCAGTGCTGTTCAAGCGGGACGGGAGTTGAGGGATGACGAGGAGGTTCAGGCGATTCAGGCGCCAGCAGCCGCCGCTACCCCCCACTTGGCGGCCTATAGCCCCACCCGCTAGGCGCAAGCGCACGTGCACTTTTGGAAACTGAGTCTGGCACTTAATCCACGGTATTTCTCCTGTCCTAATGATCTTGGAGAGATGACATCACAAAGCTGGCTGTAGATGACGCTTCACACGGCCGGCTCACCGTGATAGAGGCCGCTGGCTCCGCTCCTCAGTGACGTTGCTTCTGTCGCGTCACACGCCCCTGGAACATCCCAGGCAAGAAAAGACGGATTCTCTCCGTGTCTGCCGCCCGGGGACTCGTAGGCCTGTCCGACGGGCGCACCGCTGGAAGCGCGTGACCTGCCGGGTTTTCGGCAGATGGTAATATGTAGTGACTGTTGGTATCTGGCCCAATGGTGCTGAACCGAGATCGTGGTCAACACAGGCTCATCCGTCGTGTGCTGCCTGCTAAATACCGGTTTGTTCTGCTCGGGGATCTGTTGGACAGCCGGAAGCCGCATGTTTGCCTTCCGTGACGGATCAAATCTGATGGCCATCTCACGGCACGCTGAGGCAGAGAGGAAGGAGCGGGGCAAACAAACCACAAGTATAAAGCCATCTCGATGCTCTCGGAGTCAGGCGTTCCAGTCTAGTCCCAATCCAGGTCCGTCAACCGCCGCATCTGGCTGCTCATGCGCACCCCGCCAACGGCTATTATGCCCCGTCTCTCCTCGCCCCAGCGAGGCAGCCGTCCCTGCCCGTCTGTTCGGATCCTCTGCCTTCTTTTCGTCCTGGGTGCCGCGACCCAAGGCTTCCAGTCTCAGCCATGGGATCTTGTCGTTGTGACTGCTACAACAACCGTAAACATCTTCACCACGGTGGCGGTCTCGGACAATGCAGCGACGTCTCCATCACCCTCAAGCTCCACCGAAGTCGTCGGAGACTTGGGCGTAGTAGCCACGACGACGGTAACCCTTTGGGTCGAGTCCGTGGGAAGTGACACCTGGGATGACAGCACCAGCACAGCGCTGGACACAGAGCCGTCGCTCGGGACTACGGATAACTGGCATCCCGAGGTAGTTACCTCAACGGTAATCGTCGAGTTTTCCACCTCGACTACCATCACGATCGACCCCTGGCCTGGAGCTGCCGATGGCCAGAGTCCAAGCTTGAGCACAGCAGCGATAGCGCAGACTCCCGGGTCCTCTGGCGATGCCACAGACTGGACGTCGACGCTCGACACACCGACGGCGACGGCAAGCACATCTCCCTCCACGACTGCGTTTGCCGCGCCAGGTGGGGAGAGTGGTAGCCCCAGTGGCTCTCCGTCGACGCCGGATCCGAGCCAGGCAGCCGCGGAGCATGGCTCTTCTCAACAGCCTGCAGAGCCATGGATCTTTTCGAACTCGACCTCGTTGCTACCTATGCAAGGCTCGATCAGTGCCACGCCGGCTACCGTGTCACAGGGCACCACAGCCACGACCGACCACGCACAGGAGCAAACAGCACCCCTATTACCCGATGACCCGCCAACGCCGCCCTCGGCCGGCTCGATCCCCGCCAGCGTGCACAACCTCACATCGGCAGTTGCAACCGCAGATCTCCAGGGTTCCGCACGGTCTACCAACATGACGGGCTCGGGCGATGCAGCTCCTGTGATTTCCACAGCTACCACCAGCGACGGATTAGAAGTAACACAATCTTCCTCCGATATTTTGTCGAGCCCCTTAGTAGCCAGTAGTGGCTCACTCGCCTCGGAAAGCCAGCAGCCTCGGAGCACAGAGCCCACCTCCAACTTTCCGCCCATGCCAACAGCGGCAGAGAGCAGTGATTCCGAGCCCACAGGTGGCAGCCAGCCGACAACAACAGAAGGACAGAGCAGCACCAGCAGTGACGCAACACCACCGACCTCAGCCGCCAGTACCGAGGCCACAAGCACAACAGCGGGAGGACTCCAGCTCCCAAATTTTACCGTCTGGCCTCCAGAAGCCACCATTATGCCCCTGGACAGGGAGGTCGAGGTGGTAGAACCGTCGGACGATGTGGCAGACGCAGCTATGGTCCCCTGCAAGCTCTGGTTCTTTTTCGTCTGCATCATGTTCGACAGAGCCAAGATCCAAGGCTGGCTGTTTGTTCTGCCGTCTGGAATCTACCCTCCCGGCCCGCCGCCGTTCCCCGTGTTCAAGTTTCCCCCAGAGCTGCACTTCCAGGGGACGCTGCCTCCCTGGCCCCAGTTCACGTGAGATTTATGTCTTGTTGATTTTTAGCGCCAGCAGACTTCTAGTTGAAAGGAAAGCAATGGTTGACACCTTGGGCTACTGACGACAGTGTGGGACCTGATCACGTCCCGACATTCCCGCGCGAGCCGGATCCCACCGAGTGCATAACCCAGACAGCCTCGCTGTGTTCTGCCACCACCTCGTTTGTCGTTTCCACCGCCGACGAGCAGGTCCGGACAATCTCGACGTACGCCCCGGGGCCGACGTGTGTAGAGCTCTTAGGGTGCCAAGTGGCAGACAAAACCGTCGAGGCCACGGCGACGCGGACCGTGGGCGAATGCATAACCAGCACCGTGACAGATGTGACTTTTACCTGTAGCGGCACGGCAGCGCCCGACTGCTTCGCGCACACGGCGTCGCCTAAGAGCGGCTGCTCCGTCACGGCAACGACCACGTCGATCCAGTGCACCACCGCCACGGCAGAGGCCGGCCATGTCAGGAACCGCCGCCAGGCCCCTGGCTCTGCAAATAGAGCGAACATTCCAACGTGCCCCAATGTGCGGGACTGGATCGTGTGGCCAGAAGATGGGGAAAACAGGAGTCAGACGCAGGCCATCTACAAAGCCCTTCTCGATCAGGTGGGGAACCGGCCGGCGGCGATCGAGACGGCGGGATCCAAGAAGCTGGGCATCAGCTACTGGCGCGTCAACATGACGCAGGGACAGGCCGAAGGGGCCAGGTCCATACCGAATGTAGGTCAGATGCCGTCTCCCAGAGGCCGGATGCCTGGTCTAACCCCCCTCGCAGGTCGCCGTGGTGTTCACGACGTGCAAGGATGAGTGTCCGGATGCGTCAACGCAGGATGGGCATTTCAGATACCGGTTTCAGGGCAAGTACGCGGGGAGGCCACACGTGATGGAAGGAGAGGCGTACAGCCGGCGGCAGATGGACTTTTTGTCCGAGGAGGACATTTCAGGCTCGGCCAACTTTGCCTATGGCGTCTTTGTGTTTGACAACAGCAGCGGCGTCGACGTGCCCGTCTACATTGTGGATACGGGAGCCAACTTGGACCATCCGGTGCGGTGGCCCGATCTCTTCTATATATACATATCACAAAAAGAAGGGCTGACAAAGACAGGGCCACAGGAGTTCGCCGAGATCCGCCACAAGGTGGAGTTCCTCCACGCGCGCCCCGACTACGATGGCACATATGGGCGCGACGACGGCGGCCTCCCGCGGAACCAGTCGTGCCCGGCGGGCCGAAACTGCAACCCGCACGGGACGTCGATGCTCGCGGCGGTGGCCGGGGCCAGCCTGGGCAGCGCCAAGCGCGTCACGCCCGTCATGGCGCGCGTGCGGCGCGGCCAGGAGGTCGGCGGCGGCAACTGCCCGCTCGACTACCTCGACGCGCTGGTGGCGGTCGCCGACGTCTACGCCGACGCCCCACTCCGGCCGGCCGAGACCAAGGGCGTGGTCAACCTGTCGTGGGAGTACTCTGAGACGCTCTTCCAGCTCGCCACCAACTTTGCCGGCGACGTGGCCTGGTGGTGCTGGCGCAAGCGGCTGGGCGCCGTCATTAGGGAGATTGCCGACAAGGGGCTGCTGGTTGTCATTGGCGCGGGCAACGAGATGGAGGTTGTAAAACTCGACATTCCATTCCCTCTAAACACAAGCCACGCACAGCCACAGCCAGACGGCAAAGACATGGTTTTCTATGTCGTAGCAGGGCTGACGTTTTTTCTTCTTTCCTTGCTAGTATAACGCATGGCCCGCCCTCTTCGCAGCAAAGGAGAGCGAGGTCGGCGCCTCGCTCAAGCACCCAGACCGTCCGTGGATATACATCCCCGAGATACTGGTGGTGGGCGCCCTCTACCCGTCCACGGGCGCCATGTCGGAAAGGTCGGCCATACTCCCCCGGGGCAACCTGCCTCACGTATGGGCCCCCGGCGTAGACCTGCTAACGGCAGTCGGTTCTCGGGAGAGGTGGGAAGTGGGTGAGATGTATGAAGCCGAGGCTCGAGGAACATCTTTCGGTGAGTTTTCTATATAGAAAAGAACCGTTCCCCAAATAACTGAACCGTAAGTATATACGTACACTAACACTCGGCCTCACTTCCTCCTTCCCCCGATCCAAGCATGTGCTTATACGTCCGGCATCGCGGCCTACTTCATCAGGCTCCAGCAGCTCAACTGGCTCCCGCCAGATGCGCAGGGCAGAGGGCTGGGCGAAACATGGCCGCCCTTGATGCTGAAGGACTACATCATAAGGATGGCCTGGGCGCGGGTGCCGCTGGACCCCATCCTGGGACGCCGCGTGCTCGGCGTGTGGAACGGAGTCAGGCACGTCGACGTCCACGGCCGGGGCTACTGCCGGTGGGACCCCTCGGTGCCGGGGCTCGACCAGAGGCAGAAGCGCCTCCGCTTCCATCCGCGGCCGCGCCAGGCAGACGCGCCGCCGCTGTTCACGTCCTCGAGGTCGCAGTGCCGCGAGGGCGTCCCGGGCGCGGTCACGTCTGCAGACGGCAGCATCTCCTTTGCCACCGCGACGCCGCCGTCCTCGGTCGTAACCCTCGACCCATCATCATCATCATCATCATCATCATCATCATCATCATCATCATCATCATCATCATCATCATCATCATCATCATCATCATCATCACTGCCGCTCAGCAGCAGCACTACTACTACAGCCGCCACAGCCCTCCCGCCGTCCCCATCCTTTGTTTGCACCAACGCGACGGCCGACCAGTGCGCGCCGGCCGTGGTGTGCCACGCGCCGGCGCACAACGGCTGCGACGGCGCCGGCCGCTGCGTGTGCCTCCTGCCCGACGACCCAGCGCCGCACGTGACGGACCTGCGCCTGTACCCGCGCTCGTGCAACCGCTGGACCTCGGCCGCGACCGAGGACGGGCCCATGCGTGCCACCTACGTGCGCGCCTTTGCCGCCGTGGCCTGCTGGCGCGGCGGTGACGATTACCACTACGACGTGCGGCCCACCAACGACAATAACAAAACCGCAGTGGCCCTCGACGGCCGGGACCCGGACGGCAGGCCGTACAGCGTCGACGTGTTTTGGATGCAGGGCTGCAGGCTGCCAGGCGGCGAGGCGGACCAGGTGCAGGACCTATACATCCCGCTCGCGCGCCGCGGGGCAGAACAGGAAGGCAACGACGTCAGCTGTCCGACGCTGCTGTTTGAGAACTGGAGCATGTGCGACGGCGGACGGGGGCGCGGAGGGAGCATACAGGCCGGGTGTCTTGTGTACCGGCTGGTGCCGACTCGGCTGGAGGCGGCACAGTCGCCATGGGCTTGATCTCTCTTTGTGTCCCAGACAAAAAGCTTTCCCTTGGCGATGACTCCCACACCTCACCGTACGTACGTTCCTGTTCCTTCTCCCGGTAGCGGGGCAATTCCTCACCTAGGGTAGCATTTTCCCTCAAGTTCTCTCGCGCAAACCTCATACCTCGTATTTCGTCTCAAGTCTGCCCAAAACTCTGAACATTTTCGAGCATCCATCCAGTCCGTCGTCCGTGTGAACAGATCGTCACGCACAGGGACCCAGGTCGGACAGCTCTTAGTAAAAAGATGCATCCATCCTCACCGGCGATGGAGATTGCGATGAATTCCCCCTCGGTTTTCCTAGCTCTCCAGCCAGCTCACCCCGGTCAGGAAAATACCTCTCAAGCACGGTGAGCAAAACGCACACAAGGGTTCCATGTCCTCTGGATGCTCAAGCGTCTCCAATGCCCGGAGACCTCGCCCTTTCACCTTCCCCTTCTCCTTCCCCACCGTTTTCAGTTCATGGCCTTGGCGCCTGTTTGGTCCGTCAGACGGTAAAGCACCGGGAGCACATGCATGCAAGGAGAAGCAAGACCAAGCATCCCGACCGAAACACCCATGTGCGCCTCCGCCACGGGGTCCGCTGTTGCAACACACGGACCGGTAACGCAGGGGCCGGCGGCAACGCGAGAACCAGGTGTGTGGGTGGATGGTGGCCGGCCGTACTCGGTCCGGGAAGCGACGGCAGAGAAGAGGAAAAGCAAGCCGACTGGTTCACGAGGCGCAAAACCCCAGATACATCCCCACAGTCGAGTCGGACCGTGGGAGCATCAAAGTCTGCGTGCTTTTTTCTCTTCTTTTAGTGGTGCATGCCACGCAGCAAAGCGCACAGACCGAAGGGAGGGGAAGAAAAGGCAACGGTCTCGGCCGTGCATGCGACCGTCATTTTGCCTGATATATACACTATATAACGTCCCATCCCCGGACCCAGCGCCGGGGACAGCGCTATCCCGGCTCGCGTCCTACCCAAACCCCCCACTCGCCGGCTCCGACGGCGCCGGGCCGACGACACGATAACGGCTTGGCAGGATGCTACGGTACAGTCCTGCTTTTTTTTTTTTTTTTCTTTCTTTTTTTTTTATTGACCGTCCCGTGGTTGGGGGTAGCACGGTGCTCAGTAAGCTTAACCTTTTGAACGAGGTGGCAGTGGAAAATCGATGGTCGCCGGGAGCATTGCCTTGTTTGCTGTTTTTTTTTTTTTTTCTTTTTCTTTACTCCCCAGGTACCTACCTACCTACCTGACTACTACCTAGTTAGAAGCAAAGAAGCGAAGGAAACATCACGTCTTGTCGGTTAGACTTGTTCTGTGCCGCACTGGCCACTTCTCGTCTCTCCCGTGAATAAAAGTATTTGTCAAGTGTTTTCTCGTCCTTCTCGCCGGTGAGGCAACCTCCCACGCTTCCAAGACCAGCATGCTGACTCGGGTGCCGGACGCGCCCGCTCGGATAAACGGGGACGTGTATGTAACGTCGGTGAAGGGCCATGGGCCGACGGCAAGACGGCGGGCGAGTCAGGTCAGGTGATTCGCAACTGCTGTGCGGCAGCCTGGAAAGAGGCCAAGCCGCGATGGTGAGCAACCCCCGCCCTCACCGATGTGGAGAACGGTACCGTCGAATGCTATGCGACGTGGCATCCAATGTGGGCTCCCGTACTATGAGCCACGCGACGGGCTGGCTTCAAAAATGCTTGCCCGGGCCCACAGCAGGTCAATTTCCAGAAGGCGTCTCCACGGACAAAACACCTAAGCCTCCAAGCGTCGAGAACTCTGGAACAGATTGCCTCTGTTGGTAATTCTTCCCAGCGTCCGTGCTACGGTGATGTTATTTTCCCTTTTAACGACTCTGAACCCTGGAGGCGCCGGGAACAGGGAATTGGATCACGACGACGACATGGCCAAAGCCTCATTTATCCAGATCAAATCTCCACTGGCCGATTTCGGCATTGTTCCTACACAACTGCCGGAGTGGAGGCAAAAAAAGAAAAAAAAAAAAAAGAAAAAAACTTCATCTGATGCGCGGGTTTAAGATTCGATGGTGACCCTTGAGGCCGGTGAGGGCGCGGGGAAGGGCGGGGTTGGGTTTGTCTGTTGAGGTTGCAATATGATGGTGCCCAATGTGAAAAGAGAAGATGTGATAATGGACGGTCGCATGCATTTTTACATATAGCCGGTGACGAGTTCCTGCACGCAGCACACGCGCGCCTGCCGATCGTGCTGACATTTACTCGCCGAGGCCGGGTCGCCGAGATTCCCAAATGCAACAATGGACTGACGGCCCGCGATTTGTTTTTGGCCACCGATTTCGGGCATGGACAACAAAACGGCTTGCCTATACAAGATGTATTATACCCAAAAACGGACTCATTTTGCAACAAATGTGGCTGCAGGTTTTTGGTTTGTGGTGATCAGGTGGCCGCCCGCCCACCCCATGGATCCTGCCACGACAATCCAGCTTGTCACGTCACAGCTGTCAGACCGCCCCTAGCGCCGCCCGCGCGTGCCGGCATGCCCAAACAAAAAACGCTCCAAGGCTCGCTGCGGGCCGCTCCTGTCAGACGGGTGCGCGAGTTTTTTCCCGACAGTCAATCGAAACAAATAAAAATAAAAATAAAAATAAAAATAAAAATAAAAATAAAAATAAAAATAAAAATAAAAATAAAAATAAAAATAAAAATAAAAATAAAAATAAAAATAAAAATAAAAATAAAAATAAAAATAAAAATAAAAATAAAAATAAAAAATAAAAATAAAAATAAAAACCGCTGTGCCGTCAAGCCGTTGGTGCCGCAAATCACACCCGCCATAGACAAAGTTACAGTAGGTAGGTACATACCACGGCAAGAGCAGCAAAGCCCCACCAAGACTCGCCGCCCAGCTAGCAACTGTTTTTTTTTTTTTTTTTTTTTTTTTTTTTTTAAAAAAAAAAAAAAGATTGCGGCAGTGTTATCCTGTCCATTCATCCATCCACCGCCGTCCTGCATCCAAACCCAACCATTCTCATACACCCTACATCCCTCAGACGGCGGGCACCGCGCTAGTGCGGTTTTTTTTTTTGTTTTTTTTTTACGCGCCCACGGCGTTAGACGCACTTGCCCTGTGCTGCCTGCGTGGGTGCCTGTTTTATAACCCCCGTTGGCCACGACCGGCCACCCAGCCCAGTCGACCCCTGCCCGGGTTTCCCCTTCTACCTATGAAGGGCATGACCGCCAGCCCGACCCGTTTTGTATGTATGCATTTTGTATGCGTCCCACAAAAAGCACCACCAATAAACATTCCCATCACGCCTCTAGCCAGACCAAGCTCATCGCCGACCCTTTGTGCTAAAACGCCCGCGGACAAGGGGGGTGGCTAGCTGGTCAAAACATGTGACATATTTCTCATGCGGGTGATTTCTCATTTTCGGGCCCGCCGACTGGACCGGGGGCGCGGGGGGGTTTTTTGTGATGATGTGTTTAGACCCCAGCCTAAATGCCCCAGCCTCCCCCCTTGACGGACGGCATATTAGCTTTTCTTTAGTCCCAGCATCACCCCTGGGCGGTGGCATGTGTGGTGTATTTTCCGCAAGTGATCTGCACTGCATTGCACTTCACAGCCAGGCACGGTTTTTTTTTTTTTTTTTTTTCCCTTTTTCCCACCGTGGTCATTATTGCGTACGCGTCGTCGGTCGTGGTTGCCAACGTCCAATCCAAAAGTGCCACTTTTCGGCAGCGATCTCATTGCCGTCTTTGGCCACAGCCCCGACATGGAGGCGGGAGGACATAACTCACGCCATTTCACCGGGATTCCATCATTCCCGCGCGGGCCGTTGCTTACCCTTTTCTTTTCGTTTCTTTTCTTTTTGCTTAGGTTTGGTTTAAACGCCCGCCCGCCCGCCCTGCCAGACTACCATTTTCTGTCCGTTCTCGTCCGTTTTCCATTAATATGAGCATTACACCGTTTTAACCCGAGGGTCTAGCTCAGAATTTCGACGACGAGTCCAGTAAAAGGATTTAATTCGTGGCTTTCAGAATGGCATAATACAGGACACGGCAAACGCGCCGTTTCCTCGTCCCTTTTGTTCAAGGGAAAAAAAAAAAAAAAAAAAAAAAAGTCACAACTCGACCATAGGCACACAGTACGTTATGTTATATTCATAAAATAACTGCCGCCGCTAATAAAACAAAAAAAAAAACGGCCTCCGTCCTTCGTCACCCTTGCCCGTTGCAACGGCCTCGCTTGCAGCCGATAATAGGGTTACATGCGGACAAACGCCGGAGCATGGGGGTGATGGGGTGGAAATGAGGGGCAGGCTGTGTGGTTGGACCTCGATAGCACCAACTCCTCGCATGCCCGTGGACCTTTCTCGGGAAATGAGGCCGTGATCTGCAAATATGTGTGCGTGTCTGTTGGGGGCCGAAAAGACGCTTTTCGTATCGTCTGTTCTGCTCTAGGTCCTCCCTTGCAGCCGCCTGTGCCGACGAATGATAGGACCCGTCACGGTGACAGGCAGGCTCGGTCCCCGGGATGGACCCTAGAGAAACAAAGAAACCGAATGGGGGAGACTCGTCTTTCCCAGTCTCCAGGCCTGGGAAGAAGGCCGAAAAGTAGGAGGCAAACAGCATATCACAAACTTCTTGGGTGGGCCCAAGCCTCGGAACGACCGCCGCCGGCCTTTGCCCCCGACAAAGTGCCAGCGCGTAAAGTACCAGACATGACACCGCTGCAGGGGATGCTCGCGACAAATCTTGCTGCTGCTACCCGGCTGGGCGACAATCTACACGTACGGCCGAGATGGAAACCCGGTTTGCAAAGGACCACCCGACTCCCTCCATCCCACTGCATATGCATGCGGGCTTGTTGTCGTGGAGGCCATCGTGGTGTTTTGCTTGCCCTTACACGCCAGCTCTGGCTCCAATCATTTCGAGCCTCCTGTTCCGTTCCCTGACCCGCAGGCAAACGAAAAGCTTTTCGAGGCAAACCACAAGGACATTCCAAATGCGGTAGCCGGTGAGCGAGGCTTTGTTTGGGCGCGGTGGGGGCATTACAAATCCATTAGGAAGGAAGGCTTTTTGTTTGTAGCTGGCATCGCTCGCTCGCTTGTCGTGTCCGCCCCCGCCGCAGTCGTCTCCTTTCTCTCAAACACGCTGGCGGACTGCGGCGGTGACGCCAAAACGCCCGCACATGGATGGAGAATGGCCCGAGTTACCCTGCACGTGCCCATCG
Organism: Magnaporthiopsis rhizophila; assembly: GCA_003049465.1. Taxonomy (NCBI): domain Eukaryota; kingdom Fungi; phylum Ascomycota; class Sordariomycetes; order Magnaporthales; family Magnaporthaceae; genus Magnaporthiopsis; species Magnaporthiopsis rhizophila. The sequence continues at coordinate 11,598 of PYSS01000135.1, forward strand.
GTCTTTTTTTCTTTTCCCGCTGTGTTGATGCCCATCCGGCCGGAGGCGGCGGGCGGGTGCGTCAGAGGAGCAGCAGCAGCAGCAAGCACTCGCATGCCACCCCGACCCCATCTGCTGCCACAGCCTCTCGGGCGCTGCCACGAGCCGGCCTGGACCCCATCCTTGTCTCTGCACGAAGGATTACGGGCGCGGGGCGGAAATGGGGCAGCCAAAAAAAATCAAAGGCTCTCCATCCCATTGTTGTGTTGTTTTTGCCGGTGTGGTACACCCAGATGTCGTGTCAAATCACACAAAGACGAGAACAGAGGCCGCAGCTGCTGGCCGGTGTGACGGTGAGTCTCAGATACGTCTCCTCTCCCAGATGGAACCAGTAGTATCGGCGAGGCCCCGGGGAAAACTGGACGGGGGAGGCTTGTGTTCGTTTGTGCCACCCATAGATCACAACCTCGTGGAAATCCAAAAGTGCGAAGAAAAAAAAAAAAAAAAGGACGTATGTGGGGAATCCTGGAAAGGCGAGAATAAAAATATACACACATATGCAGGTGGGGTGGGAGAGGAGATGGAGACGGTGTCAATGTTTGTTTGTTTGCCTCGCGCCAGGTGGTAGCGAAAAGTTGCACATATGTCGGGGCCTGATATGTTGTAAGCCAACCTGTGTGTGCGTGGGCAAACAACCATGTATGGATGGATAAGACGGCAAGGCGCAAGGTTTGCGTCGATAACGCGTCGGCCCCTTGTCGGACCGGTGAGGGCATGCCAATGCAACTTTGTGTGTGTGTGGCCTCGGGTTCTGGCGATGTGTAATGCATCGTTTGGCTGCCGTCTCTCTTTCTATCTCTCTCCGTCTCCTTCCTTTTTTTTTCACTTTTTCTTTTTCTTTTTCTTTTTTTCCTGCCCAAATTCTCTCCGTGGACACGAGGCGGTGACGTGGATTGGCCTCTTTTTTTTTTTTTTTTTTTTTTTTTTTTTCTCACGGTGGCGCGTAAAGCGACGGGCTGGCGGCAGAATGTGGAGTCCGAGGATGGTGGATGGTGGATCCATGGACGTCGGGGCCGTCTGACTGCCGCCCAAGCGCGTAGCCGTTCATGGCGGTGACAGCCCGAAAGCGCCTTTTTTTTTTCTTTGTCTTTTCTTCCCGTCATCTTTTTCCCCGAGCGCCGTCGTCCGCCTCAGACTCTGGACGTGGCAAGAAGCTAAGAGGGTGGAGTCGAGGGCTGCTGCGGGGACAAAACACGAAAACTCTGTCTCACCGGTTTCAGCAGTTAGGTGCGTCGTGCTAGAATCCTCTGTGGCCAGCGTGGGCGGTCATTTGAGCAGGCGCGCCCGGGGCGGGATGGCTGGGGACGAAGGCGTGATTCGTGGGAATCTTGCTGCTGCTGCTTGCTGCTGTGCCTCTTTTGCTGCGGTGCTGCGTTGCCATCAATTTCGCTGCTGCCCCAACCAGCCACCGAAAGCCCGTCGCCGCTGAATTCTCCATCTCTTTTTGACGCATTCTCTTCTGGGTCGTGGGCTGTCACAGCCCCACGTGCACGACGGGCCATCGAGCTGTGCCCACCTTTCTTCTTCATCGACGTCGCTTTCGATAAACACCAGACCGCTCTGGAATCGCCTGTGCTGGCCGTTCCCCGCCTTGGAGAGTTCCCGTGACTGAGATTTTGATCTAATGCAAAGACCTGCGCCCAAATGCGGGCGCCTCTATGCGTTGTCGCCGTCTTTTCCATCGATTATTAGCCATGAAAAGCGCTTCCTTCGTTTCCCTCCTTTTTGCGCAGTATGTGGTGGTGGTTTTCGGTACCAGCCGAGGGAGGAACGGTTTGGCGGAAACGCCCTGGAGCCCACAGTGCTGGGCGAGGTGCGGATCCCCATCTAGAAATCTCCGGGGTGGATCCCTGACGATACAGGTACGGCACAGGAGGAGTGTAGTGGCAGAATGTCTGGTGGTGGTTGCCTTTTTCGCCAGCGCCTCGTACTCGTGACCCGCTGCGACGTCGGCGAAGCTGTCTGTCTGCCACGCCCGTCCGCCGCTGCATGCGGGATGAAATCGCCGACTGTTGTCATCACAGCACAAGAAAGCGAGTAGGCACCTTTACGGTTGTATGTGATTCAGGGACAACGGTGGTCAGCTCACTGGGCAAGACACCAACTCTCGTTAACACAAAAAAAAAAAAAAAAAAAAGTACCCATCCCAGACCCATGTCGACGAGGATTAATTTTCCACCTCTTTCGATCCCATAACCCCAGAACACCAAAGCTTTAGATCCGTACCAAATGACAAGAAAAGAAAGATATAAATACGTGCAAGTTCTGGTTCCGCCGCACGCGAGTCCGGTCCGTTTATCCTGTGATTTGGCCGCCCCCTCTTTCCTTTGACTGCCAATCCCTGTGTGTGTATTATTTGATCTCAAGGGAGATATTCGTCCTCCCTGGCTCGGTCCGTAAACGTGGCCGGCCGTGTGTGTGTGTGTGTGTGTGTGTGTGTTTGTTTATTTGTTTGTTTGTTTGTTTGTTTGTTTGTTTGTTTAAAACACGCGTCGTTTCGATGCTGTCGACGTCTGCTGCGACGATGGATAGGTGATCATGTGGTCCCAAGCCACAGGCTCCCGGCTGCTCTTCCGACACTCGCCTATTTTTCCACCATCAGGTTAGAGACTAGCTCCGGGGATCACGGTATGGGCGAACAAAAGTGAAAGGATACCACATACTGCAGATCTCATGTGGCCTGTACTCCCTGTTCTCGACGTGCGGCTGGCACCGCAGCTGTGTCCTGATGAACTTGGAGCACCACATGGCGGCGATGATGCGGTGGTGGCCGCAATAGTACTCGCGCTGGATCCCGAGGCGGTCAGTAAGCAGTTGACCAAGTGTTTGAAAGAAGGGAAGGTTGTGGCTTACATCTGTCCACTCGCACATGTTGACGGGTTTTGGAGGAAGGGTAGAGAGGTAGGTGGGTGGCGGGAGGGTATCGTGGTGGTTCCAGGTGGCCCGTTGGCAAACGGGATGCCGTTGGTGGATGGACGGAGAGAGGTTTTTATCTCGGACGAGGACTTTGTTCGGAAGTCCTAACGCTGATGTCGGCGATGTCGTCGAGCGAAGGAGTCCGAAATCACCCTATATGGCGTGGCAGAAGAGGCAGCGGCGCCTGGTGGTACTAGTGTGGCGAGGGTCGGGTGGCCGTTCAAGGGTGTGACGGTGGAATAGTTGTAATAAAACAAGATGGAAAAGGACGGCGGCAAAGACGTGATGTATATTATATATATACAAGTGTGTCGAGAGCAAGCTGGATACGGTGTCCGGATTGTTCTGCTTGTGATGGGGTTTGCTCAGTGGGTGGTGGGCTTCTTAAAGTATTCTCGGGCGTCGGAGGGAGCTGGACCCAAACCAAACAGCTGGAGGCTTTCCAGACCAGGTCCCGGTCGAGCCCTATCACCTAAACCTTGTCCGTCATGCAGCCGAGAAGGTGGGACTTGTGCTTTCAGCGATGGCGAGCTCTTTCCCACATGCCGGGCCACGCCTGTCCATGTCCAAGTGGAGCGCAACTTTGAGGGGGAACACACCAAAACGACCGGGGTGTGTGGCTGGGCCCCTTTTTGGCTGGCTGGCGTCCTGTACATAGTTAGGCTTGCCAGGGTCAGGGGGGAGGCGTGTAGTCTGAGGCTCACCCCAGTAGGTGCTGCGAGCAAACATGCAGCCAGGGTGGTGGTGCAGCAGCAGCAGCATGGGCCAGCGAAAAAGACATGGGCAGGGCCTGCAGGCGACCAGATGGCGTCCGTCGGCTCGAATTGGTTTTCATCTTTTTTCTTTTTCTTTTTTGTTCTTTTTTCTTTTTTCTTTTTTCTTTTTAGGGGCTATGTCCCACCACCCTCCGTCGTGCGGGGCGAGAGGGCGACTAAACTGGGCGACATTGGGCGTGTCGAGAGTGGAGGAGGAGGCGTCGTCTCGCGGACCATCAATACCGTGTTCCTCAGATTCAGGGATTAAAAACGATATCGTGGGTAAGCATAAGTAAACCAAGACAGGAGAGAAAACACGACTCGATCGATCAATGTCGTATGGAGGCCAGGCCAGGTCTGCTGGGCTCATGGGCTGGCTGCTGTGTCGCCGTGGCTATCCTGCCCAAACGGGAAAGTGCCAGTTGACGGTGCGAGCCTGGCAGAAACGGTGGGGTGTCGAAACGGGGGCCTGGGTGTTCCGTTTTACTGGGTCCGTTTTCCAAGGAGTTTTTTTGTTATTATTATTATTATTATTATTATTATTATTATTATTTTTTCTCTCGTTTTCCCAGTGCAGTGCAGTGCACATCTTTCCTTATCCAGCTCGCCAAAATGTTGCCGACGCAGCTTTGACGACCATCGCCATCACCATCACTACTCGGCGTCGTCCAGCAAAGCCAGAGGCCGTTCGCAAATAAAACATTGGGCTCCAGCTTGTTGTTTCGTCGCTGAGGACCCGGATGGACACTGCTTGCTTTTCCTTCTTGTTTAACCCCGGCAAGCGAAAAAAAAAAAAAAAAAAAAAAGAAAGAAAAAGAAAAAGAAAAAAGACCCTCCCTCAGGGGCTTGAGGGCCCCCATCTTGCCTTCGCGGCCCATCCGTCAACTGGGCCCGGGTGGATATGTCGGGCACCTCCATCGCTGGGAAAAAAGCAAAGAAAGCAGGCAGCACAGAGGCAAAAGTCATTGTGTGCGTGCCGTGCATGCGTCGCATAGCCGCGCCGCACAGAGCTCGAATTGATTGCGTGCAAATGTGACGGGAGAAAAGTCTAAATCTCTAAGCTAGCTTGGCCTCACTTGCAATCTATTCGATCACGCCAGGAGAGAAAGCCGGTGCGTTTTCCTTGTCCCATTGCCAGGCAAAAAACCACCCAGAAAAAAAAAAGGGAAAAAAAAAAAATTGGCCCGAGCCATCATATCAATGGATCCTATATTACCAGCCGCCGAGACGACGCACTGCCGATCGAACCTCCCATAGCCCCTTCCAGGCCATTCATTCATCAACGTTCTGCCCCCAACCCTTGTCGTTCAATGGGGCATTTCCCACTCGACGGATACACACGCCAGAAGCGGCAGTTTGAGCCCACCCCATGGCTTCGGCTCCTCAGGCCAGAGCGGGCCCTTGACCGAAGAGTTGGGTCCGGGAGTGACGGCGTAACCCAGCCCGTCTCGGTATCTACACCCCCATATTGGGCCTAGCGCCGCCTCTTTTGCAGTCTTTTTGCTGTCTTTTGTTCTTCTCATTACAGGGGCCGTGACGGTATGCTGCTGTGCTGTGCCTTCCTCCGCCCACAGCTTGGTGGTCGATCGTTTTGAGTGAATCGAACCGGAGCAACGCCGCACCCCTCCCAGCCCGTTTCCACTGGTTGACATCTCTGGAAATAGAAGCAAGAAGGTCAGGTGGCCGACCGCCCGGCCCTGGGCTTTGCTTTTTTTTCTTGCCCTAGATGCAGCTATGCGAGACCAACAGGGATGGGCCGTCTTGTGTTTCTGGGCCTGCCGGCAGGTAATTTGCTGGAGGCTGCTGTGCCTGTCTGTCACCAGACCCCGCCGATCACCCCGTCCACCCCGAAACGGTGTGCTGTGTCTTCGTAAGCGCCCTCACCCTCTGTCCCTTTTGCCTTTTCCTGCCTTCGTTGCCTTGATTGTTTTTCCTTCTATTTTTTTTTCTTTTTCTTCTTTTCCTTTTTTTGTGTTACAATCCTGCAATTCTGCTGCCTTATCTGGTATCCGGTGTACGATGCTAGACTATGCCCCTGATCAATGCGCGAACCTGGCGCCCCAGATCACACCTCCATTCTCACCAATTTTTAGTTTTTATTTTGCTCACCCTTTCCTAGCTAGCTCACTCCTTTTTTTTTTCTCTCTAGTATTTCCTTCCCTTTGGCGCGGTAATCCCAAACGACCCAAACGTCCGGGGCCAGGATCGGCCGCATGCTCTAGCAGTCACCAGACGGCGGCACGTCGGTGGCTGCAGTGATTCCAAAGGGTCGTAGGACTCACACCAGAGGTGGGTGTGCTACGCTATCGGCCTCGACGCAAAGTACGGCTGATGGAATGCATGAGGGTTTGGCAAATAGGACCCAAGTCTGGCAGCCGCCAGAGGGGCCTTCCCCAGCGGGCCCACGTCCAGCGGATCCAATGAGGGCATGTGGAAGACGAAACGAAAAATCCCCGGTCGATACTGGCCGCGAGCTCTGGGCTAGTGTGCACTCCTACCCATGCCGGTTAACCCCTGCTCTCCTCCAGGCGCGTCTGCCTGGGGGCTGCAAGATCTGATTCTGCCTTGAGGTGTCCGGATGCGCAAGCACCCACCAAAAACTTCCCCCGACTGCTGGTGGACAAGCCACGAAAGATGATTCCAGAAGTCGTAACATTTGGACTACTGCAACTAGCGTTGCAATCATAGCTTGACGAGTGGCAGAGCATTTCCCCGATCGTCCCCCGGGGCGGCGCCATCGGTCGTCCAACATCGAAGCCCCGACCTAGGGTCTGCGCAAGCACAAAAGTCCCGGAGGCGGTCACCCTTGCCTTCCGGAGCTGGCAAGCCTCTTCCCAGCCCGAGGGAATGGGTAGTCGAAGCGGTGGCGTCGGCCGAGCCTTACCGCTTGCGGGCTCGGTTCCCCTCCCTTGGCACTCGCCATAACATTCAGCTCGCCCGCAAATTTGGCCGGCCGATGCTGTTCCCAAGAGCCTGTGGCGCCGCCTCCATTCCATCAGGATCTGAGCGGACAAGCGCGAGAAAGGAAGTGGCGCGGATGAACTACCGATCTGGGTAAAGAAAAAGGCGTCAAAAGAGACGGCCGGATAAACGCCTGTCCTTTCGGTCGTAAGGAAAAGGTAGGCAGCGGCAGGCGCGAGATTGACCATAAATGAGTCCTACGCTAGCGACCCGTCAGGAGAGATGACATGGACATCGCTTATTGCGGCCTAGAACTGGCCCGTGTGGGCAGCGAAGCCAGGCAATCGTCGGGACCAGCAAGGGAACCCAGATGCTCGTGCTCGCTTAAGGCCCCTGGCGCCCATCCTTTCTTCAACAAGGAATCCGAAAACCTGTCCTTGGGCGGGATCTCCCACGACCCGATCAGCTGGGAAGAAAGAAAAAAAAAAAAAAAAGAAAAGACGGCCTCCCAGGGGCCGACCCCAAGCACCGGAAGCACCGCCCTGGCCTTCCGGACCACGCTCCGTTTCCAAGCAGACTTACCGTGCCCATCAGGGTGCGCAGACCTCACAGGAAGCGTACGCCTCTTTCCCAGCTGAACGGAACGGACGAGCGACCGCAAGGGCGACTAGCAGAGTGGCGACAAAGCCTAGCAGGACCAGGAAGAGCCGCGCCTGGCGACCAACGACGGCCTCACCGTCACCTATGTACCACCCACTAGCGCGCCGTGGAGGCGAGGCCCTCGGTCGCATCCAACGCGGCCGCTTGCCGCATCGCCAAATGCTCACATGACAGAATGTGCATTGCCCGGTCCCGTCTGCAAAACATGTACATAATTAGGTCTGATCATCTAGCCGACCGGGGAAAGGAGAACCACCGAGATGCATATTTTGGCTGGCACAGGACAAACATATGTACGGGAGTCTGTCTCATGCTCGCAAACCGCTGGGACGAGAAAACGTGTTCTCCACATATACGGCAAATGTGGTTTTCATAAATAGCCTTGTATGCACGGCAGGTACACATACACTGCCGTCCCGTCCGTCCCGTATCCTGCTCTCTTTTTTCCCTGCCTTTTTTTTTTTTTTTTTTTTTTTTTTTTTTTTTTTTTG
>PYSS01000135.1:19373-76599 GCA_003049465.1 Magnaporthiopsis rhizophila
TTTTTTTTTTTTTTTTTTTTTCTGATTATGAAGGACGGGGCCGGTCTGGCTGTCAAACCCCGCCCTGTCGTCAAAACATGTAGCCAATGGAAGAGTCACCCTCATGGGTGGAGAAAAGGTCATGCATGCTGCCTCGACCAAACCTGGTCCGGGTGGTTCCTGCCATGGAGGCGCAGTGCGGTTACGCCGCCCAAAAGTGCTCGACGACGCTGCTTTGTCTGGCTGGCTGGCATGCGTGGGTGCTTATCTGGCAATGCGGGGGTGTTTGTGAGTTGACAGCTTTGCTTCCTTCCCATGCTCATGCTCTCTGCCGCTAGCGAGGTGCGTCGGGCCTGGACTTGTCTACCCATGAGCCAGACGGCTGGAGTTTGCCCACATAGATCACAGGGGCATGGGGCCGATGCGTCGATGACGGGATGCAGGCGCTCCTCACCCGACAACGCCACCGCTGCTCGGCTCATTGCTTTTTTTTTTTTTATCACCTTTCTTTGTTTTACTTGAGTACGAAAGTACCCGCTTGCTGGTTTTCCTTGGCGGATTCTCCCACCCAAAACTCGATCGACCAGGTAGGCAAGCGTGGAAACAAAGCCAAGCTCTGGCTGAAGAAAGCTGCCGTCGTTGGATCCTGGCTTTCCCCACGAACCTGCTCTCCAATAACCCGCCTGGGATAGGACGCCTATTAAAGCTGGCGAAATAGAGTTTTCGCCAAACCCGCGCCAATTTTTCACGAAGCAGCAGGGGTATGTCGGGTTACAAAAAGGCTAGGCCTTACATAAAGCAATACCAGACCCTAAGAGATAAATAATATGCGTGGTATAGCAAAAAGAAACGTAGATTTTTTTTTAAATCCGAAGTCTGTTCTTTTTAAGCCTTTTAAAAAGGACCTGGATACGTACATAAAAGCAACACAGGCAGGAGCGAGGAGGAGGGAACAAGCAAAAGGAAGTATGCACATTGGAGCGCGGATCTCGATGGCGAGCCTCCCACTTGGCTATGTGCGCGATGGCGCCAGACCCCTGGTTTTGGCCGTGTGACATGTCACAAAACGGCCTAACCGGGATGTGCAGCAAGCCTCAGGCCTTTCTCCGCGAGCACCCAGACTAGAGGTGGAGTCGTGCCGGCCGACCATGGGGTGCTTTCTTCTTTTCGTCTCCCAAAAGCCGGGACGTCACGGCGAAGAGTCTCTAATATCTATGTAGGTATCGTGTGTGTTGAGGTGAGAGATGAGCTCGTGTGTGTCTATGTGCAAATGACGTGTTTTCTCAACGAGTTGCCGTCTCGCTGCTCTCCCCCGAGCAGAGCTGGCTGTCCCGCCAGCCAACTCGGAGCTGGCTCCGACCAAAGCCTGGGCACACCGCCCCTGCAGGCTGGAAGACGGGGACCCTTGTTCAGAGGCTAGGATCCCCCCCAGGTTTTTCTTTTTCTCGCGCACTTTTCCGTTTTGTCCAGCATACATACGTCCCGACGCTAGATACACGACAATCCAAATGCGCCAGCCAATAGATATGTTCTGTCCATTCTGCTCCCCCTCGTATCTCATCGTCCAGCGTTTTGGGCACCTCGCCTCCGTTTGGAGGATGGGACCTCCTACACAGGTGGGGGACGTGCTGGGTGAAGAGCAACTGTGTGGGTGTGGGTGTGGGTGCATGGCACTGACACCCAGAGAAAAAGCAAAAAGTTCGAGTGGCGCCAGCCCTTGTTGAACGGTGATTCGTGATATGTTCGTTTTTATGCTTGCCCCGCAGGGGCCGTGGGAAAAAAAAAAAAAAGAAGAGGGTGGGTCTCAAATGAAGGAAGGTAACCCAGCTTCATGATTGGCGGGATCCCTTCCTGTGATCTGCGGCTGGCAGCCACCCCTGTTCGTGCCCGTACGAGATGCCTCCTCCAGCCGGACCAAGCGAAGACAGGCTTAGGCTTCGTTTGGCCATTGTTCGGCCGGACTCGGTGTCGAGCCGACTGACCGAATGATACGTACCCCCGCCCATGACGAGTCGTCGTCCGGGGAGGAGCCCCGTTCCCTGCTTCGGCCGGAAGTGAGCCGCTTCCCCTAAGCGAGCGAGGGACACCTGTTCACGCAGCCTCACTCTCGCAAGCCCCGACGCGACGCTGCTTGCGGCTTTTGCCGTCCCTCTGCGTAATCTTCATATGTATGATGTATGAACATGGTGCATGGGTGGTCCCCACTTTCAACGTGTTCACACCCCCAGGTTGGCAGGTTTCCCGCCAGCCGGGCCAGCAGTCTCGACTGAGATAAAGACAAAGGAAAGAAAAATTGGCTGGCCATCCCATCTCCGGCCTGAAACAACCAGCGGCAAAGAGTGGGCGGCATGGGCCCTCTTTTTGGGTGGGTGGAGGAAGTCGAGGAAGATGCTTGCTTGACGTCGGGCCGCTATTGATTTTTTCCACCGCGCCGACCCCGGTTGCTTGCATTCCCCATCCATATCCCAGGCCACAGGGATTTGACACCTGGACGCCCGCCATGACCTCCCAGGGGGAGCTCCCATGGCCTCCCAATCGCAATCTTACGGAGGTGCCTCCGAAGGCGGGGCAGCATCCCCCCTTTTTTTTTTGTCGACGGCCACAGCGACTCCCCCAACGGTGCCCGAGTGCGTGTGTGGCCGATGCATGGGCAGCCGTTGGTGATCAGTAATCCGTAATTCTTTTCTCAGGTCCCAGGCGGGTAATAGCATACTACCTACAAACAAGGGTGCTGGCACATGAGAGTCCAGGGCCCGTCCGCCGAACGACGCGGAGAGATGTGCGAGCTTTGGGAGGTATCCGTCGGCTTTTTTTTTTTTTTTTTTTTTTTTTTTTTTTTTTTGCTTTCTGGGTGTTTTAACTCTTGACCGGCGAGCCATAGCACTGTATGAGCAACCTCAGGGTGTCTGAGATGTCGGGAAAGGAGAAGCAAGTAAACGCGACTACTGGTAGTTAACGGCCGATATGTATATTTATTTACCCCTTTCGACCTTTATAAGCCATGGGGAATAACTATGATTCTATACAAATGGGACAAAAACCGTACTTCCAGCACGACAGCCGTTATGTAAAGCCGCGTAAAAAGGTCCCTTCGACCTACTTGCGAGTCCGCTTCGGGTGTGGCCGCCAATGGAATAATAAATCCTTCTGCTCCTATGGCCTATAATCCGGCTGTAAAGGGCATCTCTTCCTTTTCTCCTAGTGATATTAAAAAAAAAAAAAAAAGACCCCATAGCTATTCTGCTTCCAGTGGTGCCCGATTCCTCAACCAAACCCTTACCGCATCTTATATCTTCTTCTTCATATATCATAACCCTTTCAAATGCCTCGACCACCCCGTAATTCGTCCCCTCCCGAGGATCCCAACGCACCAGACGCGTCCCTCTGTAGATACCTTACACCAGGATCATGCTAGGTTCGCCAGGCAACAGCCCCGAAATTTGACTGGCTGAACGATTGAATAGCCGCCCCCAGCAGCCCTTGCGGACAAGTACCGTAATATTGCATGGGTGGGTGTTTTCCACTTGTATCAACCCAGCCTTGCGAGAAACAAAGTGATGGCGATGACGACGATGTTGATCTAGTCCCCTCACAAGGTTAGATAGTCCACCCAACTACCTACTTTTTGGGGATACCTCAACGGCATAACCTGTCAACCCAAGCAAAGGTCGTGATGTTTAAGGTTCTGTCTGCCCCAGGCAGGTGCTCACCACGATGATGCCGGCAGCGATCCCGCCAACCACCAAAGCTGCTGTAGTGGAAATAGCCTCGACATATAGATAGGCCGTAGAGGACTCGCACACCGTCATTTGGGCCCCGATTCCTATGCTCTTTGGTGGCCGGGAAGTGAGTGTCGTTTTGCATGGTCCTGGGCAACAAAACCTGCCCGTACATATCCACCTACTTACCTACCTGTTTATTTATATCCAAGTTACTCGCCAAGGAAACGTCAAACACCAGAAAAAAGCCACGGCTACCTTTTTTTTTTTTTTTTTTTTTTTATTTCTTTGTATGTATAAAATAAAAACAGAAACTTGTGGTCGTGCGTAAGGTGCCTGGTTTCAACAAACGCCAGCCGTGCAGGCCACACATGCAGCGCGGCTATCCTCGTCCATCGTATCGTCATTATCGCAGTCATATGAATATCGGCATTAATTTGTTGCCGCCATCCTCCTAATCATACTCGTCGCGTCAAGCATCCGCGAGCAAGCCGTTGTCGGTGTCGGCATGGACCTGGAGGTCGCTTTCTTCCCCCATGCCATCCTCCTCATGCTCCTCATCCTCGTCGTAGTCCATCGAGGCAGCGTCGCGAGTCAAGGGTTTCAGGACGTCCCAGTCCATACGCGCGCGTGCGGCCAGCTGCTGGAGAAAGAGCGGAGCATTGTCCCCACGATAATGCGTCTCCCGCTCGACAGGCGTGGTACCAAAGCAGACATAGGGTCCAAGCGGGGGCCCGGCGGTGGGGTAGTCGGGGGATACTCTGAGTCTGCCAAAGGTGACCTCCTTGATGTGCGGGAGGCCGGCGATTTGGTTGAAGAGCTGGGTCCATTGGTCTATCCTGTCCTCATAGTGAGCGACGGTAATCTCCATGCTGGAGTTCCAGATGCTCACGGCCTCGAGCGTGTCCTTGAACTTCCTGATGATATTCCAGTACAAGAACCGGCGCGCGGTAACATCGCCGAGGTCCAGCTGCTTGAGCGGGGCGATAAAGTGCCCGGGTACGGGCGGGGGCATCGAGCGCGGGAGGGCGATCCAGTTCAGCAGAAGCACCGACTGGTGCGGATCGCCGCGCCTCATGTTCACACGTAGCCACTCAAGGCCGGAGGCGTGGGAGAGAAAGACCTGGAGGTGACTGGTGCGTAGGAATGGACCCGTACGCTTGTCTCCGAGGCTGGCTTCGTCAGGGGTGCGGATGGTGTCGTTGGTGGACAGTCGGAGGTCAATGTGGAGCTTCCGCAGGCCCTCGACGACGGCAAGCGTCTGGTCGCGGTTGAAGGAGAAAAGAGCGAAGGCGCTGTCGGGGAGGCCTTCACCGCGCGACCTGAGGACGACCTCGATGCCGACCCCCGTACGCTGGGCGCTGGCCAAGGCCTGGATGACCAAGGGGAAGATGATGGTGGAGTTGGGACCGACGCCAAATCTCATGTCCATTGCCATGCCGGTAGCCTCCTGGGCGGCGACGGAGCCGTAGCTGCGCCAGGCACCGCGGTCCCGGTCGCGCGTGTTGGAGGAGAAGTCGCGGATGTCGACGGTTTTCAGGCCAGAGAGCCTGCGGAATGCGTGGGCGAGCATGTCACGGGCCACGCCGCTGGCCATCAGGCACCTCTGGGCGCTGCGGCGCGTTGTGAGCTCGTCGATCTGGTCGGTGCTGGGGTCGCCGCCGTCGAGCACATCGACCGGGTAGCCCTCTGGGTAGCCGTCGAGCCCCAGCACGACGTGCGACAGCCGGGGGCCGATGTGGGGGTGCTCCGAAATGTCGATGAGGGTTTGCAGGCTGAACTCGGTGATCATAAACTGCTTCTTGAGGAAGAACTCGCGCACAAAGGGCTGGAAGGTGGCAGCCTCGGTGCGCTTGTTGGTCAGGCGCAGGTTGCCCAGCTCTTTGGTGGTGAGCGAACGCGAGATCTTGATGATGATCTCGGCAGGCATGTCGCTGATTGTCGCCATCGTGGGCGATTGAGGCTGCTCTTTGTACTAGGTAGGTAGCTATTCTGTTTCTGTTTCTGTTCTGGTTCTGTTCTGGGATGCGGGTGATGGCGGGCGGTCGTGGTCGGAAATGAGGGCACAAAGAACGGTGCCCCGCGCCGGCCGGCTGCTGTTGCCTGAACTGCCCGCCCTCGCTCTGTGGTATGACGCGTTCACGATCCATGGTGGCGCGCTCTCACGTGACAGAGCTAGAGCCCGGCATCTCTGCCCCACCGCTATTTCGGGAAGGCTCCCCTGCGCGGGCAAGCTGAAGATCCGGCAGGAGCGCATCCCAGCCCCGCTGGACTTTTGAAACGCCATCTCGAACCAACATCGATCCTGGAATAAAAAAAATGAGGAGAAATGGCAGCACTCTGCGCAGGATGCACGAGACGACGCATTACCAACATCCGTCCTGCATGCAGCTGCGAGGCTGAGCCCAACCTTTGTGTCTGTCAGGTCTCGACTTTAGCCTTTTGACTGGGGTGGGGCCCAGCGTGCCAGCCTGGTTCCGCCGCGGGCAGGGCAACACGCTACAGCAAGGGGCAGCTAGTGGGTCCAGAGTGCCATTTTTAGGGGCCTGAGCCGCATCGGCACCTGTCAGATTTGGTTTGACGTCGGGATTTCTCCGCTGGTTGAAACATCACCCATCCATCTCACAAAAGGATCGGGCAATTCAGTCCCACCCACGCCGGCCTGCTCAGCCTTTGGGTCCTCCGGATATTGCTGACTCTCGTGCCAGAGTCTGCGGGGATGTTTCTGGCCGACAGACAGCCTCAATAACACCCGTTGCGATGCTGCGAAATCGCAAATTCACGCGCTTGTCCGCGGCCCATTGGCACCGCACCGCACCCACGACTCGTCGCCCAGCCGAGTTCCAGAATGGCGACGGCGGCGCCTTGGCAGGGTCCGGAGTCCCGGCAGCACTGTAACCCCCTGAGTCGCGCAGGGCTGAACCGACGGTTGAAGAGGGCATAGCCTTTGCCTCCATCGGGCCAGCATGGTTGCCACAGCCGCGATCGACGTGCAGAGGTTTTACATCTGATGTCCAGCCCTGTCAGCCCTGCCCTCCCCTGCGCTTGCGCTTACCCGGTCCCCGCTTTCGTGATGGCCTGCCCGGCTCCTGAGAATGTGTATACATATCGTGGCCATCGCTTCCTGCCGAGAAGGAAAAGATGCTGGTCCTCTTCTCTTCCTCGTGCGCGGTGTTGATCAGCGGTCCCTGGCACCTCCCTCTCCCGACCTTCTTTTCTTCATCTTCGCTTTATAGATTCTGTTTCCCTTTTGTTGGCCCAAGATGCAGCTTTGGCTTCCCCTTCTATCGTGTGTTGCCGCGCTAGTCGCCGGTACAGCCGCAGCCATCCCCGCCCACGACGTTCACGTACAGAGACAGACCCAGGATTCGGACGAGATCCTCTCGGTGAGGGAGCTGGTGAGGAGAAACCACCTAGTGCCCATCGAGCAGCGGTCCGACCTTCTGGAAAGGAGAGCCTTCGACAACAAGACGTTCGACCTTGGCTGGCAGCGGCAGAAGCGCACTCTCTTCTCGGCGTAAGTGACCCCCCCAAAAAAAAAGGACCCGAGTCAGTCGTGGATATAAACTCACAAGCTTATCGAACCCCTTGCAGAGCATGGGAGGGTCAATCACCCAAAATCCCCATCGGGCTGCTGCCAGCTGTTGGCTCGGTGGGCGGCAGCTTCAACCTCACGATGCAGTGCGTCGACTGCAGGACATACGGCAACATCGTTGCGTCGCTGGACGACTCGGACGGCCTCAGGGCGCTCCTGACCTTCAACCAGGTCGGAGCCTACATGGACCTGGCCATGTTCGCGTCGTCGCAGGGCACCTTCACCATCGGCCTGGGCGCTTCCTTGGGCAGCTCCAACGTCACCGGCAAGGTCTTCGCTGCCGGCTTCGACTTCGGCATGGAACTCATCCTTCAGGTGACAGGCGCGGTCCAGGCCAACGGCGGCTTCCAGATCTCGATCCCGGACGGTGAGACGGTCGGGCTGGATATTGGACTGAAGCTCAACAAGACCGGGGGTGGTCTGATCAAGCCGACGTCCAAGATTAACGCGGTGTAAGTGTATTTGGCGATATTCCTTTGTCTCCCTTACCAGGGCATCAGAAGTCATGGGGGAAAAAAAAAATAGATGCTGACCAGCTCCTTTACCTTACCTCGCAGTCCTAGGGTCAACTTTTCCCTGCTGCCCCTTTCCATCTCGGACGCGACCGTCAACATCACCGCGGCGCTGCGCCTCAAGGCCGACGCCGGCGTCTCGGGAACGCTGGGGTTCAAGGACTCGGACATTGGTTCCGTCTCGGTCGGGGCCAAGGTGGGCGCACACCTGACGCTGGTAGAGGTCAGGATGGGCAGCGTCAACGTCAGGGCCGCCCCCGGGACCTGCCGCAACGCGCTCTTCATCGACGCCGACTCCAACGGCGGCGCCTTTGCCCGGCTGGACGGATCCATCGGCGGCGGCGGCACGAGCAAGTCCTTCGCCTTGGGGCCGGAGGCGAGCACCACCTTTTGGGCCGCCGGCACCACGCTGTGCCTGCGCGAGAACAAGGACGGCAAGCCCAGCACACCGCCGCCGCCGGCCTTTATCGCGACCACTCCGGCCGCCCAACCCGGGCCGGCGTCGGGCGCCTGCGGGACCGCTTCGCTCGTGACCGAGTCGACGACCGTCACGTCCGTCTACAGCATGACGACGTGCGCCGTGCCCGAGATGGAATGCCCGCCGCGCTTCAACCAGGTCGTGGTGGTGACCAACATTGAGGCCGTGCAGACGATCCGCTGCCCCAACAGCGGCCGCAGAGCCAATTCGTCCTCGACGTCGACCTCGGCACCGGGGCCGAGGGTGACGCCCGTGCCGCCCACGGGGACGCCGCTGGTGCTGACGCCCATCCCGAACCCGCAGCCCATGACGGTGCCGTCTTATGCCAACGTCACCGTCAACAACACCGGGCCCGTGACAGGCTCCTTTATCGCCGTCACGCCGCCGGCCCCGAGCCTGCCGACGGGCTCCATCCCTGGACCGCCCGGCAAACTCACGAGACCGGGCAGCGCGGCGTCGTCGTCGGTCGCGGGGCCGGCTGTTTGGGCCGCGACTGGGCTTTTTGCCGTGGGCCTGGTGGCTGCTCTTCTGTAGACGGCCCTGGTGGCTCTCGCTGTTTGAGCGGATGGTATTCTGTTCCCCTTTGCATGTACATCTTGTTTTTATTTTTTTTATTTTTTTTATCACCGTCGAGATACCCGGTTCTAATTGCATTGGTGTATTGCGTTCTCTCTGGCCGGACGTGGCTTTAAAATATCATCAGGATACCATTCGCACCGCTGACGATGCATACGTCATTTTGCCCTAAAGGCAGCTGGTACTCCAACAGAGCCTCGCCCATGTTGCGGATAACGAGACGTTCCACTTGATGCCGTTGACGTCGGCGATGCTGACGTGCTCGTTGACGGTGTGGAAGGCGGGGCTGGGGAGGTCGTGAGATGATGCCTTCCACGTTCTTTATCTGCGGGGCCGAGTCCCCTTACGGACTTCGGCTTCGGCTGGCTTACCGGCGGCGAGTGCCGCTGTTGGCGTCCCGATCCGTGACGTGTAGCGGCGCTCGTTGCCTATGTGATCATCATGAGCATTTATTCAAGTCTTGGTACCAGTTGTGGTAGGCTTACGCTTCTTCGGAGGCCCGGAAATGATGGCGAGTCAAACAATCCCAAGTGGGAAAGGCTTGGCACACTGGCCCGGCCACGCGGGCCGCCTTTTGGCCTTCCCCCCACCCACGAGCCCAAGCCGGGATTTCTCGAGCAAAGGTCCTCTCGACAGGTGGGTAGGCAGCCATCGCGGATACAATCCGACAGCAGACCCAGGCTTGGCTGGGAAACACGCAAATCAGGGGTTCGAAATGCCACTTTCTTCCTTCCCCTGACGCCCACTCAGGCTGGACTGACAGCTAGAGCTGCCGTCCCAAGACTCCAACTTGGACCTCGCTTGTGGCTCATGGTCCTGGAGAGACAGGGAGAGCGACGGGCCAATGGGCAGTGGGTGCTGTCCCGCCAAAGGAGTCCAAGTGATTGGCGGCAATCCCACACAACCTGCTGACCTGGCCCCAATTTTTCCCTTATTCCTCTCCTGTGAACCCCGGTCTCAACCACCAAAGGCTATGCCAGATGGGGCCCAGAGTCTTGGGTCATTCGCCCAGGCGAACGTCGGAAAGTGCAGCCGCCTTGCCCCGGACGGAGAGCCTCCGCGTTTCCCAACAGCCCTCCGCCGGAGCATGCATGCTGCGTCGACCAACTCGGAAGGTGTTCGCCAAACGCGGGGCCGTGCCGTGACCGTCAGCGCAGCGCAGCGCAGAGCAGAGAAGAGCAGAGCAGAGCAGGGCCTACGCTGTCAGTCGGGTCGCGCGTGACGATGGCGGCACAGTGTCTCGTCGAGTTTTGCTGCCGTGCTCGGCGCGCCTTGAACCACTTTACTGCATTGTCTCCGTCACATTCGTTGGGCATGACGGACTAGGTAGGGTGGTTCTTTTCTTGTTTTGGGAGGAGAGGGTAGAGTGCCCAGTCACTTGGTATATAAACTGCCGTCACGCCCTTCCCCCTCCAAAACAAAGGTCGTTTGTCACTTCCTCCAACCTGCCCAGACGCAGCTAGCCTTTCCGCTCCGTGGATCTCTCTCTCTCTCTTGTTTTTCTCCCCACTTCTATTCTTTTGCAGCCTCATCTCGTCTACCGGACCGCCATGAAGGCCGCCTTCCTCACGCTCGCCGCCGCCGGGCTGGCGAGCGCACACACCATCTTCACGTCGCTCGAGGTTGGCGGCGTCAACTCGGGCACCGGGCAGGGCGTGCGGGTGCCCAGCTACAACGGCCCCATCACCGACGTGACGTCCAACAGCATGGCCTGCAACGGCAACCCCAACCCGACCACGGCCACCTCAAAGGTCATCACGGTCCAGGCCGGCCAGGACGTGACGGCCATCTGGCGCTACATGCTCAGCACCACGGGCACTTCGCCCAACGAGTATGTTTTTGCCTGCCTGTCTGCCCTGTGCCGCTTCCTCCCAGTTGTGTGTGCAAACTTCTCCTCCGCTGGCTGGCTGGCTGACTGGCGACCTAAAACAAAAGCATCATGGACTCGTCGCACAAGGGTCCTACCATGGCCTACCTCAAAAAGGTCAAC
Source organism: Magnaporthiopsis rhizophila (assembly GCA_003049465.1). Lineage (NCBI taxonomy): Eukaryota > Fungi > Ascomycota > Sordariomycetes > Magnaporthales > Magnaporthaceae > Magnaporthiopsis > Magnaporthiopsis rhizophila. Next base: position 30,223 of record PYSS01000135.1, read on the forward strand.
GACGCCACGAGCGACTCGGGCGTGGGCGGCGGCTGGTTCAAGATCCAGGAGGACGGTCTGGCCGAGGGCGGCAAGGGCCTCTGGGGGACCGAGAAGGTGATCCAGGGCCAGGGCAGGCATCGCATCCGCATCCCGCAGTGCATCGCCCCGGGGCAGTACCTGCTCCGCGCCGAGATGCTGGCCCTGCACGGCGCCAGCAGCCCCGGCGGCGCCCAGTTCTACATGGAGTGCGCCCAGATCAACGTCGTCGGCGGCACGGGCACCAAGACGCCCTCGACCGTCAGCTTCCCGGGGGCCTACAAGGTTGGTTTTTTTCTTTTCTTTTCTTATAAGGTGTAAACAATTAATTAACTTGACCTCCCACCGTCAGGCAAACGACCCCGGCGTCACCCTCAGCATCTACTGGCCCGTCGTCACCTCGTACAAGATCCCCGGCCCTCCCGTCTTTACCTGCTAGACTGTTCCCGGATGGCGATGCAATGCTGCCCTGTGCTGTCTGTTTTCTTAGTTAGACGGTTGAAGCCTGTCTGTCCGTCAAATCTCTAAGCCGACCGACAAGGCTTGATGTATATAAGTTCCCATACGTGCTTGGCGTTTTCTCCGATTAAGATAAGAGGAAATAAAAAATGATAAAAGAATCCAAACTCGTGCCTTATCATGTATACCGCCGGTACGAGTGATACGCTCTACCGCTGAGCTGTACGGGCTGCATCACCAACCGCATGGGCGTGGGCTGGACGCTGGATGGGTTGGCAGGGGGGGCCACTTGGGGCGGCGACATATATCCGGCTGCGTTGCCTTATTTTCGAGCACAGCTTTTGTGGCGGCATGTGTCGGTGTGGCCCTGGTGGGCTACATTGGTGGAGCCCTTTGCAGGCTGTTTAACTAGGTAGCATCTAGGTATCTACCTAGGTAGGGGTTCATAGTATGGTTCGGCGAGACGCTGTATGCTTCTGCCTTGTGGGTGAGCCAAGTCGCCTGACGGTGGATGGACGGACTCTTGTGGAGATGGCGGGTTGCGTATTTCAGTAAATGCCATGCTTTAGATATTATGAAATGGTGCATATGTGCAGCCGTGATGGGTATATCTACATAGATGGTCGTGCGCCGACGATGCTAGGATTTTATTGCAGGAAAAAGCCCAGGGAAAAAGTCGCTTCTAGTCTTGGGCGCTAAAAAAGAAAGCGGCGTCGAGTACGCGGGCGTTCAGTCCCAGAGCCAGGATATGGCCAGAATCCAGCCCTTGGCCACCTTCTCGACCGGCTCGGGGTTCTGCTCCACGTGCTGAAAGGCCTCTTCGAGAGGGATGTCTGCGAGCGAGGTGATGGTCGTCTTTTTTGCGTACTTCCAGGCCAAGTAGCCGCAGAGCACGAGCGGGATGTCTCTGTGCGTGTGTTAGTTTCGTAATTAGCAAAGGATGATGGTGATGATGGTGCTTACAGGTAGTGCGACACAAATGACCGAGCCTCCCATCTCCCCTCGACAAAGACCTCGTAGCCGCCCGTCAGGAGAATGACGATGCACATGGTCAGCGCCACTGGGGAGCTGTAGACTGCGACGCCACGTGATTAACAGTTAGCCTTTTTTTTTTTTGTTCTCGTACGGATATGGTGTTATCAATAGAGCATTAATGAATAGTAGAGAAAAAGTTTACCGGTCCATCCGTTGTGCCAGGGGAGCCTGCTCTTGGACAGGCCCTGTACCTTGATGGCGCGCAGGAGGCGGATGTGGTTGAACAGGATGGTCGACCACGATATGAGCACGCCGGCCGAGGTGAGGGCGACGAACCATTCAAACACGGTCAGGGCGCCGTTGGACAGACTGAGGAAGCTGAGCAGCATGAAGGCAGCGAAGAAGAGGACGCAGACGTAGGGGGTGCCCCACGATGTGGTGCGCAGGAACACGGCCGGGGCCTGGCGCTTGAGGGCGAGGCCGAAGAGCACGCGGGTGCCGGCGAGCAGGCTCTGGTTGGACGCGGACCAGGCCGAGGTGATGACGACGGCGTTGACCACGCTCGGGATGGCGCTGATGCCGGCGGCCTTGGCGGCGATGACGAAGGGGCTCTGGGCGGCTGTGCCGGTGCTGTTGCCCAGGTTCGGGTCGTCGCTGCGCACCAGCATGCCGACGACGAGGACGGCGAGCAGGTAGAAGACGACGATGCGGGCGAAGACGCGCTTGCAGGCGCGCGGGATGGCGCGGCGCGGGCGCCGCGTCTCGGCGGCCGCCATGGCCAGCGACTCGACGCCGGCGAAGGAGAAGACGGCGCCGGTCATGACGCTCCAGTAGCCCAGGAACCGGGCCCAGTCGCCGGGGGCGCCGATGTGGTCGACAAAGGGGCCCGGGTCCCGCCAGTAGGCGAAGCCGATGCGCGGGGTGCCGGGGATGCCGCCTAGGTTGATGACGAGGCCTAGCACGACTAGGAACACGACGAGCACGATCTTGAGCAGGGCGAAGACGAACTCGACCTCGCCGAAGACGTCGACGAGCGACATGCCGACGGCGACCGTCAGCACGATGAAGACGACGATGAAGAGGGCCTGGTTGGCGAAGATCGGGTGGTCGTCGTCGGCCCAGAACTGGAACAGCACGCAGATGGCGGTGATCTCGCTGGGGATGGACAGCACGTTGCCGTACACGAGGTTCCAGCCGATGGCGAAGCCCCAGGCCGGGTCGACGAGGAACTCGGCGTGGCGCACAAACGAGCCCGTGACGGGCAGCAGGGCCGAGACCTCGCCCAGCGCGAACTGCACGCAGCACACGACGAGCCCGACGGTGGCGTAGGCGAGCAGCGTGCCGAGCGGGCCGGCGTTCTGGATGGCGCTGCCCAGGTACAGGAACAGGCCCGTCCCGATGGCGCCGGCGATGCCCAGCATGGACAGGTGGCGCTGCGCCAACCCGCGCTTGAGGTCGCGGTCCTCGATGGCCGTCACCAGGTCGCCGTCCCGCGCGGCCGTCGGCGTGCGGCGGCGCGACAGGCCGTCCTGCGAGGCCGATGGGCCCGCTGCTGCTGCTGCGCCGCCGCCGCCGTCCTCGGGGTCGTCCCGGTAAGGCCCGTCGTCGGCATCGGACGACAGCCAGCCGTGCTTGACGCCGGGCGACTTGCCGTCGTTGTTGTTGCTGGCTGCCATCTGTGCGCAGGCTTTCTCGGCTGTTAGTGGCTGTGGCGTATTTTTAGCTGGTTGCCACCTGCGGGACGGTCCGTCGGCGGATGCGACTGTGCTGCAACCGAACCGAATTGGCTGGTATGAAAAGAAAAGAAAAAAAAAAACAGCAAGCAGATCTAGACGGCGGCCGCGGGTCCCCGCTTCCAGCCAAGGCCAGATCGGACGTTGACCGAATCGCGCGGCAGATTTTTACGCTTCTTATCTCGTCGCCATGGCGGGCCTCGATGACACCATCCCGCGGGCACGAGCCAAATTGATTTACCAGCCATTTGCAGCCTCTTGTGTCTATCACTTACAAGAGAATTTGGCCAAAACTGCTGTGATGTCCACCCGATCGAATGGCCCTTAGAGAGCCGAGTTCCCCGACGGGCCGCCCCCGATGATACGCACGATGCTTGGCGGCGGGCCTGCCGTCTTCCAACCGAATCAGCCGTACAGCTTGGCTGGCGCTGCTCCTGTCCGCCCGTTTACGCGGTACCCGCATATCGTCTGCAACACCCTTCAGGGGCTGATGCCCATCGCAGATATGGACTTCTACCGCCTCCGCAGGATACCAGGATCAAAGGCCTCCCCGCGCAGGCCAAGTAAGACAAGCTGGCCTACATGTGGATCAACACCTGCTGCATCGACAAGGCGCAGAGCGAATGATGAACTCTCGGAATCCATCAAATCCATGTACCAGTGGTACGAGAGCGCCGACCGGTGCTATACCTGTCTCTCTGACGTCCGCCAGCCTGTCGGCGACAATGACCGAGCCTTAGACGACGTCGAGACGCGGCTCAAGCGAAGCGTCTGGTTGTCTAGAGGCTGGACCATCCAGGAGCTCATAGCTCCATCCAGCATGAGCTTTTTTTTTTTCTTCTTCTTTGATGCGGATTGGCGGTTCCACGGCACCAGGGAGGGATTTGCCGTCCATCATCCAAAGCGCCATGGGCATCACCAAAAACTTCCTCCCCGGAAGGACGCCGTCCAGTGAAGCGAGCGTGGCCCAACGCTTGTCGTGGGCTGCAAAGCGTGTCACAACACAACACGGGAGGAAGATATGGCATACTGTCTGCTAGGCCTCTAGGTAATTTATGGAGAAGGCGCCGAACGGGCTTTCGTCAGGCTTCGGGAGCACATTGTGTCCTTGACGCCGGACGACATCGGTTCCTCGCCATAGCGCCCTGGGCCCGATTTCGCCAATATCCGGGAGGGCGTGCTGGCTACCTTGCCTTCCCCAGTTTGCCGGAAGCGATCGTGTCATCGTGGGCAACCGTTTGGAGCCCAGGGGTTTTGTGAACACGCTGCAAATGACGGTTTCGTTCGTGGAGCGGACCGCCGATTGCCACGAAATGCGCCATGCTGGACTGCGCGTTTGAAGACGGTAAACGAAGCCTGTTGGGCCGCTCGTCACCGCAATTGCCACCAAATTCTACTATGGGTCCTCTCGGTGCTGTGGCGGCTTTGTATCGGCCCCTTGGCCGGCATCCCCGGGGTAACCCGCCTACTGCCGGTTCTCACGCCTTCCGCATAAGTTTGGCCCCAGAGCCGCAAGGTCGGCAAGGAGTCTCTTCAAATGACCTGCGCTTCTGCCCGATGCCGCCAGAGGGGGTTGCGCGACGTAGGTAGGTAGTGACGGTGAGCCAACCCCAGCCACGGGCGCCAGCGCAAACAGCTCTCGCACGCCCTTCTCCGAGAAGACGCTGCCCCGGGCAGGCGGTCACCATCACCTCGTAATAAAATGGAGCTTTATTGGGTGCAGAAAACTACCTGCGGGACATGGCGGTCTAGCACGCAGGCGACGCGACGACCGGCGGCGGCGGCATCTGCGCGCTGGCCGACATGGTCAAATGGAACAATAACTTGCCATCTTTGGGCTTGCGCAGGCCGGCCGCGCCAGAGTTTGTGTGGTACGAACATGGACTCGTCGATGTCCTCGTCGGACGTCCTGCCGCGGAGGCACGGCGGCGCAGGATCCCCATCCCGCCGACCCCCGAGGTCCACGAGCTCGCCCGGCGCCGGGACCGGAGTCACCCACAATCGAGGGGCAGGCCTGTAGCGGCGCGTCGACGGTGGGGTCGACGCACGCACTTCCGAGTGCAGGACGATGCTGCATCGCGTATGCTCGCAGAGGCTCTCTGGTTGAAGTAGGTGGTGTCTGGTTTAAGAGCGAGTAAGACGTGAACCTTGTAGCCCGTGTTGATGACCTCTATCGGCATGATACCGTACCTCACGCCGGGGAAACCCAAAATACCTGACCGCCTCCGAACGCGGCGCAGCTTCGTATCTATTTCTAAATACACTAGTAGGAAAGGCTCTCGGGGGCAAATGACCTTCAGGCTTTATATACACTGGATGCGTGCTCTTCTATGACAACGCACACTTTTTCAGCGATACCATACTACTGGTAGAAATAACAAAACGGACCGTCGGTGGTGTCCATGAGCTCCCGGATGGTAATTTTGCCGCCCGAGTAGCCCAGGTCGATCACCTCGTCCATGCTGGTCAGATTGCTCTCGGGGACGTTCGCCCAAGTTTGGTGGGAGTAAGCACCGGTGCCGAGCTCAGAGTGGCGCGTCGTCGGGTCCAGCTGCTGCCTGTATTAGGGAAAGTGGAATCAGGTCAGCAACTTTTGTGCAGTCGACAGTAATAGCTTTTGGCAGAGCAGATCAAAAATAAAGTCTCGATCAGACTTACCACATGGTCCACATCCTATCTACCATGCCGTGGTGCACATAAAAGGCCGGATCGTTGGGCGAGTCGTAAATGTCATCGCCGGGGTCGCTGCTGATGACGGAATGGCCGGCGGCGTGGGGGCCGATCTCCAACGAGTTCTGGGGCCCTTCGGACAGGGATCGGAACGCGTCGATGTCGGGCGTTCGCAGCATGTCCCTGAGGGTCGTGTAGTTCGCGAAGCGCACGTTGATGGCCGGGCCAACGTCGCGCGTCCAGGGGCGCGGGTTCTCGCCCAGGCCGCCCATGGGCCCCGGCTTGTTGCCATCGACGGACTGGACGGGACCCAGCAAGAGGGTGCGGTTGCCGAAAGGGCCCGTCTTGACGGGGCCGCCGCCGAGCCCCGCGGCCAGTCGCAGGGCCGGGGCGCCGGGAATGGGGCTGACGATGACGGGGCCCTGGTGCTGGGTAAACTCGCCGTTGCCGCCGAGGCTGGTGTCGTCGCCGTTGAAGATGGGCGAGTTCTGGGGCGCGTCGGCGTACTTTGCCCAGTCCCAGTACGGCTGGTAGCCCTGGTAGCCGCACTCGTCCCGCAGCGCCTTCTCGTACGAGTAGAGAAACCAGCGGTGCCAAGCCATGAAGTTGCCGGTGAAGTGGATCTTTAGCGTCTGCTGGATGTGAGTGACGGTGAAGTCGTCGTACTGTCGGAGTGGAAAGAGGGTAAATGTTAGCAACAAGCGGTTGGAACTTTTTTTTTCCCCAAAAAGGAAAATAAAGAAAAGGAAAGAAGAACAAATAACTTACGCGAGACCTCACTCCCGGGGCAATGGTACGGGGGGTTTTAGCCGGCTTCTCCATAAGACATTTGACGGCCCGAACGTAGTCGGCCCTTTCCTTCTTGGTTAGGTCCCCACTAGCGAAATTCACAACCATATTAGCCGGAGTGGTGGTGATGGTGGTGGGGGGAACGAGCGGCTCTGCAAATAAAACCATAAACTTACTACTCTTTGCGAATAGCAACGTTGGAGGCGTCGCAAGTGCTCAGCGCGCGGCGCTTGCTCTTCGCCGCGGCCTTATTTGCGTTCAGCGCGGCCATTTTCTTTTCCCGGGCCGTGTTGATGACTTTAGTCACCTCGGACCTGGCGGCTTCGAAGGCGGGGCGGCTGTCGCCGACGGAGTCGAACGGGACATTTATGATGGGGGAGGCCGGGATGGCCACGACAGCCGAGACCAAGAAGGCGAGGGCGGTGGTGCTCGAAACCTTCATAGTCTCAAAGGATAGTGAAACGGGTGGTTAAGCAACAAATGCAGTGGGTTTGAAGAGGGGAAAGCGAGAGTGAGCTGGGGAGCGAGAGTGAGCTGGGGAGCGAAAGTGAGCTGGGGAGCGAAAGTGAGCTGGGGAGCGAGAGCGAGAGCGAGTGAAGGAGCCAGGGCGGGCTGAGGAGCGAGAGTGAGTGAGCTGAGGAGCGAGATCAGTTTGGGGATGCCATAAGACCGTCGGCGTCTCGACTTATATACATAACGAAAATGAGCCCGGCCTGGCATCATGGAGCCGCACTGGAACCCGTTTCAAAAAAGCAATTCAGCTCCCCATCGCGCCTCCCGCCTACCGCGCTACGAAAGTTCAGCATTGGGAATCGTTACGAATGTTTAGCTTTGGGGATGCTAGTAGAGAACATACTGGGCTCCACTAGAGAATTTCGCCTGCTAACATCCAGGCACCTGGGTGGTCTACGCGTGCTTTGATAATCCTGTAAACAGCATGGAGGAATCTTGGTGCGGATCTCGTGCGGGGGAGATCGGGAAGCCGTTGAGTTTTTCCTCCAAGCGGAATGGGCAGACTCCGTCCGGGACGCCCGGATGCCCGTGCGGAAGAGTCGGGCCCTCCCGTGTCACGGACCCCTTGCAAGGAAGCCTGTATAATGATCACGTAAATTGCTGCTCGAGCCAGAAAGGCATGAGTTGGCGCCTGCATGTGGTGGAAACGGCCTTGTATGAAAGGCCGTGGGGACCGCTATGGCTTGTTACGGCGAGATTGAAACAAGGTTTTTTACATGATCGTCTTTGTACATATAAACACTATTTTTAAGCTCTTCCTTTTCGATACATAGATATAAAAAAAAGGGAACCTTTTCCAATTGGGGTGGTTGTTAAGTATCACCTTTGGAACATTCTATGTTGTAATGGAAAATGAAAATACGCCTTCTACACAGCTTGGTATATAACGCAGGGTTAAAAATTGTCCCTCATTTGTTCTTGGATCCCGCGGCTAGTGGCACGATGCGGGTTTCCCGCCGAGAGGCTCGCAAGTAAGTTGCGTTGCACCCGGCTCTTCCCGGCACGCATTACCCCTGCCTATATCGTTAAAATGTAACCGCTAGCACGACCATGTCTACTATTACAAGCGGGCGCCCCCCGCGTGGACGCCAGGAGTGGTACTAGGATGGGCACTTTCAATCCCAAAGCGGCTGCGGCCCAGGGCTGTGCACAGCAAGGGAAATTGCCAAGGGGTGATGCGTGCGTATAACAAGTGTTTGGTTCTTGCAAAGACCAGGCATGCCACGCAAGCATTTTGCGGTATAAACGTGTCGAGAGTCAAGATGGCGTCGCCAAGGTGTATAAGAGCCGCAAGGCAATCTCGGCCGCAGGGGCATCATTCTCCGGTCCAATCGGAGTGGATGGTGTGTGTGCGTATGAGGAGTCCAAAGGGCGACGCCGCCGTCTTGATCCCGGCTGTGCACGGGTGGTTAATCTCGCAAAGGAAACCTACTGATAGCACTCTGTCATCACGTGATATGGATCGCCATATCGCCTTTCGATCCAGGCACCGCTCGTGCTGCTGGTCGGCGTCGAAAAGGTGAAGATTTGGGGAAGAGGTTTGTTGTTCGCAATTTTCAAGAGGCTGGTCAGGCCGAAAATGCCACGTAAATCGCGAGGCCTGCACACCCCATCAAGGTCACATGACTCAAGCCCCCGGACAGGATGAAAGCGCCTTGATATGGGTGCTGACCTGCCGATCTGCCGGCCGGAAGAGGGCGAGGCTAAACCGCATGGCCATTATTTTCTGGTGCTGGCATCCCGAAAATGGAGCAGGAAACGACATACGGCGGCCGCTGCGAGATCGGCCCCACGGAGAGCCCAGCGATGCCGTTAGCAGGCTACGGGCGTCCTACACAGCCTGATGAGCACGTCGAATCGCGGCAGAGTTGGAAGAGGCGGGGGTAGTGGTTGGTTGGGTGGGTGAGTCTTCTGTTACCGCCTCCCTTGGAGTTGGCGTTCTTTTTGGGTCCTTCTTCCTACCACCGGCGGCTTGGCGCCTGTTCTGATTCCACAAGGGATGCTCCCAATAAGTTACTGCACCTCCTGTCCGGCCATATGGTCAGCCCCTGGCCTCGATCGCCGCGCATGTTTCGATGCGACGGTGTTAAAGTACTCGGCACGGGGCCCAAAATAAAACGTGCACCTCTGCACCACCTGCTGCACCTACCAAAAGGAGCGACCTTCACAACACGCAGTTTTAAATTTGCTGTTGAGATTTTACTTACGAGTACTACTACGCGCAAGGTATTCACATCTCTTTCTTATTTCTTATCTTGTTTTTTTTTTTTTTTTTTTTTCCCTTATCCCTTTGCCCGTTTCTTATCTTTCTTGTTCAAGGAGATTCGCTGGTGTTTTTATGCTATGAGCGTGGTGCGAGGCAAATTTGTGTTTGGTGGTTGAGGTGCACGTTTTATTTCGGGTCTCGTGCTCCAGTTCTAATTGCTCGGCTACAGTTTCTTAGCTAACGGATGCTAGAAATTGCGCCACCCCGTTCTTATGCAAAATAATAGTCAAAGTTATTCTCTATTGTACAAGTTATCCAAGCTTCCCGGCTGCAGTTGCAGCGTCGCAAAGCGGCGGAGGATCCACATTGATCTGGCGGGTGACGTCCGAATCCGGCATGATGCCCGCCTCCACTCCACCGCAAAGACACCCAGCCATCGCCGCCGCCTTGGCCTTGGGGCGAAGTCAAGCGCTTCGATAGAAGCTCCTGTCCGGCATTTGCGTGACGATCTGCGACCGCTGAAACACGGCAGATAAGGAGGTTTCTTGATGTGAGCGGGACAAAACCCCGACGCGGCCCAGGAGAGAGACCCCATGTGTTTGAACTGTCGAAACATCGTCCAATCTCGTTCCCCGAGTCCAAGCCAACACCCCCTTGTGCCAATCCCGATCCAAACGCATGGGCAACGGTGCCTTTTTTCGGCGCTTTGGGCTTGTTTGGCGCTTCTTCGTCCTGCGTTTCGTTTTGGGATCGTCCGGTCCAGCAGCGCCCACGAGGCCCGCGTCGTCCCGACTCGGCGGCTAACCTAAAACCAAGCTTGGCATTGCACGACCCTTTTTTTTTTTCTCGACATGCCACATGCGCAAGACTGTAGGTACTGTAGGATCCGACGGGCAGCGTTTCCTGGAACCGCGCTAGCCGTCGCCGAAATGCGATCGTGAACCGGCCTGGTGGCGAGTCTGCATGATAATGCAACCCCAAAGCGCCCCTCGACGGGAGAGTGTCGCAAGGGTGGCGCAATATAAATAGTACATGATTGTATGTATCGCCACCTTGGGGGATTGACCCAGATGGCAGGAGATCAACCCATTCTCTTCTTCCTTTCTCTTCCCTTCTCTTCTCTTTTGTCGGCCGGCGGGACCTGGTCTTTTTCCTCGCGACTTGCACTTTGATCCACATCGGCAGGCACCGAACCACGTCCGCCCACCTCCTACCAAGATGCAGCTCTTGCGCGCCGTCCTCCTCCTCGCCGCATCGGCACTGGTCAGCGCCGCACCGCCAGCCGCGCCCCCAGCAGCCGGTGCAGCAGCAGGCACACCGGGCGCAGTCACACGGCCGCCGGGTGCGGTGGCAGGTACTCCAGGAGCAAGAGCGGGAGCAGGAGCAGGCACACCAAGAGGCCGCGGCCGACCTGCCAACCGCAATGGCCAGCCAAACAACCAAGCCCCAGGCGCCAACCCCAGCCCGCCCCCAGCGGCCGCTCGCCCCGCCGCCGGCGCGGCCATCAGCCCGGACCTGGTGCCCGCCTTCGGCGTCGAGCGCGGCGTCAACGCCGACGCCCGGCAGCGCGGCAGCTGCGACGGTGCCAACGGCGTGCTCATCTCGTGCAGCTGCCCGCCCGACCGCGCCGCCTTCATCGCCAAGCTGTCCGACGCCGTGGCGCAGGGCAGCGTCTTCGGCACCCCCATCACCTTCGACCGCGACCCGGCCAACCAGAGCCCCGCCGCCAACAGGGACCGCGCCACCGCAATGCTCGTCGTCCTGCAGAGCTTCGACGGCGCAAAGGGTGTCGGCTGCCCTGGGGCCGCTGCGCCAAACTTTGTGGCCCAGCAGAGGACGGGCGTGCGCTCGCGGTAGCAACAGATAAAAAAAAAAAAAAAGGTCCGGAAGGTCAGCATGATGATGATGAACATATGGCGCACGGGTTGGTTGTACATGGTTGTTTGGAGGGTGGTGTTTGGACCAACGGGGACTGGGGAGATGGAAGCTCCCAAGTCGGGACTCTGCGTCCATATCCACGGGTCTTTTCCTTGCCGTCTTTCTTCTTTATTATTCCCCTATTCAAGTCTTTCATTTTTCTTCTTTTCATCCTATCTTCAATATGAAACGATTCCAAGGTGGGGCTCTTCTACAGCAGACATGGTACATGAAAATGGGTGGCCTAGGTCGCCATGCAAATGGTAGCCTAAAAATACATACGAACAATACATGATGGGTATCTAGTTCACGCGAAAGAGTAAATGGATCGTATACTTGAAGAAAATAAATGCACATCTGTACTGGGACGGATCCTCGGAAGCTTATTATTCTCCTCTACATCCATGTCACTCGGCTCGCTCGCTCAGTTGCAAGCGGCCAAGGACAGGACGAAGGAACTGTAATGATGTCGTTCAGCGGCGAAATGGGCCGAGAACGGCGCCGACCGCTGGTGTGCTGGCACGTGTCTGCGTGCTGTTCTGGCCTCAATTCAAGGGTCTTGCCGAAACGCAGGCCAACAGCAAACGCCAACCCCATAAATGGAGGCAAGGTGGGGGATCATCCATTGCACCTGCAGCCCGCTTTGTGGGGATTTCCGCCGGTTTTGGCAGGAGCATTGCTGGATGCATTGGACCATCCCCCACGTTGCCCACATGGAGCGATCAAGCGAGAACGGAGGAACCAGCAGCCAGCACCAGCAGGCACCTATCAGCAACGGGACCTCAATAGCATCCCACGCTTGCGCGGCGCGATATCGGGCAGCTCCGGCGCCCCAGAATGGAGCTCGGACATGAATCGGGCGTTGCAGTCGGCAAGCGATTGGGTTGGCACGTAATCCCTCGCGCGAGCTTGTGAAAAATCACCTCAAAAACCTCACACCACCACCACCTTCCTCTTCTTCTGTCCTCGTCTTCTCCTTCCTTCTTTACTGTCCGTCCTCCCTCGTGTTCGTCTCGTTGCTCGGTTCGCCTCCTCCTCGTGTTTTTTTTTTCTTCTGTCTTTCTCCTTTACTGTAATTTCTGCCAATTCCACAGATCCGAACCCCGCAACCGAATTGAAACGCGCGCAAGGCTCCAGTGTCATCGGCAAAATCCACAGCGAGATCTCCCGAACCCGCCCACTCCAAACAGCCCGCCTGAAAAAAAAAAAAAAAAAAAAAAAAAAAAAAAACCTTCCAGCCCCTCCGCTGTTCAAACAAGAAAAAAAGACAAAAGCGCAAAAATGTTCGCGACCAAGGTCCTTCGCCAGGCCGCCGCCCACGCTGAGCGCCAACCATTGATCAAGTTCATTGGAAAGCGAACTATTCCAGGTGAGATTCGGACTTCCCCCACCATTCAACAAACTGTGCCTCATGGACATCTGCGGGCCTCGGCGCCTTGGGACTTCTGCTTGCGTTGCCCAATGCCGAAAAACACCGATCGCCGACCCGGACGAAGAGCAGCGCATCGGACCCCCAAACCCCATCGCGCTTCATTTTGCGCCGTGGCTGACACTGACCCTGGCGCCTCCCCTTGCAGCCTCCATCGACCACACCCCGCAGCCGCACCCCGCCTCGCCCAACAATCAGACGCCCGCCTCCTTCGCGTCGTCCTCCTTCAGCAAGTACCGCGAGCACGCCCAGCAGTTCGGCCCCCTGCGCAAGACCATCAGGACGGTCGAGGAGGCCGGCGTCGGCGGGCTCTCGGGCAGCGAGCTGGGCCCCGTCCGCCCCAACCAGGCCGGCGTCTTCTTCGACCGCAACGAACTGCCCGCCCGCTTCCGGCGCCAGCCCCTGACCGCCGCTGAGATCGAGGCCATCGAGACTGGTGGCGCCGCCATGTTCGCCTGAGCCGTCCTCGACGGCTGTACGGGACGAACGAATTGCGCCTGCCTGGCATCATTTATTTCATGCTGGTGTTTTTCATACTTTTTTCTTCTTACTTTTTTTTCCTTGCTATAAATACCAAAGTGATGGGCCGACATCACTGGGCACGAGAGGAGAGCAGCCATAGAGCAAAGCGAGCGACTCGAGTGGGAGGCTAGGGCAACCTCTATCTTCGCTTGGCGAATACTGAGCGACTCAAGCACCGTACGCAAGAGGTCAGCCGGGACAAAACATGCATGTCATGCCCTGTTCGCGGAATGGTGTGACACACCCATAAGCACACAGAAACGGAAATCGACGCAAAAAGCATGATCGGTCAGCGGCCCCGGCATGATCCATGGCTGGGGGGTACCAACAAAGGCGATAGCGGCCGGCGCCGAGTTGCGACCATGGCGTGCTGGACGAGACGCCCAGAAACGCTCGAAAATCGGTCAGACGCAACACGAACAGGCTGCGGTTCCCGTTTCGTGTCGCGCCCATGTTCAGGTCTCCTTCCGACAAAGCCGGCCTCGTCGCCAAGCCACCGCCCCAAAAGACGCCCGGAAGACCGTTAGAGGAGCATGTTTGATCTTTTTCTCAGCTGCATCTGGTTTCCACGCCAGCATTTCCTAACCACCTACCTAATGATTTGTTAATCAACATTACTTGGACCGCATGTTGGGAGGCATGGCTTTGACTTTTTGACGGCGTGTCGAGGACAGGAGGCAAATGGCAGTCACAAGTCATTGTTGGGACGGCTGCAACGCACGAGGGAGGATGGAGGCGTCCGAGGGCGCCCGATTGTACGCGTACTGCTGCTGTCCTACGCGTACAGCATACTGTAGATAGCTAAAACCAGCTCAACATACAATCCAATCCATCCGCAACCAGCTGTTATACATGTGCCGGGCATTCCATCCCTGTTCGGTCTGGTGATGTGGCCAATAACACATACTTTTAGCTCCGATATATCGACTGATTTCGGGTGAATTAGGATTGGAATTGCAAGCTAGCTCCAAGCACGATAAGAAAAAAATGCGCTAGCCAGTTAGCATTGCATGACGCTACCAGCACTTTGGGGTCCCGGCGCAGCACTAGCGCGAGGGGCCGGGCGGACAAAGGAAGCAGAGCAAGGTGGCTAAAAAATGACGGCAAAAAACCAGATACTGGTCGGAGTAGACAAGATGGACAAACGGGGAATCGAACCCCGGACCTCTTCCATGCTAAGGAAGCGTTATACCACTAAACCATTCGCCCTGTGCATGTTACGAGTGTTACGGTCGTAATTCTATGAAGCGCCCTACTACCCCGCGTGTTTCGACAAACACAAGTGTGGGGCTGAGTGATGAATCGCCCCACCAGGCGACCGCTATTGCGTCGTCGCTGTAATTTTTTCCACATCCATCCAGCGAGATCCGAGCGACGGGGAGCCTGCGACGTTGATATATCCCGATCTCACCTCGCTCCACGACCAACAGGGTCCACAGCTAGCCACCGCCCGATTCCTCGCCGAACCACCGACGACCAAATCCACACGGCGGCCCGCGCCCATGGCCGTCGGCGACGACAAGGACGCCGGGGCCGCGTGCCCCGTCGACCACAGATCCCCCGATGCATGCCCCGTCGGCCACAGCAAGTCGTCAGAATCATGTCCCGTCGACCACAAGTCGCGCGAGGTGTGGCTATCACAAGCCCGCGCGGCGGCAGCAGCAGCAACGGCAACTCCCACCTCACACCCACCAGCGAAAAGTCTACCCCCCTCGTCGTCGTCGTCGTCGTCGTCGTCCTGGAACCCCCTGACCTGGCGCATCCCATTTTTCTCCTCCTCTTCCTCCGGGGCGGCGGCGGCGGCGCAAAACGCCCAACAACCATCACCACCACCATCACAGACACCGCCAAAACGCGCCAGCCACCTCGACGAAGGCCGCGTCGTTTCCTCGATCCCGCGCGCCACCTCCTCCTCCTCCTCGTCGTCCCTAAAAACACCATCCAACCATGAAAACGAAAGCGGCGCCGACGCCGCGACGGGGAACTGGGTCTACCCGTCGGAAAAGATGTTCTTCGACGCCCTCCGCCGAAAGGGGAACACGGGCGGCGCGCGGGCCGCCGACATGCGCACCGTCGTGCCCATCCACAATGCCGTCAACGAGCGCGCGTGGCGCGAGATCAAGGCTTGGGAGGCCCCTTATCGCTGCCGTCACCGCCGCGGGGAGGAGGAGGAGGAGGAGGAGGAGGGGAACAGCGACAAGAAGAAGGACGCGTGCGCCGCCGGGCCGAGGCTCGAGTCCTTCAACGGCCTGGCGGCAAAACTGTCGCCGCGCGCCCGCCTCAACACCTGGCTGGGGTACACGGCGCCCTTTGACCGCCACGACTGGGTCGTCAACCGCTGCGGCGTCAGGGTCGAGTACGTCATCGACTTTTACGCCGGTCGCCCCTCTGCTGCTGCTCCCGCCGACGCCTCGCACAAGCTCAACTTTTACCTCGACGTCCGGCCCAAGCTCAACACGTGGGAGGGCGTCAAGATGAGGGTCCTGCGGGCGCTCGGCGTCGTTTAGCATCGTAGTCGATGCGCAATGTATATATAATAACAGGGAAGCTGCCAGCAAATCACTTAAATAACTTCACTTGTATTGTACAACACACGGGGGCTGCGTGCTGCGCAGCGTCGCATGGTCCAATAGATTTGGTATGAAATCAGGTCGAAAAAAAGCAGCGCCAAACCCATTATGCCATCAGGTCCTATCTGCTGCGGGGGTGCAAATTAGCCGGGGGGTATAAATACCGGAAGAGAGAGGGGGAGAAAAAAACAAAAAAACCAGCTAAACATATTGAAACGCCCAGTTCCCAGCAACCCGGGTCCTTGTGTGATTCCAAAGCCACTGAACACCATGCCACCTCCCCTAGGGTCCCGTCCTCACTGGTCCAAGAAATGCCCCCAGGCCAGCTAAGTCGCGGCCAAAGGAGACACTCTCAAAAAGACAAGGGAGCGGGAGGACATAGAAAGAAAAAAAAAGAGGAAAGAAAGCCTCAATCATGCTTGACCTCTTGGGGTATGGCATGGTAAGGGCCAGAGGTCGGCGTGCCATGGTAGGGTGGGAGTGGCTCCTTTTCCAGGGGTGGTAGAGCGGAGGGCACTGGAATCAAGAAAAGGCAGAAATGATCAGCAAATGGGTATCTCCCTCTGGTTGTCCCCTAGCGTCTTCCATAATCCCGTTCCCGTTCTGTGTTCCGAGAAGCGGCAGTCGTGTCGTGAGTAGGGTTGCGTAGCATCGGTGGTCGGAAAAAACGAAGGAGAAAAAAAGCAAGGCGAGGACGAATCGACAGGAAAGCTACCACACATCGATGTCTGGCAGGCGTGCGTTTGAACAAGGGGAAAAATTACATGCCCTTCTTGGAATCGACGGTGCGCACGCGGATGGGACTCCTAATCTCCAGCTGACCGTCCTCGACATCCCAGCCGCAGGCCCGCAGCGCGGCAAGGACCGACTCCTTGGTCTCGGGCGTGACATAGCCGGCGGGGCCCGCGTGCTCCGTGTGGCTGCCGAGACCGTCCTTGAGGGCCGAGTCGAAGTGGTAGGCGTGCGCGACGGCGTCGAACCAGGCGAGCAGGGGGCCGTTAGCCCCGCCGCCGCGGCAGCCCTCCTTCATGGCGATGCGCACGTGAAAGTTGGAGCGCCAGTGCCAGATGCCCATGTAGTACTCGTCCGACTCGAAGACGTAGCGGTCGTAGGCCCAGGGGCGCCAGTTCATAACGTCGCCGTAGCTGCCAAACTCGCAGTAGCCACGGTAGTCGCCGCTTTTGCTCGATAGGTTGCCGCGGCCGTTGCGCAGGATACTCTCGCGGGTCGCCACCTGGCCGGGGGTCAGGACCTTGCCCGTCTCGAGGAACTCGCGGAACACGATGGTGGCGCGTTGGCGGTTGAGCGTCAACATCTTGACGCAGCGGACGGCGCGGTAGTTCATCGTAAGGTGGACAGCGATCAGGGCGATCATCCAGCACCAGACAGCCCTCTTGTCTTCCACCATGTGCACGACGGCCGTGCCAGTGAGCATCCCGACCAGGCTGACCACCGTCTCCTGAGACGCCTCTTTGGCGTTAAGCTCGGCCAGGTTACCCATCTTTGCGAAATGGGCCGACAGGCTGGCTTTGCTGGCGCCGGCCGCGACGCCGCAAAGCGAGCGCAGGATGGCGGCCGTGACCATGACGGAAACTTTGGGCAGGAAGGGCAGGACGGGAACGAGCAGGTCCAAAAGCTGCGAGGCGTCGTTGAAGAGGTCGGCCATGAAGCGGTACGTTTTGCATTCGGGCTCGATGGCGGTGCCCATCCGGTGGGCAAACAGGATGGTGGCCAGCCGCGAGAAGGTATCCTGCAGGATCTGCAGAACGAGCGCGGCGGTGGGCGACTGCGAGGCATTACCGACACCGAGGCCCTCGAGGACGGCGCGGTTGGCGAGCAGCGAAGCGATGGAGGAAGAGAAGGCCTGCAGCGAGTCGTAGGTCTGGTACGCGAGGTAGTCGTCGGTAACGCTGTGCGGGAAGCCGGCGGGGAGGAAGGCGTAGAATATGGCCTTGGCCAGCGGGACGTGAGTTTTCTCCTGCGAGGTCGCGGGGCTGTTTGTTAGAGAGAGCGAGGAAGGTCATGGGAGGGGACGGGCGGGGAAGCTTGCCGTTTTCAGGTTGGAGTCGTCCTCGCCGACGGCGCCCGACTGGTCGTAGGTGCAGAGCACATTGCCCGTCTGGTCGACGTCGTATACCCTGATGCTCATGACGGCGGCAGTAGGTAGTTTCAAGACAGAAGGAGTACTAGGCAGATGGCAGTGGCAGAGGCGAGACGGTGCGCAGCTGCGGCATTTGGGAAGGACCTGGGGTTTGACAAACTACCTGAGCATGCAAAACGCAGGCTCTGCGACGGAGGGTGTCTAGGGGAGGAGAGGACGGAGTGGAAGGAAGGACGGGAACGAGCGAGTCGAGGGAAATTGAAAGGAAGAGAAAAGAGTGCTGGGGCGGCATTGGATGGAGGAGGGCAAACGCAGGCGTGCGTGCGTGCACGAAAAGGAGCAGAAAAAAACACCTACCGTTTGGCAGCTTGCCGACTGTGACAACGTCGGGTCGCACTTACCTCGCTGGCCTCAATTCATTGCCGTCGGCCGTAGGGTCGCGGCTGCTCTTCCTCCACGCCTGTGGAACGCGTTCGGTGAATTCGGGAGATGGAATTTGGTCTGGTAGCACTGGACATTGACGTAACCTCGGCGCTGACTAACCAGATGGGGCGGACGGGACCCTTGACCCCTGGCAATCCCTCAGGGTTCCCCGCGGTGGGTTAAAATCCCAGGGCTGATCAGAGCTGCGACCGGAACCTGGCTTCCACTTATGTCAAGTGTTGAGTGTCTACCTACCTAGTTACCTATCTAGCCAGATGTCGATGATTGTCGATGGCGCCGGCATGGTCTGGAACTACGCTTCCATATAAAATATGTGCACACAGCTGGCACTATCAGCTAGATTTCCTGCCCTCCTAAATATTACCCAGCATTTGGATGCCCTAGATGAGGTGCTGCTCCGACTTGACAGGGTCGCCGCCGACGCCTGTCATGATGACCCTACTTATGCCGCCCTTGAGCAGTCCTGCAACGGCTTCGTCCAGAACGACGCTCGACTTGAGCGCCTTGGCCCCATCTTTCCAGCCGCTGATGCCCTCCAAAAGGGGCGCAAAAGTGCCGACGACGAGCTCGGCGTCCTGCTGGAGGTAGTAGACAACGGCGTTGGGACCCGCGTCAAATGTGTAGGCGGCCACGGTCCGGCCGGCAGCGGCGTTGATGGCCTCGACGGCGCGGATGGCGGCCCTCGACGTGTCGTTCATGTAGAAGATGGGCGGGTACGTGTCGGCGCACGTGGCGTGAAACGAGTTGGAGTCCTTCATGGTGACCTCGGCGAAGGCGGCAAAGTCGCGGCCCGCGATGGCCTGCTCCATCTGGCGCATGTGCTTGGGCACCACCTCGGCCACGCGGCGCTGGAACAGGTCCGAGGTGGCAACCGTCTGCTGCATGCCGCTGGTGGAGCTGACTCCCTTCTTGCTGGCGCTGGCCACGAGCACCAGCGCGCGCATCTCGGGCCAGTGCGACGCCTCGGCCACCTGCTCGGCCAGCGAGTCGGAGCCGTCGGCGGCGGCGCCCTCGCGCCAGGCCACGTAGCCGCCAAACAGGCTGCGGCAGGCCGAGCCCGAGCCCTGACGCGCCACCTTGGACAGCTCCGAGGGCGAGTCGGGCAGGGCGTAGAGGTCCGCGATGGCCCGCACCAGGGCGGCGAAGCCGGCGGCCGACGAGGCCAGGCCGGCGGCGGTCGGGAAGTTGTTCTCCGACACGAGCCGGAGCGGATACGTCGACAGCTTGGGCAGCGACGGGTCGGCGGCCTCGAGGGCCGCGCGGCGGGCGCGCAGCTCGCGGAAGCAGGCCTGGGTGCGGGCGCCCGACACGTCGGCGGCCTCGCCGTTCAGTACCAGGCTGTCGCCCTCGGAGGCGGGGTACGAGGCCGAGCACGATGCCGTCGTCAGGGTGCGCAGGTCCGACTGGTCGAGGGTGACGGAAAGGGACGAGTTGGTGGGCAGGTTGAGCTTGGGATCCCGCTTGCCCCAGTATCTGCAAGCGAGTAGAGTGTTAGCAAACCGGACTGGGAGCTGCGGAATTCCCCCTTCTCCTTCTCCTGGATCCGGGGGCACCTGTCGCGGGGGGGCTGTTGGACCTTACTTGACCACGGCGATGTTCACCGGGGCGGTGGTGGTCGCCCGGTAGATCTGGGCTTCGTTGGCGGAAGCCATGGCGGAAGACCTGTGGCGGAAACAGGCGAATCCGGACGCGATATGTTCAGTAAGATGCTGTCGGATGGTTGTTGCAAGTAAGGAGACTAAAAGGAGACCGAGCAGAGCAGCGGTCAGGAGGATGGCGTCTTTGGTGGGGTCGAGCTCCGACTTTCAAGCGCGCCAAGAAGAAAGAAGAAACCCCACAGGGTTCCACGGAGTGCTACGGAAGCTCCATTCAGGGAAAGAACCCAAATTCGAGTGACGTGGAAGCCGTGTCCCGCAGGAGAGGTCAGAGGACGGGAGGCGCACGAGCTGTGCTTGAGCTCGAGCACACATAAGCATGGACGCTGAGACGAACCGGGGCAAGCTAGGCGCGCTAGAATCAGTGAGCAACGACGAATGTATTGGGAATAACTGCCATCTGTGCTGCTGCATCTATGCTTCGATCAATTGGTCCAATTCTCAATCTCGCCGAATTTTTCCATGCTAACACTCGACAGATTTTTGCTGGCTGGGGAGCTGCATCGCGTAGAAACCAATAATAAGAAAGCACGGAAGAAAAATGTCGGGGAATAAAACCCAGTGCCCCGCCAAAAAAAAAAAAAAAAAAAAAAAAAAAAGAACCATCTCTCGGACCATTCTTGATAATTCCCCAAATTCCATCTCCAGAGTCTATCTTGTCGACACCCATATTTTCGTCATTGACGGTATAGCCCTCCCCGTCATAAGCGGAAGAGTGCGGGAGTGACCGGGGCAAATGTAGCAGCAGTGCTCGTGTTTCGGCGCCACGTCTCGTCAGCAGCCCTCACGTTCTGGCTCCTGGTGTTGCCCTCCGACTGCCAGGTGCCCGCCACGCCGTAATAATCGTTTTCGCCACGCACGCCGCCGTCGAAATCCCCCCCTCTGCCGCCGGCGGCGGCGACGCGCTGACCCTCCATGTAGATGTCCTGCCACTCCGAAATCCCCCGCGGCTCCGTCTCGAACTCGCCGTTGCGCATGTTGATGTTCTCCAGGTTCCGGTGGAACATGTCGAAGGCGAGCGTCGTGCGTCTTGGCATGTCCGCCATGGCCTGGCCGGCCTCTCCCGCCCGTTGGATCTCGCGCCTCAAGAACCCCGTGAAGCCTCTGTCTATGACCGGCAGGTGCTGGAGCATCCGCTCGGCCGTGGTGCGCTCTGGCCGCAGCCGGGCCAGGGCCGCGCGGCGTCGGGCGGCCGGAGCGGCGAGCGGGTAGGTTATCAGTTGCGGCCGCGGCACGTTGCGGTTCCCCATCCTCAGCTCCCTGAGCGGCGAGCGGCCCAAGGTGTTGGGGATGCCTTGTTGAGCCTCCAGCATGTCCATCTCGTGGTGCCATGTGTGGTCCCTGTGCGAAGGAAGCCGGTACGTCAGGTGCGCCGCCTGGTCGCCGAAGAATCCTCTGGACAGCTCGAGCCACTGGTCCATGGACAGCTCGTCGGTCGACAGCAGCTCCTGGCGTGTCGTGGCCAGCGCTTCCTCCAGGTTGCCACCGTTGGGCGTCTGCGCCGCCTCGATCCGGAGCCTTCTGACCTCCATATCGTAGAACTGCAGCGTTTGCATTCTGATTACGTGCCTCCTCTGGCGCGCCTGCTCTTCTGGGCTCCCGCCTGGTGGGGAAGGTCGTGGCTCATGAAGCATTGTGTCGTCCATGTTCTCAGTGTCCACCCAGTCGTCATGTATCCTGGTGCTAGGCGGAGGAATAACGTCGGCGTCAAAGTTGAAGGCGGCAGTTCCTTGGGAAGTCATCTCGACTGTTGTGTCTCTGGTGGCTGCTGTTTGGCCGCTAGATGGCGGAACGCGGATGCGATGAGGCGGCTGTCCTCTTGTAGGTGCTCTTTGGCTGTCCTCTACCGGATGCTAGGTGGCGAATGCTCTCTGGCTGGTGCTTTGAGGTGGATGCCTGGGTGGATGCTCTCTGGAGGGTGCTCTTTGGTAGGTGCTTTTTGGCTGCTACGTGGCGGATGCTCTGCGGCGGATGCTCTCTTGGTGGATGCTTTTTGGTGGCTGCCGTTTGGCTGTCCTTTCTCGTGGTTGCTTCCCAGCTGCTTTCGTGATGGATGCTCTGTGGAGATGCTCTCTCGTCGCGGCGCTCTAGTGACTGCTTGTTTGTGGCTAGTCTTTGGTGGGATTCTCTCTGGCGGCTGCTCTCCAGTATCTGCGCGGCCGCACGAAGAGAGCGTGACGAGAGTCAGGGCTTTGAAGGACTTGATCTATACGTCTTCAGCTGCTGCTCAGGTGGCAGTTGGGTGCTTGCGGCTGAGATAGAAGGACGCTGACGGGCGAAATGCGACAAGCCGAGAGAGGACAAATGCGATATCAAATGATACACGTTGTTAGATGGAGGGACTCGGTGTCAAATGATAAACGATCTGAAAGCAAGCTGAGAGGATAGCGGAGCTGGCAGATCAAAGACGCATCGAGCGAAGAGTCCCGACTCTGAGGAGATGAAAAAGGTGTGTCGCAGGGAAGGAAGGAACAGGCAGAGAGCCGACAGGAGGGCGCAGGCCTCGCCCATTAGGTATTCGGTCAGCTAGCTTTCGCCGATATGGGACTGTTCGGAACCCCGTCAGAACGGGCGAGGAACGTGGTACCTTGCCTGTCCTTGTGTCACAAAGTAGGTTTTGAGGCGTTAATGTTTCCTTCAACCCAGGGCAGACGTTAGCTTCCCAAAACCTGCAGAAGTAACCCGTTGAAACGTTGATCCGTCGACGCCGCTTCCCGGGACCCTCCTCGTGGCTGCGGTCTGGTGGACTGAGTGGCGGTTGTTTTCGGTGTCAGGCACAGCTCCAAACTTTGGTCGTGCTGTCATAAACAGGGTGAAGAATTGGAAACCTCGCACTGGGTAACTAGCCCATGCTCGCACACATTTTTTCCCTGGCACGTGGTTGACCACCGCTGGTGTGCTTTTGCTCTTGATATTAATACTTCTTTCTTTCGCATTATTCCGTGGTAGTGGCCGACTGCTCACTCGAAACCGCAAAGGCAGAAAGTACTTTGTACCGGCCCTCTGGCTTCGTTCTAACTCTGAGGTTCCAAGTGAAAAAAAGGGTGACGCCCGGAAAGCAACGTTAACCAGCGCCAAAAAGCGGCACCCCTCCGCCGGTTTCTCCGGTATGGCGCATCAAAGTCTAAAACGCCAACAAGGGAGTGACCGCCGGTTGATGATCAAGCCACGCGCCGACGCGGTGATATCTCACTCCCCATT
The DNA here is from genome assembly GCA_003049465.1 of Magnaporthiopsis rhizophila. Classification (NCBI taxonomy): domain Eukaryota; kingdom Fungi; phylum Ascomycota; class Sordariomycetes; order Magnaporthales; family Magnaporthaceae; genus Magnaporthiopsis; species Magnaporthiopsis rhizophila. The sequence continues at coordinate 53,425 of PYSS01000135.1, forward strand.
GTCATTTGTCTCTAAAACTGGTGATGTACCTGGGAAGGCAGTTCTCGGAACCTGCCGTCGAGGGCTGAGATTGCCTTCTCGCCTCCCTTAGACAAGCCAGGCGGAAAGGAGGCTTCGCGGTCTGGCTCCGAGTGGTCTCTGCATCGACGTCTTTGCTTTTAATTCCTAGTCCCGAAGCGATGCAAAAAATTAAGCTTTACATGCCATGGAAGCTCGGGTTTGCTTGATGGAAACGCAAAAAAATAAATTTCATGAAGCAGAAGCTGTACCAAAGCTTTCATTAATGAACCCAGTGTGGTGGGCAGCCAGCCGTGGCTTTGTGAATCCTCCTGTGCCTCATCGCCAGAACAACCCCGTGGTTGGACCGACTGGACTACTCGCCACCAGGCATCTTCCCCGGTCGTGACCGCCGTGCGCCCTCGTCTCGGCCGTTTGGCCGTTTTCACAGCCCCAGGGCGTGCTTCATCATTCTTAGCAATCACGGGAGCGAGCATGGCCGGAAGCGGAAAATCCGAATGCTGCTGGCACCGTCCACACGAGCTCCCCGCAAAGCTTGAATTTGAAGTCTCCGAGATAGTCGATGACTAATAATATGGGCACGTCCCATGCCTTTAGCCCTTTGCTACCCCTTACTAATTATTACGTCGTCTCGACTTTTGCCTAAATCGGCACGCTAAGGTCTAGGAGATAAAAATTTCTAATAACGATTGTAGTTTGTTCATCACTGGTTCCAGTTGCAGCGAGTAGTATTATAGTTTTCACGTGGCGGGCGGTGCCCGGGTACTTAAGGCCAAATGCCCGCTACTAATTACTGTATTTGTTCCAACCGAGATTCTCAAACATGAAGCCATCCGGGATAATCAAAGGGAAAAAGGAACAGAGGAAAACCAATCCCTTCGTTTGGCAGCAAATATTACTCGTACCTTCTTGCCCATAGAAGCCTGGTTGATGTCGAATTTTCTGACTGACTGCAATCCTAGCGACGTGTTGGCAAATATGTGCCGCGATATGGACACAAGTGGCTAGACACTATCCTCAAGAACCTCGACGACCCTGCCGTCGTTGGCGAGCAGGATCTTCTCGACCTTGAGCGAAGCCTTGACCGGGTTCGGCTGGTCATAAACCCACTCGAGCTGCTCGAGCGTTCGGCCGTGTGACTCGACACTGCGGGACTCTGGTTAGGCAAAGCTCCTTGTATGTACGCGAGGGGGGGCTCATGTGGCCGCAGCAATCCAGGGGTGGGGATCTTACCCAAAGAGGTACCAGCAGAGAGCCTCGATCAGATCCCAGCCGACGAAACTGATTGGGAAGGCGCAGGCCATGTTAGAAGACAAGATTCAAGGTATAGGCAATGTTTCCTCTGTTAAAGAAGCAGCCGTGGCGTCAAAGGCGACGTACATGAAGATATAGCGGTACTGGATGGACTCGAGGGCGATGGGCGTGCAGAATTGGTTGATGAAGCCGATGGCGCTGACGATGATGCCGGACAGGGCTAGACCCTTGGCACGCATGGTCGTTTCGAGGGCCTCGGTGGGGATTGCACCCTGCAAAGGAGTGTATGTGAAGCTGCATGGCAATGGTTAGACAATCGTGGCAGTGAGGCAATGAGGCCGAGGAGGGGTTCGGGGCATGGTCGCGGGGGACCTCAGGCGGGTTGGGGCGGTAACGAACCTGAAGATAATGTTGAACATGAAGTATGACTACAGATAGTGTGTGTTAATTAATTAGCATAAACAAACTTGGATCAAGGGTAGGAAGAGGACCCAAGAGAACCCCTGACTGGGTAAACGCACCCAAAGCGCAGCAGCCCCGTAAGAAGGCTCAAAAACGTCCTGGGCCTCAAACTCAGCCATCTTGGCGGACAGGCCCGAGTTGATAGCCAGCATGAAGGAGCAGCACATGGTTCCAAAGATGAGGACGGGGCGGCGGGGCATGCGGTCGGTAAAGTAGACGGCAGTCAGGGCGCCGACGGCGGACAGGACCGAGTTCAGCAGGTTGTAGCCGAGCTGCTGGGCCGAGGTCTTGACGCCGATGCCCTCGAAGATCTGGGCGTTGAAGTAGCCGAGCCCGTTGCCCGAGTACTGGCCGAAAATGGAGATCATAAGCACCTGGGCCATGCGCCAGCGGCCAGCGTGCGTCATGAACAGCGGGCGGTAGTCCCCTGGGGGGGATGATTTCGGCTGTCAGTGATCCGCGTTCTAATGAGGTCGGCACCAGAAGCACATGGAGATCTTACACCAAACCTTGTCGATGCCGTCGAGCTTGATGCCCTCACGCATCTCGTCAACCTCGAGCTTGACCATGCGCGACTCGCGGTTATTGTTGCCGTGGTACTTGACCAAAAAGTCGATGGCCTCAGCCTCGCGGCCCTGGGCCATCAGCCACCTCGGGCTCTCGGGGATGAACCAGACAGACACCATGACGATCACGCAGGCGGCGGCCTGGAGGATGAGGGGCAAGCGCCAGGCCATGTTGCCGGCCATAAAGTTGCTGCCAAAGACGACAGCGGCGGCGGGGATGCTGCCGCCGAACCAGCCGCAGTTGTAGAAGCCGGTGGCGCGGCCGCGCCAGTGGGGCGGAGCGATCTCGACGGCGTAGGACGGGGCGGCGACGGTCATGATGCTGATGCCGACGCCGAGCACGAAGCGGCCGACAATGAACTGGGCGACGGTACTCGAGGTGGAGATGATGATCATGCCGAGGTTGATGACAATACCGCCGGAGAACATGCCCTTGCGGCGGCCGTAGCGGTCCGCCAGTGTGGCAGCAAAGGGGGCGCCGACCATGGAGCCGACCGTGTACAGCGAGTAGATGACGCCGACCTGGACGCCGACGGTGCCCACTTTGAACTGTTCCTGGAAGGGCTCCATAGCGATGATGCCCGTCATGAGCGAGCCTGGGCAGGGTCAGCCTAGCCTGTAAAGGCGGGGCCTGTGACGACGATTCGTGCTTGGAGACCTACCGTCGTAGCCGTTGGCGCAGGCGCAGCAGAAGGCGACAAAGATGGAGAAGTAGAGCATGATGGCCTCCTTGCTCCAGGTGGGGAGGTCAAACTCCTGAACGGCGGCGAAGAACTCGGCCTGCGGGAGCGGGTGCTGTGAGCATGACGTCCTCGTCTCCACGGGCATGGCTGGCGACTTACGTTGTGCACCGCCTTGGTCTGCACGTCGTCGCCCTTCTTGGCGTCATTGTCGACATCCTGAGCCCGGGTGGCGGCCGGGCCCTTCTCCTGGGTGATCTCGGGCTGCGAGGACATGACGGAGACCGAACTCTTGGGCGTGTGCAACGGACAGGAGGAGACAGGCAGCCGAAGAACTCGCACTCGATCGCGGCGAAGCGCAAGACGAACCAAACAAAGAAGAAGAAAAACACGGCCGACCAGGGGGTCATCCGATGGGACCTTTTATTGACCCTGGCCACCCATGTCCGTCACGCCAACGGGTGGGCGGCCCACTTTGAGATGCCTGTAGATGGTGGCTCGATCATGGCGAGAGGGTCCATGATCGACCCTTGGGGAAGGAGGACGTGGCCGTGTTTCCATTGTGACTCCCTGGGAAGTGTACAAAGCGCCGAGGGACGGTGTGTCGTCGCGCAAAGACAGTTCGACAGACAAGGCGTCGTGGCCGCTGCTTCGCTTCATAAGCGTTTTCTCTGGCAGACGACCCCAGCCTGGAGGAGCGGACCGTGGCGCCTCCGGCCGCCCAGAACGGAACACAGAATGGGGAATCCCAGCACAGAGAGAGGGGAAATTGGGGAGACAAGATGGGGAGTGTGCGGGAATGCTGGGATGGCCTCGGTTAGCAAATCAAACGGTGGCATCCAATCCGAGGCCCCTCGCATTGGAGATTTGGGATTCGAGATTAGGTGTGTTACTTTTGGGAGAGTCGCTGCTGGAGAGGCCTGTCAATAGCAGCGGTGCTGTATCGGCGCCATCAAAATTTGGTGGATGTGCCTCACGAGTCTGCCTTTCGGGAAGGAGTAGTAGGTATTTGGGCGCTGGATCGGAAAGGGCCAGAATAGCACCAAGGACGGGTCCACTCGGTGCGGCAGGGGGAGGCGCGCCTGACGAATCCCACTCTTATTCTGAAGAAGATGCTACAAAAAACAGTGGAAGCGGCCCGGGTCCCGAGCAGACGCGACCCACGGCTCGCGCAATTCGGGGATGGCAGAGCCAAGGCCAGACAAGCGACAGCATCGTAGGCGGACCGCGAGGCTTTCCTCAAAACATAAAGCAAGCCTCGACCCCGGCACGAATCGCCGCGAAATCCCCCAAAGTTCGCACCAGTCCTCGTCCAGTCAGCATGGCAGGTATGTCGGCGCGCCAGCCCGAGAAGGATCGCAGCCAAAGACGTCTAGACTGCTGCCCAGATACAGCCGAGCCCGCCACCACCGAAAACTAGGTACCCCTTCTCAATCGCCCGTCCACTTGGCAAAGCCGCCCGTCCTGCGTCGGCAGCCCGTCGGCTGTGCGCACCTCCCACGCCTCGCTGCCCGGCGTGTTGGGCGCGTAGAACAGCCCCCACGGGTCCCGCGCCCTCTTGACGGCCAGCAGCCGCTCATAGTTGTCGCCGTAGAAGCTGCGCTGCCACCCGGGCTCCAGCCGGTCCGCCTCGTTGACGTAGGCGCCGCCGCCCGGCGTCACCTCGCGGATGCCGCGCATGTGCCCGTCCAGCTCGGCCCACGTCTCGAGCCACCGCGCCGCCCCGCCGCCGTCCAGCGCCGCCGACGCCCGGTCGAACAGGTCCGCGTGCATCTGCGTCGTGCGAAAGGCCGGGTTGACGCCGCTGTCCCGCCCCGGCCAGCCCGCCACCGCCGCCGTCGGCCTCATGTGGATGCCGTGGAACCTGTACCCCGCCTCGACCGGCCGCCGGATGGCCGCCATGGTCGCCGCGAACACGCCCGCGTCCTGCCAGTTGGCGCGCGGGAACAGCCGGCTGGCGAAGCGCGTGTTGCCCGGCCTGTCGCCCCGTCCGCCGCTCGCATCCGTCGACCGCGGCGACGGTCGCACCGATGGCGTCGCCGCCACTCTGATTCCCAGCTCCCGTAGCTCGTCGTATAGCGGCTGCACCAGTGCCCGCGCTGCCGCCGCCGTGAACCCCGGGAGTTCAAAGTCGGCCGTGAAGTCGAAGCCGCCAGGGGATAGGCGTCTGATGTTGTCGTACACGGTGCCGCCGGCATCCGTCACGTTCTTGCAGAACCAGTAGGTCGCCGCGACGCCTGTCCAAAACATTTCCGCCTTCTCCGCCGCGCCCGTCGTGTTTGTGCCGTTGATCATAACCGAGAACTGGAGCGGCGACTGCACCACCTCGACGGCCGCGTGTGCCTTGACTATCGCCGACGTGACGATGCCGTAGGTTGCTGTGCGTGAGTGCGTGCGTCCAATGACAATGCCTGGTCAGCTTCCTGTTTTGTTGCAGCCATGGGTAGGTACCTATCAACAGCCCTTACAAGGCTTAGCGCGATGGCAGCCACTTGGCTAGACAACCCGGCGCTAGTGACGCAAGCCTTGCAGGACAAGCCGTTCCCCCCAATACAGCTAAGCGCCAGCAGCACAGGGAGAAGGAGATTGGTGGTGTCCGCGCATACGTACAAGGCCCGCCGCCCCTCAACGCCCAGAATAGGTCCACGTTCTCGACGTGGTCAGCCGTCACGTGGCGCCCGTCGGCCGTAACGACCTGCAGACTCAGCACCTGGTCGGCCCCGAGGCCCAGGCGCGACGCGAGGCTGTGGTGGCCCCCGCCCTGCAGCCATCCGCCGTAGGGCGCCACGGTGCTGTCGCCGGGGACGCCCAGCTGCATGCCGTGCCGCCGCATGAGCGCGTACGTCTCCCAGCTCTCGAGACCCGTGCCGACCCGCGCCGCCATGCCGCTGTAGAGCAGCGTCGTTTCGCCGTCGTCGTCGCGCCCCGTGACGTTGTAGGACGGGATGAACTCGAACGACTTGAGGTTGTGCGTCCAGACGCTGAGTGCCCCGCGTCCCGACGACCTGCCCGCGAAGTCGTGGCCGGTGTTTCTGTAGGCGGAAGAGGATAGGAGGGCCGTATTAGCTTCCAAAGCGGTAGGTATGGTACCAAAAGCATGCTATTTTCTTTTCTTTTCTTTGTCTCGCCGAGACAAATTAAAAAAAAAAAAAGATGCCGGCGCGGCAGATGGATGGTTGTTTCTCCACCGACGTACTTGACAGTAAGCCGGACGTTCCGGTTCCGGGCAAAGTTCACCGCGACCTGTATCTGCCGCACCGACGTCGCGTTGACGACGTAGTGCGCGTACCCGCCGCGCGTGCAATTGCCCGCTGCCGGCGGTGCCGAGGCCGGGCACGTGTTGCCCTGCGGCCAAAGGGTCAGCACCGTCAACGGATCGTCGATGTAGAAGCGGCCCGCGGCGCCCACGCCCAACAGCCACCGGCAGCGCTCGGCGTCGTAGCCGCCGCCCTGCTCTTCCTCCTGCTGCTTCTGCTGCTGCTCCCCATCGCGGTAGCAGACCGACGCCGGCACGTCCGGCCGCAGGAGCGCGCTGTCCAGCGTGCTGTTGAGCCGCGCCCACTCCGCCGCCGCCGGCCAGGCGTCGTCGCCCGGGAGGGCTTTGCACGCCGCCGCCGTGGTGGGGACCGAGGCGTCGCCAAAGGCGATGGCCGGGAACGAGGCCGCGTCTGCCGCGCTGAGCTGGGCCGATTCGTACGGGAAGTTGACGCCCTGGACTGCGGCAGTCTGCGAGAGCAAGACGAGAGCGTGTGCTTTCCCGAACAGCATGTTTTCTTCTTTTGTTTTCTCTCTTTTTGGAGTGTGATGTGCAGTGAGAACACCGAACAACCCCTTGCGCCGTCCTACTGTCTTGTGGTGTGGCTTACGGGTTTGCCGCTGTTGCTGGCCACGGGAAACATTAAAGACTGCGCGTGGGTGTCGTGTCCGCTCCCAACGACTGCCTAGGTCCCTAGGTAGATATAGGCAGGTACCTCTGGCTGACCTTGGCTTTTTAGCCAGGCTTTCTTCATAGACTACCAGTAACAACCTACAGCTCGCAATAAAAGGAGGTCAGAGACGCCCACACCACCGACGGGCCCACCACCACCACCACCACCACCACCACCACCACCACACATGGTGGCTGTGGAGAGTCCGGAAGCGTATTGAAATCTGACCCGCCCGCGGACTGGATCGGAACGGCAGTTGACCTCGCCCGCTTTCCAACCGTCAGCCTGCACTGTCCTTTGCGCCATGGGGACGGGGGAGCTCATCATCAGAGAACCTTTGCATGCCCGGCGGCGCCACCGATATCAAATCGAGTCAGTTGAAGGGCGTGGGCATGGACGGGGTTGCACTGCACGCCCATCAAGCAGGTGGTCGGTCTTATGTACATAAACTGCACATGTATTGAATGCAGCAGGGTTACATTCATTGACATGGGGGGCTATGAATAACCGGCACGCATGCGGCGCTTCTGCATTCCCCACACCCCGCTACACTTAAAACCGCATCACGGGCGGCCTTGGCTCGCATGTCCCGTAACCGTGGGACGGGACCGAATGGGAAGAAGGTAAGCAGGAAGGGACCGAGCAATCAAATAAAACCGCGCCTCGTATTTGCAAAACAAAGAGTTGGCTTCTTGATAGCTTTTGGCGTACTCTCGCTACCTGTTAGGTGCGGTGCGGCTGAAAACAAGTGTGGCTATAGCGAGGTGTCTGGGTGGTAGGTTTACCTCTCCAGTGCATGGCCGGTTTTGGTCGTGTGTGGTAGCAGAAGCGTGATAGAGGCAACTGGGCGCACTGGTCTTGGGTCAGGCGCCTGGAATTTTAGAGCAGGTATTGGCAAAGTCGGCCTGGACCGAATCGACAGCGCCTCAGAGCCAATACTTTGCCCAGATGGCATACTCCTCGCGAGAGCCCCTAAAGGTAAAGTCGATCTCGACAATGTCCTGGAACCCCTCGCTCAGCTTGGGTTCCTTGAAGCGCGATCCGAAGCTGTTGAACGCGAGAGCGGGCAAACTGGCCCTCGCTTCGGGATTGAGCTGGAGGACCGGGGTCGTCAGCTCAAAAAAAATTAAGAATAAGGTCAGACGGGTGGGGGCTGCAGGGGCATCAGGGGGCGGGAGAAACGAACCATGGGGTTCATGGATCTAACGGCATCGTTGTGCTGCGCTAGCGTGATCGGCGTCTTGAACCAGATGCATCGGATCGGCACCGCCCGCTTCGCTGCTAGCGCGACCCACTGCGCCCTGGTCTCGGGGTCGGGATTAGTGTTGTCTACTGCGACAGAGCGGCCTTCTTTGACAAGATCCGTAGCGGCAGCGAGGCATTTCTCCTTGCTATCGACACCGTTAGCGCCCGTAGGTCTGGTTGGTTAAGGAGCAGATTGCAGGTGGGCCGGCCGACAGACGTTTTCAGCTGGTCCTGGTTGACCCTCTCGTATCCGAGGCTCTTGAGGTGCTTCCAGTAGAAAGTGCTTTTCCCTGCCCCCGGTGGCCCGCAGAAAAGCACAATGTCGGTGTCGTTTTTGCGCTCGAATAGACGCCCCTCCGCATTTTTGCCGCCCTCGTCCGCGTCTGGGAAGCAGTGGTGCGCGAGGTCAAAGTCGCGAGTGAAGTCGCGCGGCTCCTGGCCGAGAAAGTACTCCTCGGGGGTCTGGTAAGAGATACCGATGTTGTGGGCGAGGTTGCGGTCCGAGCAGCTAAAGTCCTTCAGCAGAGGCTTGGAGCCCTTGACGAGCTGCGCGGTCCGGCCGCCCGCGTCGCCTACAAATATGCTGTGCTCCAGATCGACGTCGGCGGGGTCTAGGCCGTAGTCTTGCAGCATCTCCGTCCACATGCCGACGCGCGGCTTGCGGAATACGTCGCTGGCTGTGGCGGCGTACAGGGTCGTGGGTATGCCGAGCTGGGCGAGCACCGAGCTGCACTTTTGCTTGAACTGGTCCACCCTCGCCTTGGCGCTTTTGGTCGGCCCCTTAGACTTGGGGTCCGGGTGCAGGGTCAAGCCGCCCTGGTTCGAGAGGATGACGACTCGGTATCTAGGGCAGGCGTTCAGGACGAGACGGTCAGCTGCGTCCCCTGAAAGCCAGCCATCCATTTTTCCAGGACGTACCCGTCATCGTTGTATAGGCTTTGCAGCCTGGATGGGACTGAGCGATCCCACCACTTCCAGTCGCCGGGACCGGTAGCGTGTTTCTTGCCCGAGAAGGTTGCGATCAGGGTCGAGTCGAGGTCGAAGGCGGCGATCTTGCGGCGTTTTGAGCGAGATTCGTCGTCAGGGGTGCCCTCCGGGATGTATCGTGCCACCAGGAGCGTGGCGACGGCGGCGTCGCTGTTGGCCGTGGCGGTCGGAGCGCGTTCAGACCAGGCTGTGCAGTCTTTAGGCTTCTGGGATGCGGGGGTGAAGAAGGAGGCGATGGCGCCCTCTTGAGTCATGTGTCAGTCCCTCCATTTTTGCTCTTTGGCAGCAGGCTGACTGACTGGATATTGCGGCCTGGGTCTTGCGCTTGATGGGTGGCGGGGAGACGGAGGCGTTGCTGGCGCGGCGCTTGGCGGGAGATGGAGGGGGCATTTTGATTGAGACAGTGGGGAGACGCGAGATCCGCAGCTGTCGCCGGGCGTGGGCCAGCATCGGCAGTGCTTGGCCGGCCGGGATGAACTGGGTTGCCGCGGCGCGGGGGCAGCTTGTTGGTAAAGGCGACGGCGGTGATGGGCGCAACTTCGGCTGCGAGTCGGGCGCCAAGTCCAGATCGTCGCGGTTCCGGCTCGCACCCTGTAAACACGGAAGCACGTGATCTGGCAGCTCTGGTTAACGAAACGGGACGTGGGACTCGGCAACTGGCAGCAAGTGGGGACGAATTTTGAATACTGATGGATCGCACCATAGGTGACCAGCACCTACCTAATTCAGTTTCCAGCCCTCCATCATCGCGCCGCAGCCTCCCACCTCCTTGCCAGTCCTGCCCAGAAGCCTCTATTCGGGCCGTCCTTGCCCGGCTTCCGTGGCAGTTGGGCGATGCAGCATGGAAGGAGTCTGCGAGAGGATCCTATTACGTCATGCCTGCGAAAGCCAGCAGGCACCCAACGCCAACGTCTCCATTCGATCCATGCTCTGTGTGACAGCTGAACAACTGCGGGACATCCCTGTCGGCCTCGCACCGAGGTGCATCCATTCGTTCCTTCGGCCTTTTTCTTGTTGCACGCAGTTGGCACAGCCAGCGATCGCTGCCCAGATTTCCCACTTTTGGGCACTTACCCGCGCCGCCAATCCCTTCTCCTCCTCGGCCCTACCGCGGTGGAGGGCATGCATATCGGGGTGTCACTGCTTCCCAACCTTGCTTCCCCTCACCTCCAGCTTCTCCGCACACAGACCTCGTGGCCTACATGTGCAGTCCAGCTCCTGTCCCAAATCGACAAATCGGGTCTGCAAGCTACCAGCCACCCCGTCATCTGAACCAGTTGGGGGATCCAATACTTGCTGACATGGACCATGTTGCACAATGGGTGACACCAGGGTCGCTGCAGGCCCGGGCAGGAGCTTGTCACCTAGGCACCTACCTACCTAGGTAGGCCTGGCTCTGTCCAGCCAAGGCCTTCGGCCCATCCAAGCTTTGTTCCCAGCATTCGGGCATTCCTTCCATCACGTCTCGCCATGCTTTCCGAGAGGTGGACGGACAGCTCTTGGGGTCATCTGATGTTGACCCCATCCCCGCTTTGGTTTTGTTTATAAAAAAAGTCGACATCGGCCATCGGCGCTCCCGCTTGCTCCCTTAATGTCCCGGTCGCTTTGTCTCAACACCATCCATTGACCAACACCCTCCGGAACCATAGCTTGACAAGACTGGCCTGACCAGCACCAACATGTATGAAGTTGGCAACATTTACGTGATCGCCGCCGTCTCGGTGATTGGTGCGTCCTTCGCCAGCCTACCGCCCCTTCGCTTGGCCCCAGTTCCCGCGGGCCCTGCTGACGCTCCCCGTGCCAGGCGGCGCCTTGTTCGGCTTCGACATCTCGTCCATGAGTGGCATAATCACGCAGCAATCCTATCTTTGCAGGTTCAACGAGCAGGTACCTACATATCTTTTTGCATGCCAATACCCTGCTTCTCCGCGCTACCTGGTACTCACGTTTCCGCCATGGCCGTCCGTCTAGGGATCCAGTGGGGATGGCGTCTGCAAGGGCCCCAGCCCAACCACGCAGGGTGGCATTGTCGCCGCCATGCCAGGCGGCTCACTCATCGGAGCCATGACCTCGGGCTTCATATCAGACAGATGGGGCCGCAAATCGGCCATCCAGGTTGGTGCTGTGATCTGGTAAGTACCTACCAATGTATAGCATAATGAACGTGGTCAAGACAAAAAAAATGCCTGCAGTGACGGGCGGTCAAGTCTGACAACAAGCCCCTTCCCCTCCCGCGGTAGGTGCCTCGGCTGTATCATCACTGCCGCCTCCCAGAACATCCCCATGCTCGCAATCGGCCGGTTCATCAACGGCTTCTCGGTCGGCATCTGTTCGGCCCAGGTGCCCGTGTACATCTCCGAGATCGCTAAGCCCACCGTGCGTGGTCGCCTCATCGGCTTCCAGCAGTGGGCCATCACTTGGGGGTAAATGAATCAATTAGTCCCTGCCCTCTATGCCATCCATCTCTTGGTGCAAGTCGCCAACCCCAACGTGGACCAACTGACGTTTGTTCCCAAGGATCGCCATCATGTTCTTCATCTGCTACGGCTGCTCAACTCTCCAAGGAGAAATCTCTTTCCGGCTGCCATGGGGCCTCCAGGCCGCTCCCGCCGTCATCCTCTTCTTCGGGCTCATGATCCTCCCCGAGTCGCCCCGCTGGCTCGCCAAGAAGGATCTTTGGGACCGCGCCACAGCAGTCCTGGCCAAGACGCACGGCGGCGGCGACCCAAATCACCACTTCGCCGTCAAGGAGATCAACGACATCCGCGAGGTCGTCGAGTTCGAGCGCCACAATGCCGACGTTGCCTACATTGAGCTGTTCCGGCCCAAGATGATCAATCGGACCATGATTGGCGTCTGGACCCAGATCTGGTCGCAGCTGACTGGCATGAACGTCATGGTGCGTTTTTATTCTTTCGTCTCCCTTGTGATGCTGTCAACAGGCCTGGACTGACCTCGTCTGAGTCACCAACAGATGTATTACATTGCGTAAGTAATTGACTCTCGGCCAGGCCGATCCGTGGGACCATGTACAGTTTGCGTGACAAGTTCCAGGCATCCAGCTTCTTCCATCTCCGCCCCTGGTCTGGAATCGACATCATGGAACTCGAGATGATTAACCCTCGTCGCTAGATATGTCTTCACCATGGTCGGCCAGGAGGATGTACTGCTGTCCTCCGGGATCCAGTTTATTCTCAATGTCGCCATGACAGTGCCAGCGCTGTAAGATCCACACCACCTGGCCCTTGGGAGCTGAGCCGCGTAGGTCATCAGAGGCTAATGGGCTTGAAATGCGCGCACAGGGTTTGGATGGATCGTTGGGGACGTCGGCCGATGCTTCTCGTGGGCGCGTTCCTCATGTGTCTGTGGCTCTGCATCAACGCCGGTCTCTTTGCAACCTACAGCCGACCGCCGCGCCCGAACGAGTTCAACTCGGATTCCATTTCCATGGCGGTTACCAATGGTAAGCTTCGGTCACAGCTTCACGTGATTCTTTTTTTTTGTCCTCTTTTCTCTTCTCTGCTTGGCTTTGTTCTTTACCAAGACGCCACTGACCCGGAGACACGAACGCAACAGCTTCGGCGGCCAAGGCCATCATCGCGTCGACGTACCTCTTCGTCGCGTCCTTCGCCACGACTTGGGGGCCCGTGTCGTGGGCGTACCCGCCCGAGCTGTACCCGCTGCGGCTGCGCGGCAAGGCGGTCGCGCTGTGCACGGCGGCCAACTGGACCTTCAACTTTGCGCTGGCATACTTTGTGCCGCCGGCAATGGCCAACATCACGTGGCGCACCTACGTCGTCTTTGCCGTCTTCTGCTTCGCCATGTTCTGGCACGTCTTCTTCCTCTTTCCCGAGACGGCCAACAAGCCGCTCGAGGAGGTCGAGGACATCTTTGACGACTCGCGCCCGGGCGCCGTCCGCTTCATCGGCACCCCGGCCTGGAGGACCCGCAACGTCCGCGCCGAGGTCGTCCGCGTCGAGCGCAACGAGGTCGACCTCGAGGAGAAGCTGACTGCCAACCGCGACAGTGTGGGGCACGGCGACGCCAAGCCCGAGCCGGCCACGGCCCCGGGCACGGCACCGGCGGGAGGGAACACGGCAGCGTGATTTATCGTGTCCGCTGCCGGCAACCGCTTTTTGTTTGGGAGGCTCGGGGTTATTCGGGGCGGAAGTGTTTTTTTTTGTCCTCGCGATACCGTTGTGGGCACGACTTATGTGATGGACTCTCTAATTTTACTCTATGGGAGGAAGATGACGCCGACGTGGAGTCGGAGACACGTGGTACGTTTAATAAATTTCAGTTGGTGGAGGCTCCGTGCCCTTGTTGTCTTTTGCTACCGCCGTCGCGTGCTCGTTCCCCGCAAGGCGTTCGAGAACGTTTTCCCATCAAGTTACATTTTAATAGTAGAGGAGTAGGGTCAAAGCTGCATGTCTGCTTTGCTAGGTGGATAAGGTACCCAGGTAGGGACAGACACAGCCAGGGGTGGTTGGCTGCCCGATTAAAATATTTACAACGAATTTGCGCGGCCAAGGTTCTCGCGCCAAATTTGCCAAATAGAAAAGGGGCAATGGGTATGTGTACGGTAAGAAAGATACAGAGCAAGAAGCGAAAAGAGGAAAGGAAATGTGCCTGCCTAATTTATATGTAGGTGGCAAGGCTGCTGATAGACGTCGGGTAGGTCGGTATGTACCTGTACGCAGATAGGGAGGGACCTAACTGATAGCCAGGTGCCCAGGTAATATGGATGCGGGCGGAACGAGGCAAGCAGGGTGCCGCTTTAGCTGGAGTAGTGTGCCACATAACCAACCTCCATCATGGCGCCATAGCCGTCCTGGGTGTTTCCGTTGGGGTAGCCGGGCCCTAGGCGGAGGGATCATTTCGTGTTAGCCACATACCATCTCGCAATCGTGTCATGGCTCGGTCATCTTTGAGACATTTATAATGAAAGAAATAAAAGAAAAGAAATAAAAGAAAAGAAATAAAAGAAAAGAAATAAAAGAAAAGAAATAAAAGAAAAGAAATAAAAGAAAAGAAATAAAAGAAAAGAAATAAAAGAAAAGAAATAAAAGAAACTCACAGTCTCCACCAACGGCGACGTTAAAGATGATGTAGAGGGGGCTGCGGGCGAGCGAGGTCCAGACGCGCTCGCTGTTGATGCGGGCGCCCGAGATCTGGTGGAACTGACGGCCGTCCATGTACCAGGTGATGGTCTCGTCGCGCCAGCTGCCCTTGTTGCGGCGGTCGACCTCGAGGCGCCACGTGTGCCAGTCCTGGTTGGGCAGGGGCACGGTGGCGCCGATGCCGAGGCCCTCGTTGCAGATGCCGCCCGGGTAGACGTCGCAGTGGGTGGTGCCGTGGCCGGACAGGATGCCGTTGACCGTCTCCATGATGTCGAGCTCGCCGCACTCGGGCCAGGGGGTGCCGCGACGCATCGAGTCGCCCAGCATCCAGAAGGCCGGCCACAGACCCTGCTTCTGGGACACGTCGTTGGGTCCGAAGCGTAGCTGCGCCTCGACGCGCGTCAGCTTGCCCGCCCCGGGCGTGAGCGTGTACTTGGACTCGATGCGGCCCGAGGTCCAGCCGCCGTCGACCGAAGAGTCCCTCCAGGGCACGAGCTGCAGGCTGCCGCCGCCGGACCGCTGGGCGTTGCGCGCGCTGCGCCGGTAGGTCTGCAGCTCGTTGTTGACCTTGAGCTTGGTGTCGAGCACGTTCCAGCGTGACTCGTCTGGCAGGCTGCCGCCGGTGCCAGAGAAGGTGTCCTGCCAAAGCCGCGTCATGCCCTCGTAGTTGGGGGATTCCCAGGCCGCGGCGAGGATAGGGGCGAAGGCGAGAAGGATCGACTTGGTGATCTGCATCGTGGGTGATTCCTTCTTTTTTTTTTTTTTTTTTTTCTTTCTTTCTTCCTCTCTATTATCTCGGCTCAGGAGCTCAATGTCGTGAGTTGGTCCGGATGTTGCGAGTTCTGTGAGCAGCGGCGAGGGGCGGGCGAGTGCGTCCGAATCTAAGGAATGTGGTGATGGATGGTGCTTCGAAGGAGCGTGGACCGCGTACAGCTTGGTACAGGCAGGCAGGAGGTGGAAGCAACGAGCGAGGGGCTAAGGAGCGTGTGAATGACCAAAGTCAATAAGTAAAGGGCAAGGAAGCAGGAGGGCCGAGGCAACAACCTCTAACCTTGCAGGCAGACAGAAGAAAAAGAGGGAAACGAAAACAAGAGCAGAGGAGAAAACGAGGGTGATGTAAAAAGGCTGCTGAGTCAAAACTTGAGGAGCAGCAACTGACGAGCGAAAGGAGAGATCGACGTCCGTGATATACTTATACATGGCACGCTGGCAACAAAGAAGGGCCTAGCCAGACCCGACCCCATGGCGGGATGCCAAAGAGAGAGGCTACAAAGCGCCCAGGTGGCCAACGCAGCCCCTGAGCGGGCCTAGAACAAAGAGTGCGCGGAGGGTTACAGGGCGGGAGGGCAGCATTCCAAAACGGAAGGTCACCTCGGGCGCCTATTGGGGCAGCGGTGGTCCGTAGTGGTGGGATGGCATGAAGCGTGGGCACGCTTGGCCGCATGCGGGTTGCGATCGACGACGGGTGGTGGTGGGGCCAGGCGAGAAACGAAACATCCACCGACGACGGGGACGTTGCGCCGTGTGCGTCGGAGAAGCTTCCAAGAAAGAACAACGGCAAAAGCTGGTTTCGGTTCAGCAGCCGAGGGCCGAGGACGGGCAGCTCTTTTGCCCGCTAGGCTTTGCTGGCTGCTGCTTACGCATCTCCCTTGTGGACGCCGCCAGGCTGGGCAGGCAGAAAAGGGCTCGGCCGGGGCTCAAATGCCCAAATGGCAGACCCAGAGTTATATGGCGGGCTGCCAGGGCGATTGGGGCGAATCAGGGTGGGAGTTGGGCTCGAGATGCGGCTCAGGTGGCGCCGCGGAGCTCTGCCGGGAGGTGGGCTGGGGGCCATGATTGGCACCTGGGCAGGGTGCATGAAACATTTGGGGGCACGGCCCCTTGTGCTAGCGCCGGCTGGGCGTCGGCAACTGGCGAAACACCAAACGCGAAAGCAGCAAAAGCTCCTAGGTCTGGTACCAGACAAGGGGTTGGAATGCAGCGCGCGCGAAAGCAGTGGACAGGCTGGAGGGCGGTTGAGAGAATCTGCATTCCGTAGGTGCGTGGCGGCAACGCAACGTATGGCCGTCTTCAGGCAGACAGGCAGGCAGCCCACCTTCAAAAGCATCCAGAGTAGAGCCGCTTTTACTTCTAGCGGGTTCTTCAGGTAGGTACATAATGTTAATCCCTGCAGGCGCGATCGATCGGGCTGCTCCACCGTGCCTTCCGGTGGGAAATTCTCCAGGGGCAGGGTGGCTGGCCAATGAGGGCCTAGAACAGCGGTCCGGCACATATTGGCCCACTCTGCTGTAAATAACCTCAAAATGCGGACGGGGCAACGCCTATTTCGACCACGTACAACCTACCAACCCAGCCCGCCGTCAACGGAGATGTGTACCTATCTAGGTAGGTAGCTAGACAGGTAGGTATGTACACCAAGATGCTGCCCAGGACAGCTCGTTTATTTCCGACGCCGCCCCTTCTTTTCTATTGCCAGCAATTGGTCCTCCAATCTGTCACTCCTCCAATCAGGCACGAGAACCGTAGCGGTGAAATCACGTCCGCCCAGCCTTCCGAGCATGCCGAGTACGCCGTATGATTATGTCGGCCGCCTTCTCGGCCATGGCGTACACGGTCGCGCTCGTGTGGGCGCCCGGCAGCATGGGCGCGACGCTGAGGTCGACGACGCTGAGGCCGGCGACGCCAAAGACGGTCAGGTCGGGCGCCACGACGCCGCCCCTGGCCCGCGGCAGCATGGCGGCGGTGCAGCACGGGTGCGCAAACGACGGCGTATACGTCTCGCGCACGTACCGCACCACGTCGTCGCGCGACACCACCACCGGCCCCGGCAGCTCCTCGCGCGCCGGCCCCAGCGGCCCGCGCGCCGCGGCAGCGTAGTGGCGCCGGAAAAAGGGCACAAAGGCTGCCAGCACGTCCAGGTCGGCCGGGTTGCCGCACGCGTTCATGTCCAGCACCGGGTTGCCGCCCGCCGGGTCCGCCGGGTCCAGCGACACGGCGCCGCGCGAGAGCGGCCGCACGAAGAAGGCGACGGTCGGCGGCCCCGCGCTGGGCGCCTCCCACACCGCCGACGAGCCGTCACCCAGCAGCCGCGCCAGCAGCGTCAGCTGTGCCCGGTAACCCGCCGCCACCGTGGCCTCGCCCGCCGCCGATGCGGGGAGGTAGTCGGCGAAGGAGCCGCTGATCACCTGCGCCTCGATCCGCGCGATGGTCGCCCGATAATTGTCCGGGTCTAGCCGCGGTAGGTCGACGTACGACGCGCTGTTGCCAAACGCCAGCGTGTAAGGGCCCCGCGCGGGCCGCTGCTCGTACTCGGCCACGGCATGGTCACGGAAGCTGGTGTTTGTCGCCAGAATGTCGGCGTTGGGCGTTATGGTCACATTGACTATGTATGTCGGTGGGTGGTCGCGCGGCGAGAAGTCAGCAGTCGACATGGACTGGCGCTTGTCGTGTCGCTTGCAAGGATGGATGGATGGAGGAAAAGGCAGGCAGTCCCTACATGTGGCTTTGTACGTTAGACCGCCGTGGTCATGGAAGTTCTGCGCCCGGTTTACCCCAAGTCAGCGTTGCTCAGCAAGAGGCGGTGCGGGCGCCCACCTGTCCCACCCCCGGGAGGTCGACAATCTGCTCCACGCCCGCCTTGTCGAGGACGCCCTTAGGGCCGATGCCGCTGCGCTGCAGGATCAGCGGAGTGTTGAGCGCCCCGGCGGCGACGATGACCTCCTGCGTCGCCGTGACCCACGTCGTGGCGTTGCTTCCCTCGGCCCTGACCTCGGCCCTGGGCGGTCCGCCGTCGAGCACCGCCGTCGCGGTCCCGACGCCCCTGACGTACTGCACCCGGATGGCCCGGTGGAGGACGAGGAGGTCGTAATTGGGCCGGCGGTCGATCACGTCGAGGAAATGGCCCGTCCCCGCGTGCGACCGCCTTGCCGTGTACGGGTGTTGCGACGATGGGACCCAGCACATGCCCACCTTGGTGCCCGCCGCGCACTCCCGGTTCGCCTCGACGCCTGTGTCGACCCACGCCTTCCACGTCAAAGCTAGTAGTGGCAGCGTCGACGCTCGCTCGCTAGTCAGTCAGTCAAACCAAAAGAAAGAAAGAAAAGCCAGGGCAGCCACTATACCCTGCATCGGCCATTGGAACGGTGGAAAGCTGGCGTGGATTGGCGTGTTGCCGCCGTACGCAGCATCCGCGTCCCACGTGTAGCCGTACCCCTCGGTGTTCTCCTTGGTTGGCTTCGTGAAAGTGACGCTCTGGTCGGGGACGCGTACTCGTTCGTCAGTACCTCTAGGTATCTTGGTCATGCTCCCTGCGCCCGGAAAAGACGCGGCCACCGGTGAGACCGCTATTTGACCGTCGGGCTTGCCTTTTTAAAATACGGAAGCAGTCCCTCCCAGTCCCATTTGTCCTCATAGTCGTCAAACTTGGGCGACCCGAGCGCCGCCCAGGCGTCGTAGTCGGATGCGGACCCTCGATCAAAGAACTGGCCGTTGATGGTTGTGCCGCCGCCGACAGCCTGCGGGGAGTGGGCGTCGGTCAGTCAGATGAAAAATGAGTGACGACGAGCTTCTGCAGGGCCGTCCCACTTTTCCGATGGTGACCCCGCCGATGCGCCCGTTGAACCCCGGGTTCGGGCGCGACGTGACCCCCCAGCCAGGAAGCGGGGCAGGGTACCCGGGCGGCTCGTTGACCCCGGACGCGTAGACGAGATCGCCAAGCTCGACGACCAGGACGGTCCCTGCGGCGGCGGCGTCAGCATTCCGTCCCGCGAGGCGGCACGGGGCCGGAGGAGGAGCACTTGCGGCCCGGGAAGGCCTCGGTGAGCCTGTCGGCGACCGTCAGGCCCGCGGTCCCTCCGCCGAGGATGACAAAGTCGTACGTCTGGCGCAGCTCTGCGGCGTCTCTCTTTACCCTGCCCTGTGGCAAACTCTGGCCGTGTGCTGCGAGTGCGAGTGCGGCAACACCGAGCACCGCGAGACTCATCATCTCGTCTCTTCTCTCTTTCTTTTTTTTTTTTTTCTTTTCTATCCTTTTCTTCTTTGCCGAGATTTACGCCGGTTTCGAGCGGGAGACCAGCAATCGTTCCCAACGGGGGTTTTAACGTCTCGTTAAATACCTAGATAAAGGTGCGTGGTCGCGCCCTCGACGAGGCAAGTAGCGTTACGTCCCGCGGCCCGGCCTCGAGCCAGCTCGGATCATTAGGGGCGGATTGTCCGAATGATTGGACTGAGGTTCGGACTGAGCCTCGGACTTGGCTTACAGAGTAGGTACGTAGGTCTCCAGGTACGGCAAGCGACAGCGGACAACGCATCAGGGCCGCCGGGCCAAGGTCATGCGCGCCTGCAAAGCGAGTGGGGCAGCGGGACGGACAAAATGAGCATCAGCATTTACCGGAAAAAACTGATATGTTTGAATCGACTGTACAAAGAGAGGCAACACAAGGAATGAACCGACGAATTAGGTACCCGTACATACAGGGTAATAGTGGAACAGCGCGAGAACAGACGGGAGTGAACACCGCAAAGCCAAAGAACAAGAAGTATCCATGCCAAGCAGACCCGCGAGGGGGCACCGAGAAACCAAGGCGCTCGCTTGCTAATGCTTGGAGCGAGTGATGATGGTGCTTTTGTAGCCGCAACCGCTGTCAGGACTGACCTCGGCCATCCGCGATGTTACCAAGCCCAGTGCCACAGATAGCTGGGCCTCTGGATTGGGAATGACCACAGTGTTCCGAGTCACCTCTTCCGACGGCCTCCTCGGGCTCCCCTCCATAATCACACCCCCAACTCCCAGCTCCTCCTGCAGCCGCTCCTGGACGTACCTGGAACTTCCCATGCCCCCGGCAAAGATGATGAAGTCGATGGTATCGGCGCACTCGTCCTCATCCCGCCGCATCAAGGCCTTCCATACGTCCGACCTGGACGGCTTCTGGGCCCACAGGTCGTCGCGCATCGCTACGACCTGGGTCACGATGCTGTCTCTGTGGTATTTCGGCGGGGCCTTGCCGACCAGCTGCTGCTCATAGAGCCGCTTGAACACGGCGCTGGGGAGGATCATGTTAGCCGACGTGCCAAAGTGACTGTCCAGTCCATCGTCCCAGCGATGCGTGCAACCCCTCGTCACACGTACCTGTCCACCCGTAGTTGGCCGCAGATTATCTCCAGGCCTCCTTGCCCGGCTGCGTTGATGGACGCGCCCGGCTCCAGCATCGGGAGCGAGATTCGAAGATGATCCGACCACTTCGTGCCTTTCGAGACCGTCGACTTTGCGACGAAGTACTTTGAACTTTTGCAAATCTCCCTCGCGCAATGGCTGGGAGAGCCGCCCTCGCACCAGGGGAGGGCCAGAGGGGTCAGATACTTGACGACCACGTTTCTGAACGCCTCGTCTACCCTCGAGCCCCCGGCCATTTTACTAGACACTGGGTCGATGAAGTCGGCCCTGATTATGGCACGGATCTTGCCTTTGCCCTTGCCCTTGCCTTTGCTCTCATCCACCACCGCCAGCATGGCGACGTCCTGGATCGGGGAGCGCCGTCAGCCTGCAGTCTCGAAACAAGGCTTCATCAGCAGCCTGCGAACATTTACCGACGTTCCGGCCGCGATGTCGATCACCATGCAGATTTTTCCGAACTGTAACCACCCAAACGTTTTATTTGATTAATTAGCTCAGCTCGGTGTTTGTTGCCATGTCATGCCATAGCCATGGACGGAGCGGACGGTAAAGAAAGAAGAAAGAGGAAAATGCCAAGTGGGCTTACCTTGTCGTCCAAGCTACCGAGTCTGTTCACCGCGCACACAGCCACGGCCTCGGCCTCGGTCAGGGTGATGTCTCTGACTGTGTGTTTGGCCCGGCTGTTGGTGGCAAGTCTGGCCGCCTTGCGGGCAATTTCAACCAGGGTCTTCCGTGCTTTCTCGTCTAAAAGACTCGGAACACTGAACTCAAAATCAATCACCGCAGTGTCCCAGGGAGGCAGGTGTGACAGCTCGCCCTTGGCCGTCTGGCGGTTGTAGAAGTTTGACTCCCCGGAAGACCTCATTCAGGAACGACAGGAGGGCGTCCTGGGCGTCTCTCGTGGAGTTGCCGCTGCTGGACTTGATTATCTTCTGCTCTAAGCCCGTCGCCAGAGCGGCGAACTTGAACGACGTAAACACCTCAGAGGCGACGTCGTTGTCGGTCGCGGCCGCCATCACCCCGACGATTGTATTCGTGCCGCTATAGGCGACGGCGGCTGGAAATGCAAATTCCGGGATGCAGCCCGGCCAGTCGACGTGTGTGGGTTCGCTGTAGTTCCTTGCGTCGGCAAGGAGGAAGCACCCTGCTGCCTTGGCGTCTAAAGTTTTGTCATTCGCCCACGTCCAGACACGTTAGCACGGGTGTCATGTTCAGGAT
Organism: Magnaporthiopsis rhizophila; assembly: GCA_003049465.1. Taxonomy (NCBI): domain Eukaryota; kingdom Fungi; phylum Ascomycota; class Sordariomycetes; order Magnaporthales; family Magnaporthaceae; genus Magnaporthiopsis; species Magnaporthiopsis rhizophila. The sequence goes on from PYSS01000135.1 coordinate 75,076, forward strand.
TGGAGCGCAGCAAAGGACGAAACTTGGTGTGATTATGATGGTGGGCGGTCACGCGCTTACAACCATGGCCGACATCGATGCCAAAAATGGCTTGGGGCATCCGCCGAGCGGATGCTTCAGCAGCGGAAGTGGGCATTTTGATATGGGTGGAGAGCAACCCACGGTGCAAAGTGGTGGTGGTAGAAGACAAACTGCCAAAAGGCCTCACGCAGACTGGCGGTGTTGTAAAGGGGAAAACGATGTGCGAAGGTAATGGAGATCGAAGTCTGTCCCGAGGGGAGTGGTGCGAAGGAGAGAGAGCGGGAGGAAGAGATATAAGGAGAGAATGATGGATATATATATAGGCGAGCAGGAACGTGTAGGAGATGGGCAAACTCCGGAGAAGACCTGTCGATTGTTTGTAGCTCAGCTCGAACGACAGGAGCCTCTGGATGGCAGCGGTGCAGGGGCTCGTAGGGTCCCGGGGTGGGAAAAAGGGAGAAAAAAGGCAGAGAGGATAAAGGAGAGAGAAAAAAAATAAATAATCAACAAGCCCCTTGGCTCCAAAAGGGTGCAGGTGCACCTGGCCGCCGCCATCAGGATCCAACCCCATGGCCGGCCTGGGGTTTCCGGGCAATAAGAGCGTGAAGAGGCGAAAAAAAAAGCAATGATGGCCGGAACAGGAAATCCCGAGCAGAAGGGACAGGGAACGACTGGAGGCTGTGTGGACCGTGGCATTTTACGGCTCCCCGGCCTGCTCCGTCGTTGATACTCCCGCACCCAGCCGTGGGCGAATCTGTCACATATCTCAATGTGACCGAGACCAGCGAGAATGAAAAATTACCAGCCACTAGTCCCGATTCGGCAGGGTCCAGCGGGCAGCCCAAACACCTCGTCGTCATTCCCTGCCAACTTGCATTCCAGCTCGGGAGCCTCGCTCGTGTGCTCCAAGCCCCTCTAGTTTTCCAGTACCAGCCCATGCCCCCCTTTTTTTCGTTGCGTCTTTCTCGTCTCCTTTCTCCTTCGGCTTCCACAGAGCTACCAGACAAAAGCTGCCAATCTGTCCCCAACTCCGCTTTGCACGCCTCCTCCTTGACGCCCATCCTCGTCGTCCAAGACCTTCTAGTTTTCTTCCGCCATTCATCCCAACATGTCGTTCTCCGGCCCTGTCGTTGCTGGCGTCGGCCTGAGCTGCGCTCTCGTCGCCGTAGTCATCGCCACCTTCGCCGTCTTCGCCATAACCCGCGACCACTTCCAGCGCAGAATCGACCGGATGTACAGCAGATACCGTTCTGACGACGGCGGCGACGGCCCAAGCCCCTGGGATTCGGCCGAGGCCGGTCTCGTTGTTGGACTAATCGGCCGGATCTACCACCCCTGCTCGCCTCTCGAGACCGAACTAAACCGTCGCTACCATAATTTCCGGATCGCACTCGACCGGGTTGTCAACGACTATTTTTTCGATGGCGAACTTGACTTGCCCAACACTTCGGTCTTTGATGCTGTTGCCGGCAAGCACCCAGACTGGGAGATTCTCCTTCGGGG
>PYSS01000135.1:79540-98928 GCA_003049465.1 Magnaporthiopsis rhizophila
AGGCCATCTCTAGGCAGGCGGCAGCACACGCTCAACACATGACGAGAAGAGGGTGAGGACACTAACCTGATAACCATGTGGCATCAAAAGGGGAGATCCCATCTCCAAACAACATATCTACACTGGCGGGCCGTACTGGCGCATGGCGGCCCAGCAATCCCAATACTCCGCCGGCCGTCCTCGCCGTGAGAGGGAAAAGCACCGAAGCTCGCGGCGGGCGACCAGGGGCCGGTGGGCGACCAGGGGGGGTGGCGGCGAGCTTGCACTTGGCAAGTGTGATAAAGAGCTGAGCATTGCGGGTGCCAATGACTGGGAAAAAAAGAACAAGAGGCCTGGGTTGGTTTCGTGTTTTCAGCTTCGCAGGGGTTGGCGAGGGCCAAGTGACGATAGGCAGCAGGGAGCTGCATGGCCCAGGGGCGACGCCATTGAGGCCGAGCTGCCACACTTGTTCATATTGTTAAAAAAGGGAGCAAAAAAAAAGAAAAAAAAAGAAGAAGGTATGGACAGCCAGCTCCGACACCATGCATTAACTGCGGCCTCTGGGGCCTGGATGGGTCCATGGTGGTTGCTCGGACTGACGGGCACAAGGCCGCCGTCCCTCTTCAAAGTGTGTGCCGGTCAAGTGGCCATGACTTGCCCTCCAAACTCACACCTGGGACCCATCTCCTCTATGTACCGAGCTTCTAGTGCCGTAACTAGACGGCGTCGGGCGAGCAAGTAAGAACAGCGGCCCGTCACGAGCGTCAAACAGGGGAAGGCTGGGAAAGGAACTTCCACTGTCTTCCAGTGTGCTCGGGCGGGATCGGGGACGAGAGAGCTCCCAGCAAGCCGGGCCAGGCCGGCCAGCTTGGCTAGCGCGGTGGGTGTGTTGCTGTCCCATCAGTCCCTCCCGGCTCCCAGTTCCCGGCTCCCTGGGAGAAGTGTCACATCTCAGGTTCCGTAGTCTCACCGCCAGACCTCAGCCCGAGACAGAAGTACCGACACGGGAGAGTGCATGCCGCAAGCCCAATAGCCGCGCCGTTTTATTGGCCTCGGGCGCGTCTAAGCCTGCGCCCGCCCAGCAAGAAGCGAAATGTCAACGATAATTATTGCTTGAGCAAGGGCAACCACTGTGACGGATCGTAGTGGAGCAGATGGGTGTAGACTCAGCCGCGCATGTGTGCTGGCCGTGACCAGGAAAAAAAAAGAGCAAAAGAAAAAATTGAGAGTTATCATTATTGAGTCTGTGCGGTTGGTTGGTATCAGCCAATTTGGGATGTCTAGGCTGCTCCCCTGCTGCTCCGCTTCCGGCCAGGGCCCTAGCCTAGCTGGGCTGCACGGTGGGCTTGCCGCGTGGGATTTCCAGAGATGACGGATGGTAGCTCGGCAGCCAGGGCCCTGGCGCTGGGTCTTGGCCCTGGATGGATGCGTCCCGGCAGGCATCGGTCAAGGATTTCCGCTGACGGCCGGATGATCGGCACGTCCCTTGTAGTTACGGCGAAATGCTCGCCCGAATCAGCATTGGTAGGCATCGTGGTGTGGCCCGGTGCCGGCAATGTGTTCAGTAATCATCACGTATGGGCTTTTTGCTGGGTCTCCAGCGGTGTCTAGTGGTAACCTCCCACGCCGGCCAATTAGAGGGAGAAAAGAGGAAAGAGAGAGGCAAAAAAGGGGGCGGGGGAGGAAAGGAAAAGGAAAGAGAAAAGGGGAAAAGAAGACGGGGAAAAAAAGAGCGAAAAAGGATGCCCTGGGGTGACGGTTGCCAACGTATCGTCCTTCTGCCCCCACCAAGGAACGCAAAAGTATTCTTCCAAGAGGTAAATTCGAGCGACCTTTTTCCTACCAGAACACAGGCATCTTTCCGGCAGGCAAGACAATGTGGCCACGCTGTTTTTTCTGTGAAATTATCTGCTCTTTTCCCCTGTTTTTCTCTCTCCTTCTCGCTCGTCTACGTGCTTGCAATCCTGTCACCATCGTCCTTGGGCTGCCCGCTTGCTCAGCAGCGGGCCCTACCCGTGGCGCGAGTGCCAAGCCCGTTTCCGCGCGTGTGCGCAGCTGCCTGTGATGGGGATGTGTAAGCGGCTTTCGGGTGCTTGCCTGCCAATGTTTGGGGCCAAACGGCTAATTACCAAGGTACCAGCAGCGTTGGGCTGCTGTAAACATAGAAGGAATGATGCATTTTTTTCCCTCTCAAAAGCAGGAAATACACAAGCACAGTTTGCCAGCAGGAGAATGGGGTCACATTATGGGCAGGCTCTTAAGGTGGGATTGCACAAAGATAGATGTGTTTATTCGGCCACTCGTGGTGCAATTATGCAACCACACCACCATCCGTGGCCCAGAAATGTACAGTTGTGCACACTATCCACGCTTGAGGGATTAGCCGGGCTCTTGGAGCTAACTGCCGGTTGTAATGCCTACTGGGTGGGGAGAGGAGATCAGTCAAGCCGGTGAAATATCTTATTGAAAAAAAGAAGAAAAAAGAGAAAAAAAAAAGAGATGCAGCTACCCGTCCGGTCGGCAAACTGCATAAGCAAAAGGTACCTCTCAACCCAGCAAAAAGATACTTACACACAGTGGAAGAGCCACCTGTCGCAAAAGTACCAGCCTGTACCCCTAGATAAACCACCACGCACTGCCTGGATACCGTGTGGTAGTTACGTATCTTATCTGTCCATTCGCCGCCCATGCCCCGCGCTTGCTCAGCAAACATTTGCCCACGGCAAACCAGACGGGCCAAGCGACCAGGGCAATGTTTGCCCGCTCCCGCAACCTCGTGATTGGGAAATTTGTTTGTTTCAGCTTTCCGTCACTGCGCACACCGGCCCAGTTGCTGGGCCGGACAGAAAGCAACAATTAACAGCAAAAGCTGGACGGCGGGGAGAGGAAGGAGGAGGCAGCCAGAATAAAAAAAAAGCAAAAAAAAGAGAGGCAGCCTGTCTGTGGGTGTGCCAACCTAGCCACACGGGAGGGGGTGGGGTGCATGTTTGCTCAGTATGAGCAAACTGGCCGGGGTGCGGGAGCAGCAGAGGTGCAGGCCGCTCAGCTGGGCACGGGCTACCGCCGCCACCGTTGCTGGCAATCAAACCTGACCGGGGCGGTCGTGGCCTATGGAAGCCCAGCACGCGCAGAGGCGGCGCTGCGCAGTGCGTTCGGCGGGCCTCATCCGCGCGTCGATGAGCAACGAGCATGGCACGCCCCCTTCCCCCGTCCTTGCTTACGAGCGAGCGGCTCAGTCATGCTGCCTCTTTTTGCCCGTAGGGTGCCTCGATGGAGTTAAGGGACTTGGGTTGGTGGCGGCCAGGGGCGGTCGTCTGGAAGGATCCCCCACCCGACGTTTTGTTCTTCTTCTTTTCCTCTTCTAGATGGAAGCTGAGATCCCTACTAGGTGGGCTACCCAGCCAAGCTAGACGCGCAGCCAGCTCCGTGGTGGGAAGAAGTGGCAGCTTCCAGAACACCTTCAGCAACCTGGTGTAGGCGGATATATTATGGGTCGAAATAAACGGCGGCCACTGCCGACGATTAGGTAAGCATCCACGGTGCGTTAGCGTGGATGCGAAAATGGATCGTGTTGAGGATTCATTGCGGTGCCCTAAAAAAAGAGCAGGGACTCCACTTGGCTGTTAGCGACCTGTAGTGCGGGCTCGACAAGCCTAGGCACCTGATGCGGGAGACGCGGCCCCGACTGTCGACTTTGAGCGATGCGAACGTCGGTGAAGGAAACTCCGCTTGCTTGCTTTGGGTACTCACTTTCCAGAGCTTGAAATAGCTGCCCATTTCTTCTACTTGGTTGTCATATGGACAAATTTGGTGTGCAGTGCGGCGCCTGGAGTGTGCCCCACGCCGGCCCACTTTTGCTAAATGATGTCACCACCCCCGGCTCACCTGGAACGAGGCGCAGGCGTGAACACGTGCATGTGCTAGCCTGGAAGCGGCTCGCAGTTGCGGGCGTTGAACATTACCTGGACTAGCGATCTTAACGCATGGCTGACTAATACAGTCACCTCCGGGGCTGACGGGCATAAGGCGGAGCGTTCGCGGTGCGACGGAGACCGGCTTTTCCGATGCGCTGCTCCGCTGCTGCTTCGATTTTCCGAGTAATCAGGCGGTCAACACGCCCCAATGCGGGCATTCGGGATGCTTCCTTAAACAGAAAGAGGGGAAGGCGGTAGATGTGGGTGGTGTCGCCGCAGCCGCACATAATATTGAATGCGGCACGGAGAAATGAACCACACAACTGGGGCATTTGTGTGGACAGGTGAGCGACAGGCGAACCGATGGAACCATGGTAGTCCGGCACTCCTCGCGCTGCATGACCCCGCAATAAGTCCTGGTGGCCTTGCAGGATGTTGTACGTCGGGGCGCGTCGCGGTATTTCTTTAGTGTCGGACGAGGGAGGTGCAGGATGAATATATGGGTGCTTCACTGGCTGCATACCTGGCACTTAAAGAGACCCGGAAGGCTGAGCAGATTCGTCGATGGATTCCTCCTCTCTACAAACCCGGGCACGACGCTGTTGATCAAGGTCATCCCCAAAAAAAAATAAAAATAAAAATCCCGCGACACGATGCGCCGTCTTTTCCTGCCTCGCCTAGCCGTTTTGGCACTGGCGGCTTCGACCAGCGGGACTCCCCTTCAGGCCGGCTTGGAGCGCCGGGACGAGGAGACGAGCACGGAAACGAGCGTGGTATGGACCTATGTCACAGCGACCGCGGCGCCAGCGGTGACGACGGTGTTCCCGCAGGACAAAACCCACTACATCACCTTGGGCACAGTCTTCGAGTACGCCTTCACCACGTCGTCCCTGACCAAGTCAGGCTGCGTGAGCTACTCGTACCAGCAGCCCAGGCCCACGGTGCCCGTCGTCACCGTCACGTCGACCAGCACCATCACCGTGACGACGCGCAGCACCGTCACGGTGACGGACAGCCTCAGCCCGCCCAAGACGGTCGTCTCGGTCACGGCGGCGGTCGTGAGCAAGACGGAGGGGCTGACCGTGTGGTCGACCAGCTGCACCAACACGCTGGTCGAGTCGCTGTACGTCGCGTCGACCAGCACGCACACGGCGCTGCCCTACGCCACGACGTACACGCGCGCCACCGTCACCAGCGTCTGCATGGTCTCGTCGCGCGTGTCGCAGGCGGTGGTGGGCGGCGGGCGCATGCCGACGACGGAGCCCTACGTGCCGGCCATCAGCCGCTTCCGCGAGGGCGGCCCCGACACCATCCTGACCATCAAGGAGGCCACGTCGACGGTGGTGACGGTCACGCTGCCGGACCGGACGTCGACCGCAGTGGAGACGGTGTGTAACAACCCGAGCACGTCCGTGACCGCGGTGTGGTACGTGGTGACGGTGACGCCGGCGCCGTCGACGTCGTACGTGACGCAAAAGAACTGCGGCGCGGCGGGGGCCACGGGGGCGGCGGTCGGCGGCGAGGCGCAGCTTCACGAGAGGCGTCAGGATGCTGCGGCGGCCACGGGGTCCGTGGTGAAGACGGTCAGCAGCACGTTCAAGACTATTGGGCTTGTCGACAACACGGTGGTGACCAGCCAGGTTGTGGCAGTGTACGAGCTGAGGGTCCAGACGTTTACCACGATATTCAACGAGCCCTTCACGGTGACGGCGTCGCCACGGGTCAGCTACGTGACGGTTTGTGGGGGCGCTACTGGTGGGCTGTCATCGTCTTAGACGCCGGGCTGCTAGTTCAGAGGTTTTTGTAGGGCAATCTCGGTAGTAATGAAGCCGCCAGAGTTGTCGCAACGCGCCCAAACGGGCAACCCCGCGCCTATGCTTTGGTGCAGTGTCGGCGCACAGTGGTCTGCACAGTGAATTCACGGTCGCGGGGCACGGTCGAGCAGAGCCCCGCGCTGGGGTGTCTCCAATTCCAATGTGAAGATCAAGGCTTCCCCTTCCGACTCCAATCGCAGACTCCACGTGAATTCCTACTGACCCGAGACCGGAAACACCGAGCAGAGGCGTGTCGAAACCATTCGCCGACGTAATGCCCCAGCGCAACCAGCCGCCAGAAGCGTCGTCGCCAAGCCACAACGTCCCTCCCTCGTCCGACCCGCCCGACCCCTCGGCCGCCCCGTCAGCGACACAGCACCCCCGACCGCCCTCGCCCGCCGAGGCGTCGTCGTCCACCGCGGAGGCCCAGTCCGCCTACAATGACCTGCGCCGCCTCATCCCCTCGCTCGCCTTGGAGCTCGACCACCTCCGCGCCTCGCTGCGCGAGCACAACGTCTGGCTCCAACGCTACGGCCATGCCGGCGCCGCCGTCCCCGCCCCCGACCACCTCGTCCTCAGTCCACCCTCGGCCGATGCCCAACCCTCGGCTACCCCCGCCGCATCTTCGTCCGATCCGGATCTGCCGCCGGCCTACTCGGCCTCGGACGTGCCACCATACACAGGCGGGCCGCGGCCGCCACGAACCGCCGTCGTTGTCGACAGTGGCGGCGGCGTCGGCGGCGCAGCAGCAGCGGCGGCGGCAGAAGCGGGGGCCCCGCCGTCGTCATCGCCGTCGGGATCGTCATACGGCACCATCGAGGATGTGCGCGTGCGCCGCGATCAGTTGACAGGCTGGCTGGCCGAGGGCGAGGACGTGCTGCGCGAGTACTCGGCGCGCCTGGCGCAGCTGCGCGAGGAGCTGGGCATGGCGCCCGACGACGCCGACGACGTCCTGGGCACCTGGAACGAGGCCGGCCCGGACAATGCCCTGCCCGACTACCAGGTCGTCGAGGAGCGCGAGGATCGCATGGTCGGCGGCGTCGGCGAGGTCCCGCCTCCGTACATTGGCGGCGGCATCGCGGGCAAGGGGTGGCGCGGCTGAAGCTGCCTTCTTTTTTGGTGGATGAGCCTCGAGGACGGTCGGATAGGTAGCCAGTCTCCGCATGGGCACATCAAGTCTTCTCCATCCCGACACGGAGCTTGTTCTGATATCCCCCGAACGCGCACGTCTTCTTCATGGCTCTGCCACTAAACTTCGTCTTGGGATACTTTTTTGTCCAAAAGGCATTTGCTATCCCCGTAAATGGCTTCTTCGGGCTTGCTGGGGGCCGGATGTGGATAGTGTCTCCGGTCCGGGTCGGTGACAAGACTGGCAGCAAGCCAGTGACCCCCAAAAGCCAGGGCATTTCGCGAGTGAAGAGGGTTCAGTTGGCTGCCGGGCGTGGCTTGTTTCAACTCTCTGCTGTCCTCGTTCATAGTTATCTTTCCCGGCGTTTGATACAAGCTTGGGGCGCTCTCTTGGCCAACGTCGACGCGGCCACTGCTGCCATCGCAACCTAACCGTTCCTCGGTGCAATATGGTCGCGTCTGATGAGAAGAGAAGCGCCACCCACTCACCAGGGGCTAACCCCACGTCCTTGTCGACCCCTGCCTGGCCTTTCAGCATCCGTCGAATCTGTCAGCCTACCGTAAAAGACGGGTGGCCGTTGAGGTCGTATCTCGAGACATCCACACCCTCGCGCCGTCAGCCGCCGGTAGCGCAAGCACACCGGACGATAACCAGGGATGTTCGCCTTTCAGCGCAATCACCCTACGCTGTGACTGTCAGACAGCTGCGGACCCTTCAACGGAGCTATCCCGATTGTGGCCTGCGGCGGCGATGCTGCACCTGCTCCAGGAGAACTACTAGTGGGGGTGCGACAGACCGAGGGCGTTCGACGCCGGATTCGTGCTGGAGCTCGCGCTGCGGCCGCGCGAGTGTGTGCGCCTGTATGGCGGCGCCCTGCGCTGCCTCTTCCACCCCGTGCGCGCCACCACGATCCGTGATTACTTCTAGTCAGGTTCGAGGCCGAGGCCGGCAATAAGGGCTACCCAGAGAGGCGGCCCAACTTTGCCAGCCAGCAACGGAAATGTCGAGACCTCTCTCTGTGATTCCCTGAAGTACTGGCAATTCTGAGGCGCCTTGCTGATCAATCCGGGCTGCAACTGGCAAGGGACGACATCGCCTTTTGTCGCGCACACAAACGGTTTGTCTCCAAGCATGGGCCGTCGCAATGTCTTCCTCATCCAGCAACCAGGTTTGTATGGTACCTATACCCCAGGGCCCCAGCCGCTGCCTCCCCGACACTCCGAGAATTGCCAAGAGACCCATGTTGGACGGGTGGCGCCAGCATTGGAGCCTTCCATAAACCAAGATATGGGATGAGCCGAACCCCCAGACCTGAGCCGCCAATCGCGCTGCGTTGTTTGGGGATGAAAGCCCACATGGCCAGGGGTACCAAACTGCAGCGTGAAACATGGCTGGGCCCCAACCCCTGCCACCACCGCCACCCCGCACGACGTTGACTTTGACTTCTTTGGATCGCGCGTTTCGTTCCAAGCTGGCCCCCGGGCACGGATCAGCGGCGATCCAGACAACTCCTCATCCCAACGTGAGACGGCACCCGAACAATGCAAACCTGTGCGTGAAACGCCCAACCAGAAGAGCGAAGCTAAACAAGAAGGGGCTGGGAGGGAGCGCGAGAGCGAGAGGGCAAGATGTATATAAACCAGATCGGCCGCGCTGTACTTTCCGACATGGGGCAGACAATCATTCGCCTTACCTTACTAACCCCCGATTTAAACTCTGCCCTAACTACCACTGCATCGCGCAGCAAATTGCCCAACCAATAATTAACACAAGACGAGACACGATGCCTTCCAAGCCTGACGAGCAGCCGTTCCTCCAATACACCGACGACGAAGCGCAATGCGGACAGCCGAGGAGGGCCTCAAGTTTTGAGGTGGCCGAGTCCAAGTCCAAGAGGAGGTGGAGGCGAGCAGTGAAGCCCCTTGTCTCGCACTCGCTCGTCTTCGTCCTCACCTCGCTCCTCTGGATCTTCCTCGTCCTCCCCCACAGCCCGCGCGAATCGTGTGCAAAGCCGCCACCACCATCACCACCACCATCCCACGCCGCTGCCGGCAGCGGGCACTCGCACGCGGGCGGGCACGCCGTGGACCTGAAGGCCCCTCCTCCGCACGGAAAGTCGTCGTCATCGGCGGCGGCGACGCACAACGCGACGTCGGGCGCGACCTTTGTCGGCTGCGGGTCCTCAACAGCCGAGGCCAAAGCCAAGGGGTGTCGCTACGACATGCTGCTCAACCACTGGGTGGCGCCCGCCTGCAGCTCGAGAGAGTGGGTGGACGAGTACGCCGACGACGACACGTGGTACGGCTACCGCGACGAGGCCCGCACTCAGCGCATTGAGGGAGGGCCCGACGCGCTCGGCGAGGTGGATCACTACTGTAAGCGAAAAAAATGACCTATGCTTCCCGTAAGAGACCCTGAACTGACGCATGAGGGACGACAAACGAACAACAGACACGTCGCAGCGGGACCACGTCAACCACTGCGTCCAGATGTGGCGGCGCCAGTACGTCGCCCTGTTCGAGGGCCGCAACATTGACGAGTACACCGCCAGCTGGGGCCACACAGAGCACTGCTCCCAGTTCCTGCTCGACGTCACGGACCGCTTCAAGGAGTACTACGAGTCCCCCATCCTGGTCGAGGTCGGCTGGATCGGCTGTTGGGTCAAGGAGAAACCCGCACCACGTTTGGCCTAACCGCGTTGAGGAAGCCGTTGATGAATTACCATGACAACCATTAAAACACGCACACTAAGCATCGGTAACAAGGACCTTTCGGCGCTGTTGAAGCCAGTGAGGTGACTGTAAGATTGCTGTAAGCCTAGTTTTATGGCAATCTGTTGTTTTAATCAGCTGTGAAAGTTTTGACAGCCAAGATATAAAATGCCTTTAAAGATAACAATTTAAAACCATTAATCCACAAATGAATTTTTTTCATCTTTCATCCTATTTCACATTCGAGTTTATACTTAATTAATGTTTATTTTTTCTATTTATTTTTTTTTGTTTTTAATGTATAAGGAATTGCCAACACTTTATGCGTATTTATAACGGCTTTATGTTTATTATATAAATATTATCAGGGTAAAAGGTGGTTTTTAAAATCAATAATAAGTATGAAAAAGGACTTTGCCTTCTTTTCTCTTTCGTAACGGATTCTTCTTTTTATTTATTTAAATGGTAATATAAGGCCCTATCCCGGATTACCCCCTATTTTTACTTTTTCCATACAAAATTAAAATTAAGGTGTTTATTGCATTTTTCAAAGTGGTGTAACTTTTATAAAAATGAAATATAACAAAATTTAAACTAATTAAAAGCTTGTTTTAACGACCTATTTTACGCGTGTACTTGTAATTTTTTGGTAGCGATAATTTTTAGGTGCAAAATATATATATATATTTTTTGAAAACACGTAGTTTGGCACAGGCCCTAAGCTTTTTGTTAACAACGCAATGGACCACGAGTGGCTCGAAGCAGTGCCTGAAAGCAAAGCAGAGTACAACCGCCGGGGGGAGGATCACAACGGCTCTACCTATAAAATCCTGTTAGTTTATATAACAAGGGGATAATAATTGGGTTGGTAAAATTATTATATTATAATAAATTTTTTATAGCCTTAAGGAGATACTTAAAAAAGCAGAATCTCCTCGAGGAACTTTTCGAAATTGCTTCCTTTATATAAGCCATTAGGTGGTCCGTGCTTCGCAGGGTTAGGTACGTATTTATAAAAGGGTCGGGCGCCTAACCCTTTTTTTATTTGCAAGGGTTTTGTGCCTAACTGAACCGCCCCAATCGTTTAGCGCCCTAATAGTTATTAATTCCGGGGATAGCAGTGCTTGCACGGCGATCCTTGTATAATATTATCCTTTTTTCTTTAAGGCATATCCTAAACCTGTTGGTTGGAATTTTGTCCCTAAACTTAAAAGTTCCGGGGCTTGCGTGGGTGGTGCTGGTGGAAAGCTTGTATTTTTTTTTAGTTTTTTGGGTTTTAAAATTTTTCCAGGGTTCCCAGGTGTTTTTTTTTGATCGAAATCCAGCCATTTAATTTTATATTTTATAATTCCTTTTTTAACTTGCAAATCCCTGATTTTTTTTATATTCCAAATATTTTTGAGGGGCGGGGCCTTATCTTTGACCTGTTTTAGGTCGGGCTATTTGTAAAAACCGGATCAGTAAGGTTTAATAAGTGATATATGGAAGGTGGGATGGATTTTTTACAAATCGGGAAAAGCCAGCTTAATTGTTAAAAGCGTTAGGATATAAATGATACGGAAAGGACCCAAAAGTTTGGCGTTAATTTTTTTTGCGGGGCGTTAGGTTTTGATATTTTTTGTATTAAGTATTACGAGTTGTTTTTTTGTAAATATTAAAGGTATTGTTTGTTTTTTGTTTGCCTATTTTTTTATATTTTTTTGCGGGTTTTTTAGGTATAATTTGGCTTTATTATGAATTTTATACATTTAATAAATGTATAATTTATTAGTTAAATATAGGTGAGTTTGTTCTAAAAATGGGAAATTATTTGCGGCTAAATTAAATCTATAATTAACAAAAAAAGGGATATTAATATATTGGATAATAATATATTATTATAGGCAAATTTTGCTATGGGTAACAGGTTTGTCCAATTAAATATTTTAAAATTAACAAAAAAATATAAATATATTTTTAAAATTTGGTTAAATTTTTTTATTTGCCTATTAATTTAGGGGTGGAAAATAATGCTTATTTTGGGTTTAATGCTAATTAATTTAAGGAAATTTTGCTATAAATATGCCGTAAATTTGGATTTAATTTAACATAATATTTAATAGTACCCTGTGAAATTATTAATATTTTTTGGCAAAGATGCGGATAAGGTTATCCGTTTTTTTCCCCTTTTTTTAGGGGTACAAAATGCGCCATTTTGATAAAAGGGTTTATTATTACCCAAATGGAATTATATTTGCGGTTTTTTGGAAAATCCGTAATAAAATCCATGGTTATAATTTGCTAAAATTAGTAATATAATTTTATGGGTTAAAAAGGCCAAAAGGGCATATTTTGGGGCTTTATTACGTTAATATTCCAGATAATTTCTAATATAATCCTTAACGTCCTTTTTTATATTTGGCCACCAAAAATATCGGGTAATTAGTTTTAAAATTTTATTTATACCTATATATCCGGCCATTTTAATATTATATTTTAAATTAAAAATTTCCCTTTTTAATTTTAACTGGGCCGGAATGTTACAGTACTATCCCTTATATAAGGACCAAGCATATTATAGCCCTTTGGATATAACAACGTTCCCTTTTGCTTTGGTGTAACAGGTATTACCTTAGTCTAATCCCGTAATAATTTGTTATATTTAACTTTGGATTGCTCGAGTTTAATTCTCCGCACGGTTATGCGCATAAGTTTTTATTTATAACGTGGCGTTTGGGTGGCGCAATACGCACGGAACACCATTTGTGGCGCTTTTTTTGCCAGGGGGCGGGGGGTAATTAATTTTAGCAATTCGAAAAACCAACTGAAACTTTTTAGGAAAACTTATTAAGCGATTGGACCCTGTGGCATATACATTCCGGTGCACAGGGCGCCAGCGCCTTGCTTGTGCAGCGCTAGCGCTAGCACTTTGTAATGCCAGCATTTTGCTTATGCAGCGCTAATATTATTTATGCAGCGCCTTCAAAAGGCAAACCTTATACGAAAATTGATTTTAATTATGCATTTGTATAATTAAGGATAATTGTAGCATAAGGGTGGAGTATTGTTATGGTACGATCCTTTATATAAGGATCAAATATATTGTAGCTTTTGGATATGATAATATTTTTTTTTTCTTTGGTGTAACGCGTACTGCCTTGGTTTAATCCCGTGATACGGAATTTATAATTTATTATATTTATAAAAAAGGCTATCCTTTATAATTTTTCTTTCATAAAGGTTTTTTTATATATACCCGGTATTTATTATTGGTTTGGGCAATCTGCTTGATTCGGTTTGTAAATATAATATTCTATTTAAATATCGGAATATTACAAAACCGGGCCAAGGATAAAAAAAAAGAAATTTGCGGGGATTTTTTTTGTAAAATGTTTTTTTATAAGATTATTATAATTGGCTGATTTTTACCCCCCTTTTTTTTAGGTTAGTATTGTTCCAGTTTAAAAAAATATTAGCCTTTTCGTTTTGTTTGCCTGGTTAATAATTAATTAAAAGCTAATAGCTAAATAATTGTTAAGCCCATTTAGCTTATTATTAATTAAAAATTTTAACCGTTATAAAATAAAATAAATTTTGGTAATCCGTAAAAATTTTTATTCGGTACTAAACTTTTTTTAAATAATATTTTTATTTGCCAAAATAGTTAATAATTGCAAAAAGTTTTTTGTTATGGATTTTATAATTAATTTTTGCTAATATCATTTTCCGGAAATAAAAAATTACCGAATGGAGCTTATTATCCTTTAAATTGCACTAAAATAGTGCCGCGCTTATTGCAAAATTGGATAAATCCGTTTTTATAATAGCAAAAAGTATTGGATCGAAATATTTTAGGATTAGGGGGGAGGTGAAGGTTTTTTTAAGGGCATTAAATGCCTTTTGTATTTCCAGGATCCAAATTTATAAATCTTTTCATAAAATATTCGCGGTTATTAAAGGTTTTATAATTTTGGAAATTTTTTTTATAAATTTTCGGTAAAAGTTTGCAAATCCCACCATTAATTGGTATTTATATAATTGGTTTAATGCTTGTTATTAGAGAATAATTTTAATTTTGTTTTGCAATATCCAAATGCCATTTTGTCCAATTATATGGCCCAAAATTCCACTTTTTGCAATTTCCAGATACATTTCCTGGGGGCAACGGCAAAATAATATTTAATAAGCTTTTTTAATATTTTTTGTACTAATTTATTGTATTTTTCCAAGATTTTTGCATAAATAAAAAGATTATTTAGGTAAACCAGCAGTTTTGCATTAATTAAATCCATAAAATATGGTTTATTATATATTAAAAGGTGGCTGGTATATTAATAAGCTTTATAAATATAACCATAAATTTTAAAAAAACCATATTTGTATTTAAAGGTTTTTTTTATTTATAGCCTTCCTTTATTTATATTAAATAAAACCAGGTTTCAAAATTTATTTTCATTATCCATTTGGTATTTTGGAAACGGTTTTAAAATTTGATAATTAAGGAAATAAAATATTGTTCGGGGATAATTTTTAAATTAATAATCCAATAATTAATAATGGGCCGAAAAGGGTTTTTTAAATCCTTTTTTTTAGTAAATATTAAAAAAGCCCTTATTATTTTTTCCTTTATATATGCGTTTTATTTCCAGGTTTTTTATTAACTAAGGTTTAAAAATATTAAGCTTTTTTTTGGTTTATATTATAAATGGGCCTTTAATTAAATATTATGCCTTTTTTTAAATGGATTTTATGATCCTATGGCTAATAATCTAATAATTGTATGGCTATTTTACTTATTATAATAAATAAAAATTTCCTAAATTTAAAGGAAACATTAGCTAATTTATTTTTATTTTTGGTTTCGGCCGGAAAAATTGCTCCGGTATTTTTGACAAAAATTATAATAACTAGTATAATAAAATAAATATCCCCCGGATTTTTGGAATTTTTATATTTCCGGGCCTGGGGTTCGCGGTATGCTTTGTATTTGGCTGTATCGAATTGTATATTTTCCAAATCCTTTAACAAAAATCCTGTAGAATAATACCGGGCTATCCATTATACTGGTAATAAAATATGATATTTGGGACTTAGGTTCGAAATATCCAAAATAATAAAAATATGGTAATTAAAATATTAAAAAGTTATATTTGGGAAATAAAATTGGGCTAATATTGTATTATTTCCCCTGAAATTTGAAAATATCCTTGGGATACTCTTTTTTGCTATTTGGTTTCCTAATTTGGCTATAATCCTAGTTAAAAAAAGATAACCTTTATAATTTCTGGTATTTAAAAGGATATATATTGGGATTTTTTGTTTTTTTTTGTTTGAAAAAAATGCTTATAATAGGCCTTATTATACCGATCAGGAATTTATTCCCCTTATCCGGGATAAACAGGCTTTTTTTATTTTAATAGTCCAAATTAATTTTAACCTTTTCGAAAAACCTGCTAACAGCTTTATAACCGTGGGATTAAATTCCGGCAATTCGAACCTTTTTTTATAAAGATTTTTTGCTATCCACAGAAATCAGGGCCTCCGTTAATTTTTTTTAAACCCGGTTATTTTTCCTGGCAAAAAGGGTATATTTTTACCATCGATATTTTTTTTTGCATAATAATTCAAAATATAATAAAATTTTCTGCCATATTTTTAATAATCAATTTTTTTCGTTTTTTAATTATTTATATCTTTTTGGTCGATTTTTTCCAATGTTACTCGGATATTGGGCTAATACCGGTCCTTATTTCTAACAATGGATTTTTTCGAATATTTGAGGATTAGTTTTAGGGGTTTTAAAAATTGTTATTACGGGAACAGCCCGTATTCGAGCATTTCCGTATCAAAACAGGCTTATTTTTTCCCTTTTTTTTGATCCCCAATAATTTTTCGGATTAAAATTTTTTGATGGATGTATTATTCGCCAGACTTTATTCATAAATTAAACTGCTTTTAAAATATACGTTCAAAAATTTTGCATTATTTTAAAAAAGCTTTTTTTTAATAAATAAATCAGGGTGGTTATTTATTTGGGAAAAGCATTCCACACATAATTTTGGAATGTAATCCCGGATTATTTGCGCAATATAATTATACTGGTTAAATTTTATAATATAATTTGCAATATCTCTTTTATATTTAAATATGCGCATTTTATTAACTTTTGTTTGTTTTTTATTAGGGCTTTTATAATGGTTTTTAAAACGGATGTATAAAATTTCCAATTATTTATAAAGGCCAGTATTTTTAGCAATTTTGCTCGGAAAATATGGTATTATAAGGCGGATTTTTTAATAAAAATCCTACCCATATAATATAATATAAATTGCTGCTAAACCTGTCCTTAAAAATCTTTATATAAATATTTACCTAAAATTATTAATTTTGGAAAAAAATCTGAGTTTTATCAAAAGTATTAGGATATTTAAAAATTACCGGGTTGGAAATATAAATTTTTCTGTACTGCTAATTATTTTGTTCTTCCAAAAAGGGGAACCGGTAAGGTTGGTAAAAAAAGGGTTAAAAAGCCTGTTTAATAAGCCCCAGGGTCCTATCGGTCCATTATTATCCAATAATAAAGGATTATCCTTTGGATAATCAAACCTTTTTAATACGGATGCTTTTCGGACAGGCAGGCTGGATTTATTCCTAATTAGCTGGGTAATACTGGCTTATTATATTTATTTGGTAATGGTTTATACCAATCCTTTAAAATTCCGGCAATATATTATTTGGTTATAAAACTGGTTTATTTTAGGGCCGAAAAAGTTAAGCAGGATTTTGTATTTTTTTTATAAATGGACAGGGTATTTTTAAAAAAGTACTTTCAATTGGCTAAAATTTGACAAAAAAATCCGGGCCGATTATAATTTGGCTGGGGCAATAAAAATAGCTTGTTATAATACGGGGGCGGAGCCGATTATAAATAAAATAGCAAAAATTTATGGAAATTGCCTGGCATATATTTACTTATAGCATTCCCTAATCAGTTTTTTAGCCCATTTTTTTTATTATTAGGCAAATTTCTCAATTTATCCTTTCACCGCCCGCTGGCGATTTTCGATATTATTTTATTGTTTTTTTATATGGGTTAATTATTATTCCGTATTATAAACCTGCCTTTTTATAATTTCGGCCCAAACCTGTATATCCTTCATTATATTTTAAACCAAGTATATATAGCAACCAGGGCATATTGGTGCATTTTTTGCATTTTGATCAATTGGTTAATAGTATACTTTTTTATCGCTTAATCGGTAATAGCTTATAATAAAACTTTCCAAACCTTTTCGGCAAATATGTTACTGTATTTGATTATAGTTTTTTTAAAATATTTTAATTAAACCTATATAAGGATAATTTGGTTTTGAACCATTTGCAAAATAATCTAGTATATATTTTAAATATATTTATATTAATATCGAAATTTGGAAATTTGCCGTTAAATTGTTTCAAAAACGGCCGATTGGTTAAGGATTTTTTTGTAAAAGGCCAAAATAGCGGTGTATACGGTTATTAGCTTTTAGTATATTTTAGTTATCCAGGCAGCGTAACTTTTATCGGGGGCAACCGATAGATAATCGTTTTTTGGGCTAAAAAACCAGCTATCTCCTTTACCTTTTTGTTATAAATTATCAAAAATGGGCGAAATATAAAGAATAATAGTATTATTAGTGTTTAGCATAAATGTATTTTACTT
The DNA here is from genome assembly GCA_003049465.1 of Magnaporthiopsis rhizophila. Lineage (NCBI taxonomy): Eukaryota > Fungi > Ascomycota > Sordariomycetes > Magnaporthales > Magnaporthaceae > Magnaporthiopsis > Magnaporthiopsis rhizophila. The sequence goes on from PYSS01000135.1 coordinate 96,769, forward strand.
TTCTCAAAACCGGTTGGTGCTATAAAAACCAAAAATTCGTTTTTTCTGGGCAAGGGTTACAAAACAGGTTTTTTTCCTTTAAAGGGTGGGATTATTTTAAACTGATTTTTTAATAAGCCGGTACTTGTATTTAAATTTCCTGCTATAATTATAAAATCCAAAAATAACTATCGATTATCTGTATAAAATGGTAGCGGTAAAAAGGCTATCCTGTTAATTTTCCGGGCTTGGTTTTCGTAAATTTCAAATAAAATTTTAAAATTATACTTAAAAATAACCAGGGAATTGTTTTATTTTTTTATTAAAATAATTAATTTACAAATTTTTTAAGCAAATTTTTCGCACCAATTTCGTATTTTATCAAAAAATAGGGTATTTTTTAGATTGGCCTGAAAATTATGGGCAAATAATATGGTTTGGGCTAATTTATTTTAAATTTTTTTAAACCAGGTATCCAATTTATCAAAAATTTAAATCATGCCCTTAAAAAGGTTCGAATAATCCAAATTAATTATTTTGATATTATTGTTTAATTTTTTGGTATTTTTTGTAACATATTCGGACAGTTCGATAAAATTCCGATGGTTTTTCCGAATTTTTTCGGTTAAATAAAAAAGGATTTGCTGGGTTTTTTCCCGGATTTGGGCCTTAGTAATTTCGATTTATTTTATAATTTTTTTTTATAAAATTAAATTTAGCAGTTTGTTATTTTGTGTGCTTTTAATAAATTAAACAATTTGGGTTCGTTTATAATTTGCTTTTTAAAAGGCTAATTAAACTAATACAAGCAAAAGGTTCAAATTATTGCCAAATATTTCCATATATATTACTAAATTTTGCCGAAACATTTATTAGTTTTTTTTTACCCGGATAAAATAATTTTTTTCTAAAAGGAGGGTGCTTATAATAATAAGGGGAAAAAATGGCCATTTAGAAATAAAGGCCCCTTATTTTGCCGGTTATTTGCCCCGGGGCCTGGTGCTAAAAAAATTTATAATATTATCGGTTATAAAGGTAACTGTTCCGTTTAAAACGATTGGCCCTTTTTTTGGATAAAATGGTAAATATAAATAAGCGAATTTTTTTTTACCGGTTATATATATTATTTGCAATAAAAAACTAATTATAACACATTTGGAAATATATTTATTTTTATAATACTTTTCTCATTGTTATATTAGGTAATTAAAAGGGAAATTTATTCTGCGAATTATATGCATAGCTGTTGGAATAGGCATTTTGTGCGCGTGCGATCCGGAAAAGGAGGACGGAATGGAGGGATCCTTTGGGCCCCTTTGGATCCCGCACGGGCCAACCGGCCTGTGCGGTTAGAGCGGCGGATCGCCCTTTGGGCGATCGTTTCCGCGCAGATAAAAGGGCAGTTTTTTGCCCTTTTTTAGGCAGATAGATTCCTTTCTTCTTGTGCATAATAATAGGATTTCCCCAGATTATAAAGATTGTTATTCACCCCTTTTGGAGATTTCCGAGCCGACTGAACAGGAGAAACCCTTTTCTGCCAATAATAGCATAATTATAATACTTTTTAAAATTATAGCAATTAAAATAAAAAAAATGCTTATTTTTTTCCAATTTATTTAGCCAATCCGAAAATTTTTTATATAATTTTAACCTGGGTGCGGCGGTAATATAAAGGAATACCCTAAAAATATTAGTGCAACCGTGGTTTTATATAACAAAATAATTCCAGGTTTAATGCGCTAAAAATAGGAAGGGATTATTTCACAGCAGCCCTGCCAAAATTTAAAAGGAAAAATAATACGGCTGCTGTGGAACGGTCCAGGGCGAAAAAAATTTATTTATAATAAAAGGACAATATTGGTTTGGTAAAATCACTGTATTATAATAAACTATTTATAACCTTAAAAAAATGCTTAAAAAAGCAGAATCTTTTTGAGCAACTTTTCGAAATTGCTCCCCTTATATAAGCCATTAGATGGTCCGTGCTTCGCGGGGTTAGGTACGTATTTATGGAGGGGTCGGGCGCTTAGCCCTTTTTTTATTTGCAAGGGTTTTGTGCCTAGCTGAACCGCCCTAATCGTTTGGCGCCCTAATATCTGTTGGTTCCGGGGGTGGCGGCGCCTGCGCGGCGATCCCCGTGTAACAGTTTATAAGCTAAGTCAGTGCACCCCCTGTCGGCCA
>PYSS01000136.1:1861-95021 GCA_003049465.1 Magnaporthiopsis rhizophila
GGGGGGGGGGGGGGGGGGGGGGGGGTGGCCGATAGGGGGTACACTGATTTAATGAATACTAATCAATGAGCCATTATTTGTAACCCAAAACAGATATGCATCCCGTCTGTATTGTTCACGCGGATTTGACAGACGTCCCCGTGGAGACTTTCCTCAAAGAGACGAACGACATGACAGGAATAGCATACTACGAAGCCAACATTGAGCTCGAGGCTCGATTCCAGGGTGGCAACATCACCTGGCGGTGTCTGCATCGGGGCCGGGAGGTGGGATCGACCACTGTCACCTACGACTATTAGAATGGCAAGCCACCCGTCAAGCAGAGGGGGAGACGGCTCGGATGTGTTATTTGATAATACGGACACCTGCTCTTCTCCGGCTGATAGTCTCGGCCGTGGCTCACGGTGGGGGGATATCTGTGTCGGTGTGTCCAAGGTCCGGATTTCCGAGCAGGAAAAGGGGGACGGACCGCCGCACGGCCGGGCTCGGCTCTGCTGCACTCTTTGCACCTGTGGAAGTGAAGAGGCGGATTGGCGATCGGGATTTTTTTCATTTCGACTAAGTCAGTGCACCCCATGTCGGCCACCCCCCATGACGGCCACCTGGATCCCCATACAAATCCACGCAAATTCACTGTTTTAAAAGCGGTATAACAAATCGGGGAAAATTCGTGTGAATATAAAATAAGCAGTTTTATAAAATTTAAAAGCTAAATTTAATATAAAAAACAGGTAACGTGGTTCATAAGCGAGTGGGACACACAAGCGAGTGGGACACGCATCGCAACATCGCAATACTTCTTTTTTCGCAACCAATTGCTCGACCAAAAAATATATCAACAAAAAATAACGAAAGCCGGGTAATTATTGCCCTCCAAACTTTGCAATCTAACCCAAAACTAAGCATCCGGGCCGCTACAAAAATTTACTCGGTCGCAAAATCAACTTTCGCTCGGCATAAGGATAACCAATCTGCTCGATGCAACAGCACGCCCAATTGCTGGAAATTAACGGATTCCAAAAAAAAGGCTCTTGTTAAGTACATACTCGAGTTGGATTTCCGTACATTCCCTCCCCGGCCTTCTGGTGTTGAAAATATGGCCAATCAACTGCTTACCGAATGCGATACGGGCGCCGTCGGCAAAAACTGGATCGCAAATTTCGTTAAGCGCTGCACAAAGCTCGGCACGTGCTGAATTCGAAAATACAATTACCAAAAAACCAAATGTAAAAATCCCAAGCTCATTTTTGCCTGGTTCGACCTTATACAGAATACCGTGGCCAAATATAGCATCCTGGATAACAATATTTATAATTTTGACAAAACCAATTTTTTATGGGCATAATTGCTATTATTATGGTTATTATAACATTGGAAGGCTATAATAAAACAAAACTGGTCCAACCTGATAATCGGAAATGGGTTATAATTATTCAAAAAATTAATTATTATAGTTGGGCAATCCCCCTTTTTATTATTATTAAAAAGCAGTACCACCTGGCTAATTGGTATTTGGAAACCAATTTTCCACGCAATTGGATTATTGCAATAAATTTTAATAAATGAATTATAAACAAGCTTAGCCTGAAATGGATTTAGCATTTCGATAAACATATTGCAGTTCGTAAAAACAGGTTTTATCGTTTATTAATGCTGAACAGCCACAAAAATTACCATTTGACAAATTTCGAACTTTACTGCTAAAAATATAATATTATTACGCTTTGCATACCTTCGCATTTGTTTTATTTTTTTTAATCGCTTAATATTGGATATTTTAGCCCGTTAAAAAAAGCATACGGTCAATAAATCGAAAACCTAATAAGGTTATACATTAATTATATAACCAAAATTAAATTCCTTTCGGCATTTAAAACGGTATTTTTTGCTTTTATAACCGAAAAAAATATTCAAAAAGGCTTTCGAGGGGCTGGCCTTATTTTTTTCGATCCAAATTCAGTTTTGGAAAAGCTGGATATAAGGCTACGAATTTTAACTCCCCCAAAAATACCCCTGGACAATCCTGAACCTTGAACCTTTAAAACGCCCAAAACAGCCAGAAAAACAATTTTATAATCCAAACATATTAAAATTCGAATTTCCAATTATCGGAGCAATTTTCCGATACTTATACTAGCGACTATAAACCAGCTTGCAAAAGGAACAAGTTTAATTATACATCAAATAACCCTTTTTAGGGCCAAAATTGCTTTGTTATACAAAACGAACAAAATATTAAACAAATACCGGAGGGCTAAAAAAATACGTATCCGATTCGGAGGGTTACTTATTATAAATAAAGTACGAAATATTCTGAACCAGCAGGAGCTGGATGGATAATTATAGCAAAAAATGCACAATTATAGGGATCAAAAAAGAAGGGCAATAACAATTTGTCGGCGATGTGGCACCTGCGGCAAAACCGGGCATAATACGCGCACCTGCCAGAAAAATATAAAAATGTTCGATGTATACAATTCCGAGTAGTTTGAATGGATTGCTGGCGTTATTGGGTTAAAATTAAGGTCGAGTATTGCAATATTGCAATGCGTGTCCCACTCGCTTATGAACCACGTTACTTTTACTAAATATATATGTATTATATATAATAAATATGCATAAAAAAAGATAGGTGAAATGTTAATATTTGCTAATAAAGTGTATATAAATTATAACAGTTAGAAAAATGCTAATAACTTTTTTATTATAAAAGTAATAAAAATAAATAACCTGTTTTATATTTCTGAAATTCGCTATTTTTTAATAATATTAACTATTATTATATATATTACGTAATTCCGGATATATAAGCTTAATGCACAGTATAAAACACAGTGTATTATAAATTATTAAATAAAAAATTAAATAAAATAATTATTAATATAAGGTTTTAAAATTTATATAAACTTTTATATTACTAATATTGTTGGCAGAAAAGGGTTTCTCTGTTCAGTCGGCTCGGAAATCTCCAAAAGGGGTGAATAACAATCTTTATAATCTGGGAAAATCCTATTATTATGCACAAAAAAGAAAGAATCTATCTGCCTAAAGAAGGGCAAAAAACTGCCCTTTTATCTGCGCGGAGGCGATCGCCCAAAGGGCGATCCGCCGCTTTAGCCGCACAGGCCGATTGGCCCGTGCGGGATCCAAAAAGGCCCAAAAGGTCCCTTCATTCCGTCCTCCTTTTCCGGATTGTATGTGCACAAAATGCCTATTCCGATACCGGCAATTTTTTCTTTTGTGCGCGGGCATCCCGGTATTTTATTTCCACAATATAATAGGTTTATCCCGAAAATTGTAAAAATTTCCAAAAGCCTTAACGGAGGGATATTTACAAAAAAAATGCCAAATCCGGTGATTCGGTTTTTTGATAAAGGAAATAGCCGGATTTGGTAATTTGGAACATTTATTTAAAAAGGGGAGCATTTTTAGTGGGCCGATAATTGAGATAAAAGGAAAATAAGCGCTTTGGAAAAGCATTTTTATATTTTGGGAGCATTGGATTATTAAGCCAAAAAATAATAGGAAAAAAATGGTACAAATACAGGCCTTTACGTAATAGAAAACTATTTAGCAAATTATTTTAATAAAAAATAATATTAATAATTGTTTTTATAATTTTAAGGGTAGGATTTGCGCTTATATAAAGGTATTTTGTTCGCCCTATTTGTAATTCGGCCAATTTGCACCGGTAAATCTTATTTATTAACCTATCCTTTTTATACCCTATTTGTATGCATTTTATTATTTAAAATCCCGATTAATTAATTGTTATTTTATTAATTATTAATTTTTTTTCCCTTTTTTTTGCCCTTTTTTTGTTTTTATAGCCAAAATGGCTGGTAAAAAAAAAATTGTCAAATTTTATCCGGTTATATAAAAATTGTTATTTTTAAAATTTGGGCCTAATTAATAATTTTTTATCGAGCAGTAACAAATTTAAAATTATTATTTATAACGGTTAAATTGAAAAACAAACTGGTTTTCCGCAAAATTTGGCTATACCAATATTTCCGGTTTAGTTAAATAATTCCCAAATCGGTACCGATATTATTAATATATTAATATTTTGTTTCGAGAAAACCAAACATGTTTAGGTTTTAAATAAACCATTTTTTGCTTCGGCTCCGAATTTCGATCATATTTTAACTGAAAATTTCAAATATAATCCTGCAGCTGGCTTTTCCAAAATTATCAATCTTTTTCCAATTAATCCCGATAATATTACAAATTTTACTGTAACAGTATTGCAAATAATTAAGGTTACGGGTGCTTTTTTGGAATTTATATTTAAACCTTCAAATAATTATTAAAAAAAGGATAAAAAGTTTCGCATTAAACAAAAAAGGATTATTTTTTGGCAAATAATTAATATTTTATTAAAAATAGTTTTTTAGCGCTAATTGGATTATAAAAATTTGATGGATAGGCAAACCAAACTTATTAATTAATTTAATAATAATTTTATTGCGCAAAAAAATAACAATAAAAAGGAAAAGGAGTTTGCTAAACCTTTAACTTTTCAATTTTAAAATGAACCTTTTACCGAGCAATATAAACAGGTTATAATTTATTTTGTGCTTTTCGAATAATTAAAATTTATTTAAACATAATTATAACCTTTATAAAAACCGGTTAAGGTTATTAATTTTATTATTTAGCAGTTCAAAAATTATTCCGAGCCTAAAATTTTTTTAAAAAAAAAGGCAAAAGCAAAATTGTTTTCAAAATTTCCAATTATTTTATTATTGGCGGTAAAAGTATTAAATTGCCGATTTTAAGCTTTGGCAGGTGCAATAAAAAGGGGGATTTAAAATTGGTCCCATACTTAAAATGTTTCAAATCGATTTTGGCCGGTAAAATATTAAAGTTTGATAAGGGAAATAATTACCGGAATTAAATCCCGAACAAAAAGCGGTATTAGCTGTACATTTTAAACCATATATATAAATTTATATAAATCCTCCGATTTTTAAAAGCTTAATTGTAAAATTAGGCTAATAATTATTTTTAATCCTTTTTTGGTTTTGCATCCGGCCCTTAAATTTCTTGCAATATAGCACCAAAACGAAAAGATTTGCAAAAAAAGCTATAAATTTGTTCCCTAAATTAGATAATCGAAATGCACTTTGCTAATAGGAATTATTTAATTGCAAAAACTTGACAAATAAAAAACCATTTGTAAAATAATGCTAATTTTTACCGAAAAAGATAAGGGTAAAAATAATTTGTTTACCAAAACAAATAATAATTTTTTTATAATAAAGCAAGCAAAATATAATATTACAAGCCGAACGGCCGCTTTAAAAATATAAAATACTGCGGCCTTAATAAAAGTGTATAATAAAAAATAAAAAAAAATAAAAGGAAATTTGGGGATATGCATTTAAAAATTGCAATATTATTTTTTTGTATTATATTATTTGCTGCTTTTATTAATTGTGAAAAGCACAATTCTATATTATATTGCGTTATATTTTCAAAATTTGCTACTTTTATTATGGAAAAAAAAATCGATTTATTATAATCCCTGGTTTTTTTATTTTTAATTTTGCTTTACTTATCCCTTAACCCTAACTATTATTATATTAAAATTAATAAAATTTTCCAAAGCTTTATTTAGCTGATTTTTCGTTATAATATTTGCAAAATTATTTGCTCCTGCAATTTACCGGATTTTATTAATTTCCCAACCTTTATAAAATTTACAGAAAGCTATAATATTTATTATAAGGCGCTTTTTTATTATTATTCCCAATTGGACAAAATATTAATATAATAAAAGGTTATTAATATAAATCACCAATTTGCAAAAGGGCAGGTCCAATTTTTCATTAATCGTTAAAAATATCGTTTTAAAAACGCAACCCGTATTAAATCCGCTAATTATATTATAAATTTTGCTAGCAAAAATGCTCTATATCACCCTTTTGCATTTAATAAAGCTCCAGTGCAGTATATTTCCGGTAATTTGAAAGCTTTTTTCCTGCTTTATACTGGTTTTAATTTCAAAAATAACTATAAAACTGATTTATAAACTAATTTTATTATTAACGAAAAATCCGTCCATAAATACAAATAATTTTGCTTTTAATAAATCAAATTGGATATAATTCAGGCTTTTGTCCGTATTATCGATTTGCCAATAAATATACTTGTTAAATTTTTTAATATCCGCATCCTGGGGTTTTTTGGTTTGCACCGCCACAAAATAATCGAAAATAACTTCCGGCTGGCATATTAAACTGATATATACCTTTTGTGCATATTGGATAATATATTATTATTAGGTATTATTATTTTTATAAAGCACAAATTTAAGCCAATCTGCCTGTTCTTTTGCTATATACAAATAATCATTTTACCGATCGCAATTTTACAGCTATTAAAATAACTTTTGTTATTAGGGCCTAAAATGGACCTCGGTTTGGCTGTAAAGCCTGCCTTTTAAAGGGCAACTTTTTCTTTTTCCATAAACTTTTTGCTATTTAAATTTAGCATATCGTTAATTTATATACCGATAATTCCAAAACTTTTGCCAATTTTTAAAATAAATAAGTAAAAATTATAATCGGAAATAAAATAATCCAATCGTTCCTTATAATACTTTTGGTACGTTACAAACCAATATAATCCGGTTTTAGCCAATTTATAAAACGGTTTAATTAAATAAAGTATGGTTCCAAAAAGGTATTATTGTTGCAATTTTATAAAAAAGCATAAATAAACGGTCCTTTGCAGCTCGGTTTTGGCCTGGGTATATGCTTAGCTAATATTTCGGATTATTAGCTGGTTTTGTTGGTAGGAGTGGGTACTCCTGTTTAACGGCTCGGAGCTCTCCAAAGGTGGTGAACAACAATCTTTATAATCTTGGGAAATTCCTATTATTTGTGCACAAGGAGGAAGGAATTTATCTGCCTAACGTAGGGCAAAGGACTGCCCTTTATATGCGCGGAGGCGATTGCCCAAAGGGCGATCCTCCGCTCTGGCCTCTAACCGCACAGGCCGATTGGCCCGTGCGGGATCCAAAAGGTCCCAGAGGATCCCTCCGTTCTGTTCTCCTTTTTCGGATCGCACGCGCATATAAATGCTTATTCCAATACCGGTATTTCTTTTTTTGTGCGCGGGCATTCCGGTATCTTTTCCCAAAACGTAGGTCTATTCCGGAAATTGTAAGGATCTCCGGAAGTTTTAACAGAGGAGTTTTTACAAAAGAAATAGCCGGATCCGGGATCCGGGCTTTTATTTAACGAAGGAAAGGCCTTGGTAGGCCGGCAATAAAGGCAAAGGGAAAATAAGCGCGTTTTGGAATGGTGTTCCAGTGCTTTGGGAATATTGGGTTATTAAGGCAAAGAATAATAGGAAAGGAGTGGTGCAAGTGCGGATTTTGGCACAATAAAAGCCTATTTAGCAAATTGCTTTAATAAAGGATAATACCAGTAAATGTTTTTGCAATTTATAGGCTGGGTTTATGCTTATAAGGGATTTTTTCTGCCCGGTTTGCAATCCGGTTAATTTGTACCGGTAAACCTTATTTATTGACCTATTTTTTTGTGCCCTATTTATATGCGCTTTATTATTTAAAATCCCGATCAATCGGTTATTATTTTGTTAATCGTTTTTTTTTCTGCCTTTTTTTTATCCCTGCAGTTAAAATGGCTGGTAAAAAGAGGAAATTGTTAAGTTTTACGCGGTTGCGCAAAAGTTATTGCTTTTAAAATTTGGGCCTGGCTTATAACCTTTTATCTAGCGATAATAAGGTTAAAATTATCGCTCAAAACAGTTAAATTAAAAAATAAGCTGGGCTTTTGCAAAATTTGGGTGTATTATTATTTCCGGCTTAGTTAAATAATCCTTAAGTTAGTACCGATACCATTAGTATATTAATGGTTTATTTTAAGAAAATTAAGCATATTTAGGTTTTGAACGAGGCGTTTTCCAATCCGGTTCCAAATCCTAATCCTGTTCCGATCAAAAATCCCGAATACAATTCTGCGGCCGGCCCTTTTAAAATTATCGATCTTCTTATAATTAATCCCAATTTAAGCAATTGTTAAAAAAAGGATAAAAAGTTTAGCGCTAAACAAAAGCAAATTATTTTTTGGCAAGCAATAAATATTTTTTAGCGATTAGCTTTTTAGCATTAATTAAATTATAACAATCTGATGGATAAATAAACCGATTTTATTAATCAGCTTGCTAATAGTTTTGTTTGGCAGGAAAAAAGCAGTAAAAAAAAGGAGTTTATTAAACCCTTAACTTTTCAGCCTTAAAACGAACCTTTTATCGAGCAAAATAAGCAGGCCACAATTTATCCTATGTTTTTCAAACAGTTAAAATCTGCTTAAATGCAACCATAACCTTTACAAAAGCTGGTTATAATTATTAATTTTACCATTCAGCAATCCAAAAATCGTTCCGAGCCCAAAACCTTTAAAAAGAAGGGTAAAAGCAAAATTATCCTCAAAATTCCCAATTATTTTACCATTAGCAGCAAAAATATCAAACCGCCAATTTTAAGCTTTGGCAGGCACGGTAAAAAAGGGGATTTAAAATTAGTCCTATATTTAAAATGCTTTAAATTAATTTTGGCCGGAAAAATGCCGGAGCTGAATAATGGAAATGGTTGCTGGAATCAGATTCCGAATAAAAAGCGGTATTAGCTGTACATTTCGGGCTATACGTGCAAATTTATATAAACTTTTCGATTTTTAAAAGTATAATTGTAAAATTAAGCTAATAATTATTTTTAATCCTTTTTTGGTTATACATTTGGCTTTTAAATTTTTTACAGTATAATGCTAGGGCGAAAAGGTTTTGTAAAAAGGTTATAAATTTATTTCCTGGGTTAGGTGATCGGAATATGTTTTTGCTAATAGGGGTTATCTGATTGCAAAAATTTAATACATGAAAAATTATTTGCAAAATGATACTAATTTTTGCCGAGAAAAATAAGGGTAAAAATAATTTATTTACCGAGTTAAATAGTGATCTTTTTACGATAATGCAAGCAAAGCATAATACTGCAGGCCGAGCGGCTGTTTTAAGAATGTGGAATGCTGCGGCTTTAATAGGGGTGCATGATAATAAGGGAAAAAAAAGGAATAAAGGGAAATCTGGGGGCATACGTTTAAAAAATTATAATATTATTTTTTTGCGCTGTTTTATTTTTGCTATTTTTATTAATTATGGGGAGCACGGTTCTATATTATATTATATTATATTTTTAGGGTTTGTTATTTTTAATTATGGAAAAAAAAATCGATTTGTTATACCCCTGGTTTTTTTTATTTCTAATTTTGCTTTACCCATCCCTTAATCCTAATCATTGTTATATTAAAGCTAACAAAATCCTCCAAAGCCTTATTTAGCTGATCTTTGGTTATAGTATTTGCAGGATTATTTGCTTTTGCAATCCACCGAATTTTATTAATTTTTTAACTTTTGTAAAACTTGCAAAAAACCATAATATTTATTATAAAACATTTTTCCGTTATTATCCCAAATTAAACCAGGCATTAATATAGCAAAAAGCTATTAATACAAATCACCAGCTTATAAAAAGGCAGGTTCAGCTTTTTATTAATCGCTAAAAGCATAATTTTAAAAATGTAGCCCGTATTACATTTGCTAACCATACCATAAATTTTACTGGCAAAAATGCTGCATATTACTTTTTTGCATTTAACAAAACTTTAATACAGTATATTTTTAGTAATTTAAAAATTATTTTCCTGTTTTATGCCAGTTTTAATTTTAAAAATAACCACAAAACCGATTTGTAAATTAAATTTTTTATTATTAATAAAGGATTTATCCATAAATATAAATAACTTTGCTTTTGCCAAATCAAACTGTACATAATTTAGGCCTTTATCCGTATTATTAATTTACTATTAGATATATTTGTTAAATTTTTTGATATCCGGGTCCTGGGGTTCCTTAATTTGCGCGGCCACGGAATAATCGAAAGCAGCTTCCGGCTGGTATATTAAGCTTATATATGCCTTTTGTGCATGCTGAATAACGTATTATTATTGGGTATTTTTGGCCTTGTGGGGCACAAATTTAAGCCGATCTGCCTGTCCTTTTTGCTGTATACAAATAATTTTTTACCGATTGCAATTTTGCAGCCGTTGAAATGGCTTTTATTATTAGGGCCTAAAATAAATTTTGGTTTGGCTTTAAAATTTGCCTTTTGCAAAGCAACTTTTTCCTTCTCTATGAACTTTTTGCTGCCCAGGTTCAGTATATTGTCGGTTTGTATACCGATAATTCCAAAACTTTTTCCGATCTTTGAAATAAATAAACAGGGATTATAATTTGAAATAGAACAATCCAATCGCTTTTTGTAATACTTTTGGTATATTATAAACCAATGCAATCCGGTTTCGGCTAATTTGTAAAATAATTTAATTAATTAAAATATGGTTTTAGGGGGATAATATTATTGCAATTTTTTAAAAAAGCGCAAATAAACGGTCCTTTGCAGCTTTATTTTGGCCTGTATATATACTTGGCTAATATTTCGGATTATTAACTGGTTTTTTATAGCTATAAAGGTTAATACAAGCATAAGAATCAGGTATTGGCTGTATTGCATAATTATCGGGGATTGGGTAAGCAGTATTAATTTTTTCCAGTTACTGTGCTTTTATATCACGAGTTTTAATTTTTTATAAAGGTTTAAATCTGGTTTTTTAATTTTTTTAACCATCCGTATTCCGAAAACTTTTATCAATTTGTTAATTTGGCTTTATTTGATCGGTTTGATTATATTATTAGCCAGCAGGTTATTAATTTCCTTTTGGTTGGATTGTTTAAAGGGTTTGCCCGGGGTTGTAATTTTCCCGATATGCCGGTAATAAAGCGCCAAATATATGAATTTTGTTTTTTTCGCACTTAAAAACGTTATTAGAATAATTATTGCTTTAGGGTTATATTAAGATTATTTATGTTATCTGGGTGCCGGTTTATTAATTAATGCAATAACCGAAGGTGCTGGTGGTTTAAATGCCCTGTGCGGCTTTCCTTATTAATATAAAAAAAGTAGCGGCAATTTTTCAATTTTTGAATTATTTTTGCTGTTACTCGTTAAGCTATTAATTTGCTGTCCGGTATTTCTGTAAGGCTGTCCTCGAAATTGCGGTTTAATTAGGGCTGGATATTTAAATAATTCCGGCTATTTTTTTGGACCTGCTGTTTGCTGTTTTTCCGATCTGTGGTAAAATTTGCAAATAATGCTCCGGAATATTGCTGGGCTATTTGGCATATTTATTATAATTTTATTGTTTATTACAGATAATATTTTAAAAGGTCCCTGTTATTTTTGTTTTTTTCGGTAAACGAGAACCTTATTTTCCAAAGCAAAAAAGCTAGGTAATATCCCTGTAATATTTGGGCCGTTACGCGTGTTTAAAGTATTATTTATTTTTCGTTTGGCAAAAAGTTTGCGCAGTTTTATTATAATTTTGATAATTGCTATTGCTTGTTAAATTTAAATTCCCGAGGGTACTAAATTATTATTAAATCGAGGCATAGCACCAAAAATAAGCAGGGTTAAAACTAATCCGTTATATTCGATAATATTGTTTAATATTTTAATTGTTTTTTAAAACGCCGAATCGGGGTGAATGTTAGGGCATTTCTTTTTGATTATTTTATAAGCGCAGCAGAAAGGTTTATAATATTTTTTAACCTTGCCTATTAACCAATAAACTTTTATAAAAACCTAATAGTATATAATCCCAAAAAGTTTTGTTTTTGCCTGGAATTTGCTTATAGCAAAATTGGTTCCTGTATCGTAAAATATAACGTTAGATGGGCCAAAATAAATATTAAACCAGCAGCGTTTGAAAGCTTCCTATATTTTTTTAATTAATCCCTTTTTAAAAAAAGTTGCTGTGCTGAATGCAATATTTGTATTAATTATATAAAGCATTTATTTGCCGTTCAAATGCATAATATTAACAATCATTTTATAATTAAAATCGATATTATTTTTAAATATAAATTTAAAGTATTGCAGCGCAAAGTTTATTGTTTGGCAATAATGGCACACTTTATTAATCAATTATAAAGCATCCCGATCTGCCTAATAGCCTGCCTGGTTCAGTATATACCAAAAAGGATTAATAAAAAGGTAGCCAAAATATTTATATAAATGCTTTAATTTTGCTTTTGTTAGGGAAAGCCCTTTTGTAATCGGTTAATTAGTTAAATATAAGGCACCTGGATAGTTATCCCTATTAAAAAAAAACTATAAATAGCCTGATCTTCTAATAATCGGAATGCGTTTTCCAAGCTTTATTACAAGCTTATTATGCATATTTTTAAGGTAAATGCTTAATTGGTCCATATCCTCAAGGTATAGCAGGAAAGGGGTATATATCGGGATTATATGGAAAATAATCGATCCAATCGCGGTTTTTAGGATAATTTTGCCCAGGTTAAATAGGGTATTTTTTGAGCCAAAACGAACGTAGCGTTTGGTTTTGCCAATAATTAATTAAAAATTAGGCAAAAAACATTATAATACTCGAAATTGCATAAAACTGGCGATCGAAATTTTAGCTATTTTTATATTTGAAATAATATTGCACCATTTATTTTTGCTGGAAAATACGTACTATTATAATACCTGCTTTTAATCGTTTTTATTCTGGTCCTTATCTGATCGATAAGGAAAATGGGCCTGGATACGGTACCGGAAAGCCTTATTAGCAAAATAACTGGCGGTAGTAGCGGTAAAGAAATGCGTTAATAACGTTCCTCCCTTATTATTATCTAACTGATTATTGGATTTTGATATTAATTAATCCTGCAAATTATTTGCAGGTTTTTTGTTATTTTTATTGCTGTTTTTTTTATATTTAAAAAGGAACTGAACAAAACTTTTTTTCTTATTGTTATATTTTTGGCAATTATTTTTTTAATACTTTTTTGCGCTATATTATTTTTTTGGTATATATTGCAATAATCGGCAGCCAGGTTTAAAACAGGTCCAATATTTGTTTCGGAAATTATAAAAATGCTTTTTCCGGGGGCTATTGCTGTTTTATTTGCCGGTATACCGCTTGTTTCTGGGGTTTTTTTCGAACTTTTATTTAATAAAATAACTGTTATAAATAATAATATTTTTTTCCATTTACAGGGTGCTGCAAAACTGGGAGGCCAGATTTTTAAATATTTTTTTTGGATGCGAAAGGGCCATTTTAAACTCGGGCATTTTTTGGATTGCACGAAAAACGCTCGTAACCAGTTAGTAGTTCTGTTAATAAGCGGAACCTAAAATTTGTTGGCAAATTTAAAATTTATCCAAAAAGATTTGAAGCATTTTTATTTTGCTTTTGTTTATATTTTTGCTTTTCGAACTGATAATTTGGAATATAATTAAGTTTTAGTTTGTATAATATTATTGCTTATTAATTTTTGTATTAAAATATTTTTTAAATTTAAAATAAGTTTTCCTAAAAAAATAACCTTTATTTATAACCTGGATAAAATAAGCTTCGGTTTAATTTATAAGGGCCAGTGGGAAAAGTATATAAAATTATAAAAGGGGGATGCTAAACATTTTACAGGTATTTGTAAAAATTAAAACCTTATTATTCAGAATATTATACTGCTTTTTTAAATATTTGTATATTTTGTTCCATATATTGCAAAATGCTTTTTCAAAATTTGAATCGAGCGGTGCATTAACCGTATTTAATAATAGAAATATGCGGTACAAATTATTGGTCCGGGGTGCTGGCTGGTATTATAAGGGAATAAGGGTTATAAAAATTAATCGTAAGATTAGTATTTAGCTTTTTGCCCGATTTTTGGCCAAAATTTTCCGATAATAATAATTAAGCATATAGCTTATTATAGCTAAATATTGGTTTTTTTGATTTAGCGGATCAGGAAAATGGATTTTAGCTAATCGATTAATTTTTGGTTTGAAAAGGGGCTATTATTAGGTTACCGAAATTTGATCCCGGTAATATTAATTAAAAAAATCAGGAAAATGGTTATCCGAAAATTGCCGCTTTTATTTGGTGATTGGAAAATAGGATTGGTACTAAAGCTGGTTTTTGCTTTGGTAACGGATTATTTTATTATAAAAATGATCGTTATATTTTAGCTTATGCGCTAATTTATTTTGAGGATTTCCGGTTAACCGTTTTTTGCTAATACAGGAATAATATATTTCCGTTTGGGTTGATAATTTTATAAACAAAATTGCAATTTTAAATATATTGCTTTTTTCCCGATAATTTATCGTTAAAGGTTTTGGGGTTCTTTCGATTGCTAAGTTTTGGGTATTATCCGTATCGGTTAATAACCAGTCCAATTTTAATATATTTTTCTGGTTATATTTGCCTGGAACAATAATTTTGCATTTTGCTAAAAATTTGATCAAAATTTGATCAAAATTTGCAGGATTTATTTGTTAAAGGTATTTATTATTTTTAAAATAAATATGTCGAAATTTTTAAAAAATGCTGATAAAAAAAGGTTACCGTTTTAATAATAATTATCGAGCATAAATTTAAAAATCCAGGCATAAATCCGATTTATTAAAATACTATTAAATGCTTTTTCGAATTTATAATCCATTTGTTATAGGAATTCCAAATTGCAAATGGAGAAAAGGGCTTTGCTGATTTTAAAGGGTTTGAATAATCCTACGATAAAATTTTCTGGATAGGGTTTTTTCTGATCGGAAACCTTTTCGGAGCCGCCCTTTAATGTTTCGGATATATTTATCGGTGGTGCTTATTTGATTATTAAAGCTTTGCCGAATAATCGTGGCTATTATTTTGGTGGGTGGATAAGCCAATTCGCCTCGGGTGATTTTCTGATCCGAAGGCCCTTGTGGTTTGAGGAGTTACAAGTCGGTCCCTCCGGGGATTATATAACATTTTTTGCCAAGCTTGTGAGATTTTTTTAGCTGGACACGGTCCTTTTTGTTATAATAATAGTGGAGGCCAAATAGGAAAAGGACTTATTTGCCTAGCAAATATGCTGTTGAGCAAAGGAAGGGCGTTCTTTTGCTTTTAGATCTTTTATCGACCTTTTTTCTCAAATTTTAAAAATCTAATGGATAAATATTTAGCGCTAAATCCTTTACCTAACCGTTTGTGTTGCCTTTCGAGTAATACTGATCAGTGCTGGTAAAAGTGGGTACTTCTGTTTAACGGCTCGGAGCTTTCCAAAAGTGGTAAATAACAATTTTTATAATTTTGGGAAATTCCTATTATTTGTGCACAAGGAGGAAGGAATTTATCTGCCTAATATAAGGCAAAGGACTGCCTTTTATATGCGCGGAGGCGATTGCCCAAAGGGCGATCCTCCGTTTTGGCCTTTAGCCGCACAGGCCGATTGGCCCGTGCGGGATCCAGAGGGTCCCAGAGGGTTCTTTTGTTCCGTCCTCCTTTTCCGGATCGCACGCGCACACAAATGCCTATTCCAACAGGTTTTTTATAATTATAAAGGTTAATATAAGTATAAGGATTAGGTATTAGCTGTATTATATAATTGTTGGGAACTGGGTAAATAATATTAACTTTTCCCAATTATTATATCCTTGTACCACAAATTTCAATTTTTTGTAAGGGTTTGTATTTATCCTTTTAACCTTTTTAATTATATATATTCCGAAAATTTTTGCCGATTTATTAATTTGGTATTATTTGATTGGTTTAATTACGTTATTGGCCAGCAAATTACCAATTTCCTTTTGGTTAAATTATTTAAAAGGTTTGCCTGGGATTATAATTTTTCCAACCTATTAATAATAAAGCGTTAGGCATATAAATTCCGTTTTTTTTGCGCTTATAAATGTTATTGGAATATTTACTGTTTTGGGGTTGCATTAAAATTATCCATATCGTTTGGGTACCGGTTTATCGGCTAGTGCAATAACTAAAAGTGCCGGTGGTTCAGGTACCCTGTACAGCCTTTTTTATTTATATAACAAAAATAACAGCAGCTTTTTGATTTTTGAATTATCCTTGCTAATATTTGTTAAGCTATTAATTTGCCGTTCTGTATTTTTATAAGGCCGTTTTTGGAGCTGCGGCTGGTTTGGGGCTAAATATTTAAATAATTCCGGCTATTTTTTTAAATTTGCTGTTTGCTGCTCCTCCGATTTATAGTAAGGTTTGCAAATAATGTTTCGAAACGTTGCTAAATTATTTGGTATATTTATTATAATTTTATTTTTAATCACAAATAGCACCTTAAAAAATCCCTATTATTTTTATTTTTTTTGGTAAACAAAAATTTTATTTCCCAAAACAAAAAAGCTGGGTAATACCCCTGTGGTGCTCGGGTTATTATGCATATTTAGGGCATTGTTTACCTTTCGTTTGGCAAAAAATTTGCGCAGCTTTGCTATAATTTTAATAATTATTGCTATTTGTTAAACCTGTATTCCAAAAAGTGTTAAATTATTATTAAATTGCAGTATAGCACCAAGAATAAGCAAAATAAGGATTAATTTATTAGGTTTTATAATATTATTTAGCGTTTTAACTGCTTTTTAAAGTGCCAAATCGGGGTAAATATTAGGGCATTCCTTTCTGATTATTTTATAAGCCCGTTGGAAAAGTTTATAATATTTTTTAACCTTATTTATCGACCAATATGCTTTTATTGGAACCTAATGCTATATAATCCCAAAAAATTTTGCTTCCGCCTGGAATTTGCTTGCAGCAAAATTAATTTTTGCATTATAAAATATAATATTAAACGGGCCAAAATAAATATTAAACCGGCAATATTTGAAAAAATTTTATATTTTTTTGGCTAATTTTTTTTTAAAAAATATTACTGTGCTAAATGCAATATTTATATCAATTATATAAAATATTTATTTATTATTTAAATATATAATATTAATGATTATTTTGTAATTAAAATCGATATTATTTTTAAGCATAAATTTAAAATATTATAGTGCAAAGTTTATGGTTTGGCAATAATGGTACATTTGATTAATTATTTGCAAAATATTCCAATTTGCCCAATAGCCTGCCTGGTTCAGTATATACCAAAAGCAATTAACAGAAAAATAATCAAAATGTTTATATAAATATTTCAATTTTATTTTTATCAGGGAAAATATTTTTATAATCGTTTAATTAGTTAAATATAAGGCACCTGGGTAGCTAATTTTATTAAAAAAAACCATAGGTAGCCTAATTTTTTAATAATCAAAATACATTTGCCAAGTTTAATTATAAGCTTATTATGCATATTATTAAAATAAATACCTAAATGGTCCATATTTTTAAAATATAATAAAAAAAGGGTTTATATTAAAATTATGTAAAAAATAATCAATCCGATCAAAATTTTTAGCATAATTTTGCCCAAGCTAAATAAAATATTTTTTAAACCAAAATAAATGTAACATTTGGATTTTTTAATAATTAATTAGAAATTAGGCAAAAAGCATTACAATGCTCGAAATTGCATAAAACCGGCGATTAAAATTTTGGCCGCTTTTATATCTGGAAAAATACCGTATTATTTATTTTTGCTAAAAAGCATATATTATTATAATATTTGCTTCTGATCGTTTTTATTGTAATTTTTATTTGTTTATTATAAAACATAGGCTTAAATGCAATACCGGAAAGCTTTATTAGCAAAATAACTGGTAATAGCAGTGGTAAAAAAATATATTAATAATATTTTTCCCTTATTATTATTTAACTAATTACTGGGCTTTAATATTAATTAAACCTGTTAATTATTTATGGGTTTTTTATTATCCTTATTGCTATTTTTTTCGTATTTAAAAAGGAATTAAACAAAGCTTTTTTTTTGATTGCCACGCTTTTAGCAAATATTCCTCCAATACTTTTTTGTACTGCATTACTTTTTCGATATATATTATACTAAATAGTAATTATATTTGGCACAAATCCAATATTTGCCTTGAAAATTATAAAAATACCTTTTCCGGGGGCCATTATTGTTTTATTTGCCGGTATAATGCTTATTTCTGGGGTTTTTTCCAAATTTGCATTTGACAAAATAATTACCATAAATAATAACATTTTTTTTATTTGTATAGTACTGCAAAGCTGGAAAACCAGGCCTTTAAATATTTTTTTTGGATATAAAAAGGCTATTTTAAGCTCGGGCATTTTTTGAACTGCACGAAAAATGCTTGTAACCAATTAATAATTTTGCTAATAATCGGGGTTTAAAATTTATTAATAAATTTAAAATTTATCCAAAAAGGTTTAAAATATTTTCATTTTATTTTTACTTATATTTGTGCTTTTAAAACTAATAATTTGGAACATAATTAAGCTTTAATTTGTATAATATTATCATTAATTAACCTTTATATCGAAATATTTTTTAAGTTTTAAATAAATTTTTTTAAAAATGCATTACTTACTTATAGCCTGGATAAAATAAGCTTTGGTTTAATTTATAAAAATTAGTGAAAAAAATGCATAAAATTATAAAAGGGGGATATTAAGCATTTTATAAGTATCTGCAAAAATTAAAATTTTATTATCCAAATATTATATTATTTTTCAAAATATTTATATATTTTATTATATATATTTCCAAATATTTTTACCAAATTTATATCGAGCGGTATATTAATTGTATTTAGCAAAAAAAATATGCGGTACAGGTTAATTATTTAGCTTTTTATCCGTTTATAGGCCAAAATTTTTTGATAATAATAGCCGGATATATAGCTTTTTATAGCTAAAAACCGGTTTTCCCAATTTAGCAGATCAAAAAAATAAGCCTTAATTAATTAATTAATCCCTGGTTTGGATAATAACCATTATAAAATTGCTAAAATCTGATTTTTGTGGTATTTTGTTACAATCACAGGCCTTCTGCTCCTAAGGTAGGGCACCTAGGGGCGGTGTTAAGCAGTACTGGTTTTGCAAGGTTGCTTTGCACGTGATCTAAGGTCTGGTAGGAATGTTATTTGTTATTATTTGCCCAAAGGGGTGCTTTGGAGCTAACTTAGGTTAACTAATACCAAAGCCTTAGTTAAAAATTACCTAGCACAATAAGAAACCTTTGCCTTATATACCTGTGCTGTTTTGCGTTTGGTAATTAAAAATACTAGTAATACGTTGGTTTCCCTGAGTATTAAGGGTGTTCCTAGTAATACTTTTGATTTATTTAGTACCCGGCGTATCATTTTGTTACCACGTAACCTAATTATATGGCTTTTTTCCCTAACTGGCCTTAATTATCCGGCCCCTGGCCTTTATAATTGCAGGGTAAAAGTGTCCCGCTGGGGGTTAACCCCAGCCTTTCTGTCCTTTGCCAGTTTTGGTTATAATATCAGGTTTTTTTCCTAGGCCAAATCCTTTTGGCCAAAATTTGCAATTCTTACCCTTGTCGATCGGTAAATATTTTTCTTTTTTATCTCACTCACTTTTTTTTGTCCTGACAAAATATCCGGTCGGGTGCAAAAAAAACCTTTCTCTGTGCATTTTTTTACGGTTTGTTATACCGATATTTTTAAATTGCTTTTTTTATTGGGCGTTAAAATGCCTTTTTATTTTAATTGCAAGTTTTGTGGCATCCTTGTTTGTTATATGTTTCTTTCTGATTTTTCTCGTTATTTGGAATGCATTTATTCCAATCAAATAAATTATAATATTTTGGGTTTATTTCGGGCCCAACTTTTTTATGCTACTTTTTAATTTTCCAAATTTCGGGACAAAATAAACTCGGTTTTTAATAAAATCCGCCGTTTTAAAAACAAGCGAAAGCGTTTGCGCAAATAAAAAAAATCCTGGTATAAAAAATATACTCAAATGGTTTGTTATAATTTGGACAATATTAAAAAATTGGAACGGGTTAAGCAGAAAAAGGCCAAAAAGGCGGCTGTGCAGGCCTTTGCCGCATTTCCAAACCTGCTGGCTTCCGATTTTTTTTCTTTATCTCCTGGTTGGAACAGGCTTGGGGTTAATCCAAATTTTGATTTATTTGCCCTTTTTTAACCAAATAAATCGATAGGCTTTTAACAATTTCCTTAGGTTGTTTGGCGCAATAGCAGCGCGTTTGCTTTTAAGCAAAAGGCCCTGGGTTTAATTTTTAGTGCAACTTTTAACATAATAGTATTTTGCTATACGCAATAGCATACTATCGGGTTAAATTTTTTATTATTATTTGCTAATCTCCTTATAATTGCCCCTGCCGATACTTTTATAAAGCTTTCTGACAGTTTATAAGGTTCGTTTTTTTTCCCATATATTATATTTATATCCGTACCCTGCCCATTTAATTAAATATTACCGCTTGCAGTAATGTACTTTATTATCAAGGATCTTTTTAATTTCCCATTTTTAATCTGGGTTAATTTTTATTAATTTCGTGCTTTTCGAACCAGGCGGTGCCGGTTTTAATAAGGAAACGTAAAAAATAAAATAAATTTTTATGATTAATAATAGCTAAAATTTATAATTAATTGTTAAAATTATTTTTTTAATTTTAAACGGTCCGAATTTTTTATAATTCTGCTTATTATTTGGCCGTTTTATTTTAATATTGCAGCGCAAAAAATAAATATTATCCCCCTTTTTAAAGGTTGGTTTTTCGAGCTTTTTTTTATTTGCCTGGATAAATATATATTTCCGAAATTTTTCGAATTTTTCTTGCAAATGCTTATATAATTTGGTTATTTTGGTAACCTGTATTTCCGTTACTGAAGCATTTTTTTCTGCTTTAGGTTTTTTATACACCGTAAATATAAATTTATAATTTGCGAAAAACGGAGTTATTTTTGTATTTTTATATACCGAATTATTATAAATAAATTAGGCTATAAGGAATAATTATACCCAATTATTTTGTTTATAATTAATATAATAATATAAATATTATTTTATAATTTGGTTTGTTCGTTCCGTTTGCCTATTTGCTTTAGGATAATATACTGTTAATAATGCATATTTTGCTCCGAGCTTGGTTATTAAAGCTTTTTAAAATTTGCTAATAAACAGTTTGTTTCGATCCGTGATTAATTTGTTGGGTATTTTGTGTTTAACAATTATATTTTTGATAAAGATATATGCTAATTTTGTGGCACTGCTGCTTTTTTTATAGGGTAAAAATAAGGCATATTTGGTAAGCTTATTTATTATTATTAGAATATTATTATATTAAATATTTGTTAGGGGCTTTTTTAATTTGGGAAGTTTAATTATAAAGTTTATCGTAACTTTTTGTTATGCTTTATTAGGCGCTGGTAAAGGTTAAAATAATTTATAAGGTTTATATTTGCTGGTTTTATTTTTGGCGCAGTTTTTGTAATTTTTTATTGCTTTATAAACTGTGGCTTGGGTAATTATAAACCCGTAATATTATTGCAATTTTTTTTAGGTTTTGATTATTTTTTGATATTCATAAATTATTTAGCCGTGGATTTGCTGGATTTTTTTAAAGGTTCATTTTTCCTAAGGCATAA
Source organism: Magnaporthiopsis rhizophila (assembly GCA_003049465.1). Lineage (NCBI taxonomy): Eukaryota > Fungi > Ascomycota > Sordariomycetes > Magnaporthales > Magnaporthaceae > Magnaporthiopsis > Magnaporthiopsis rhizophila. The sequence continues at coordinate 23,319 of PYSS01000136.1, forward strand.
TTTTTGCTAGCACCTGTTATACTAAAACCAAAAACCTGTTTGGTTTTTATGCTAAAATTATGTGCATTTTTGGCAATATTTCATTTTTGTGATCCGGTCGGCGGCTTAAAGCATTTATTTGTTCGTTTTCCGACCTTTTTTTATACTCAATTCTAAAATTATAATCCTGGAGAAATTAATTTCACCGGATTTGTTATTTATTTAGCATTTGGCAAATAATAAAATGTGCAAGGTTTTTATAATCCGTATGAACCATAACCTGATAATTTGCCTGGCACAAATACATTTTCCATTTTTTTAACGCTCGAATAATAATTATAAGCTTTTTATTATGGATTGGGTAATTTAATTTGGATTTATTAAATTTATATAACAGGAAAATATAAGGGTATAACCTTTTACTATTATTTTTTTGGCTAAATTGCGCCCCGATCGCAAAATTCGATGCATTAATTTTAACCTTAAAAGGTTTATTTAGGTTTGGTAAAATTAATACTGGCTTTTATATTATAACTTTTTTTTAGCAGGTTAAAAGCTTTTTATTTTTGTAACCGCCAATAAAACTAATAGTTATTTTTGGTAAAATTCGTAAATAAAAGGGCTAATTTGCTAAAATCCCGGATAAACTGTCGGTAAAAGTTTAGGAAACCCAGAAAATTTCGTATTTTTTTAATATTGGTCGATTTGGGCTATTTTTTTATAACCTGTACTTTTTTGGGTTTTATCCGTATTTGACCCGGTATAATCATATATTTTAAAAAAACGATTTTTTGTATATGCCACGCGCATTTTTCGGGTTTAATTAAAAATTTTGCGCCCTGCAGCTTTTATAAAACTTTATGCATATATTTTTTGTGTTTTTTTAGCATTTCCGAAAAAACCAGGATATTATTTAGGTAGGCAAATGCACAAATATCCAGGCACTTTTGTAATATATAATTAATTATTTTTTGGAAAATAATTGGCATATTAATAAGCCCGAAAGTTATTATTAGCAATTTATATATTTCCAGCCAAATTCGGAAGGCGGTTTTTTATTTGTTTTTTTTTTAATCCTTAACAAGCTATATATTTTATATAAATCCAAAATTATAAATTATTTGGCCTTGCCAAATTTGTTTTGTAATTTGTTAATAAAAAACAAAAAATACCGATCCTTTATTATAATTTTATTTAACGGATAATAATTAATATATATTTATTCCTTTCCATTTTGTTTTGGGACGAATAATATTTTATATTTTATTGGAAAATCCAAAGGTTGGATAATGCTTTTTTGCAGGTTTTTTGCAAATTATTTTCATAATAATTTTTGCTATTTAGGGTTTAACCGGTACAATTTTTGGTAATTAAGTTATATTTTTGGTTTAAGTTTAATTTTATAATCGAACGGTTCATATTCCGGAAATATAATTTCCAGATTTTTTTAAAATAACCTCCAGTATTTATGGTATTTTTTGGGGATATTTTTTATATATTAGCGCGCTTGTTTGTTAGGCGGATCGTAATTTTGGTTTTGATTTTTTATTATTTCCGTTCCCGAACTTTTATCCTTAATTATATTTTTTTTTGGGTTACAGTTCTGGTTATGTTTTTTTTTATAGCTTGCTTTTTATTTTTGGGGATTTTTGCTATTAAGGTTAATATTACCTGATAAATATAAATTTATTGGTGTAATTTGCCAGGGTTAATTGCTAAATTCTGCTATTATTATAACTATCCTATCTGGTTTTTATTTTTTATTATTTGGGGCCTGTAGCTATTGGGCTTTTTCAGGTGCCAATAATTTATCCCTCCAATAAATTTCCTTTAAAATCCAATTTATTAGGGAATTATACTTTTTAAACCAGGGGAAATCCAAAATTAAATCCTTTTTTTTATATTTATAATATCCAGGATAATTTTGCAAAATTTCCCTAATACCTTAAACCTAAATTAATTTATTTCTAAATTAATTACCCTATTATTATAAATAATTGGTTTTTTTTTATAATTCCAAAATTGTATAGCTATTATTTTTAGCATACCGGTATACCGTATTTTATTACCGTTTCTGGTGCAATATAATTTTCGTTAAATTTGCAATTAATTATTGCTATTAATTATTATTTTTATTATATAACCATTTTTCTGATATAAAATGGATAATTGTCCGTGGTTTTTGCTAGGATCCTTTTTAGTTGTTTTTTCTGTCCGTACCAGGCCCTTCTTCCGGTTAAATACCCTAATTTTTTGGCTTATGCTAATGGTTAAAAAGGAGGTATTCTGCCTGCCAATCCCTAACCTTCCTTTCCGTATAACGCTTATATTCGATTTTTTTGCAAGCATAATACAGTATTAGCCCTGCTATATATGTTATAAAATATTTGTGCGCTGGGGCGAACACTGCCGTTTTTATAATATAATTGCGCAATATAATCTGCTATTTGGGCAATTGCCATCCTTACCTTAATAAGCCTTGGGGCTTTTCCTTATTTCGCCTGGGAAATTAATTATTTTTTAATTTTATAGCCAGGTGGTTACTGCAATTATTATAAAAATATTTTGCCCAAAAAATATTTTCGTAATATGGGTTATTTATCGCCATATTTTTATAATCCTTTTTTACTAAATAAATTTAAAGGTATAAAAATGGGTTATTTTTTCAATACTTTGCTTAATATATATTTTTTTCGTAATAAATAACGGTTTGGTTATTTCGGCCCTAATCTAGGCATTATTTATTATTTTCCATTACGGGCATTTTTTAGTACAATTTGCAATTTTCTAACTTTTTCGGGCTATTGGGCCAATCCTTAAATAATAAATAAGCCGGTATTTTATAAATATAAATATAAACTTTTTGGTTAGGAGCTTTACTTTAATCCGCAAGTACCGTGTACGTTTTTATCAAGCTTATTATTATAATGAACCGCTTTTTAGTTTCGTTAGGCCCTATTTTCGCGGATTTCCAAAATTTGCCAAATTCGATATTTTTTTTTTAATTTTCTGGTTAAATATATTTATCCTAAAGATTTTTGGTCCATTTTTGCATCAATATTAAGGTTTTTTTTATTGCTTTTAATTAAAATTTCCAATATTCCTTCCTAAGCTGCTAATATTTTAAACCCTGCAAAGGCCTGCTGAAAAATGCTCCGTTTTTTTAATAAAATTTTAATTATCCTTTTGGCACGTTTACCAGCCAACTCTGGTATTTTCTGTTTGGCTAATTTTTTTTATTTTTGATGCTATTAGTATCCCGTTTAACCCGTATAATTATTTGGTATTTTTTTTTTAAACTTTTCGAAATTTTTTATTTTTTGATCCTTGCTTCCGTTATAATTAAACTGTTCGTGGATCTGCATCCACAAATTATGGTGCTCTTTGTTGCAACAAAGGATGGGTGAAAACAGGATATACTATTATCATGTATATCTAAAAATCTGGTCTAAAAAACAAAAACAAATGGGAGGTCACTTCGTGCGAACCTCCCTTAGATATAGTCCTATGCCTCCGGAGTGGGCGAGGGCATCGTACGGAGCATGTGCCTAAAAAGGGACATGCTCCGGCCGATGCTGACTCGCCGGTCATTCCTGAAACGCCGGTGCGAGGACTGGATCGGCCGGCATCTCCGTGCCGGATCCTCCGTCCCCGTTGGTTCCGTGCGGAGGGTCCGGCTGTTGGGATCCCGGTTTCCTGCTTGGCTTCGTGCGACCTCTGGCTGCCCTTCCAACATAAACCATAACCAATCAATTTATTAAATTATAGCCACCTTTTTTTAAAAATACTACCTGGATCCGTTTTTATCCGATTTATGCATATAGCACTTATTATTAAAGCAATAAATTTAACTGAACGATATGCTTGAATATAAGGACTTTTCCTGGTTTGTGTATCGAATAGTTGCAAATTATTTTTGCGGGTAATCTTTTTTAATATGCCCGGCTTAATTGCATTTAAAACAATTTCCGTTTTTAGCATTTTGCTATTTAACATATTTCTGCTTTTTTTGCTATTTTTTTGCTGCTAAAAGTACGTAATTTTTGCAAACAAATCTATAAATCCTAAGTATGTTTTATGCGTAATAAATTATTGCTATTTGGCTTTTTTCTGGTTTGTTTTGTTATTTTGGCCTATTGGCTAGATATATTAACCTTTTTTTTCCAGGTATTATTCGTACAGCCTATTATTAATTTGAATAATTTTAATAATATAATTGACAAAATTTTTGGGGCGTTTTTTTTTTGCCAGTTTATCCTTTATATTATTTTTTAATCCTATATAAAACTAAATTATTTTGGTATTTTTTATCCAGTTAAATTTATTAACAAATTGCTGAAATTTGGCGGCATAAATAAATGCTGGTCTTTTTTAATATAATTAAAATAACTCTTTTTCGGTTACCCGCTTTTTGTTCACCTGCCCAAATATTTTAGCAATTTTTTTGCCAAACCTATTAAAATTCGCAAATATTAGCTTTATAAACTTGCTTGCCTCGTTATCTCCTTTAAAGTAATCGGCCCATACAGGCTCGAATTAATCCTTAATTTTGTTATCGAAACAAATGGCTGCGTACGCCACTTTTTGGTAATCGTTCTGAAAGCTGTCCTTATAAAATTTGAAATAACTTTTGTATTTGGTAAAGAAAATTTTAAACTTGCTTTTTTTGCTATTATATTTATCCGGGGTTAGGAATTTATAATTTGGGATTGTTTTAAATAATTTATTAAATTTTTCGAATTTTTTAATAAAAATTTTCAAAATAATAGCAGGATTGTTATAATCCTTACTATTAATAGTAACAATTTCGATTTTTTTAATTGCGATTAATATAATTATTTATTATTTATACCTCCGGTAAATGCTGAACAGGATCAGTTAAAATGTTACAATTATAAGCCTTTTGCTCCTAGGGTAAAGCACCTAAAGGCGGTGTTAAATAATACTGGTTTTGCAAGGTTGCTTTGCATGTAATTTAAGGTTTGGTAGGAATATTATTTATTATTATTTACCCAAAGGGGTGCTTTGGAGCTAATTTAGATTAATTAATACCGAAGCCTTAGTTAAAAATTACCTAGTACAGTAGGAAACCTTTGCCTTATATACCCGTACTATTTTGCACTTGGTAATTAAGGATATTAGTGATACGTTAGTTTTCTTAAATATCAAGGGTGTTCCTAATAATATTTTTGATTCGTTTAGTACCCGGCGTATCACTTTGTTGCCACGTAACTTAGTTATGTGGCTTTTTCCCCCAACTGGCCTTAATTATCCGGCCCCTGGCTTTTATAACTGCGGGGTAAAAGCATCCCGCTGGGGGTTAGCCCCAGCCCTTCTGTCCCCTGCCAGCTCTGGTCGTAACATATTTTTTAAAAAAATTAGAAAAATGGTTATCCGAAAATTGCTGCTTTAATTTAAAAATCGGGAAAAAAAATTAATATTTTAGCCGGTTTTTATTTTAATAACGGATTATTTTATTATAAAAATAATTATGATATTTTAATTTATGCGCTAATCCGTTTTAAAAATTTCCGGTTAACCGTTTTTTATTAATTTAATAACCGTATATTTTCGTTTGGGCCGATAATTTTGCAGGCAAAATCATAATTTTAAAAATTTTGTTTTTATTTTAATACTTTATTATTAAGGGTTTTGCTGCTTTTTTGATTGTTAAATTTTAAGTATTATCCGTATCGGTTAATAACAAATCCAGTTTTTTTAAACTTTTCAGGTTTAATTTGCCAGGAATAATAATTTTATAATTTATTAAAAACCTAATAAATATTTTTAGGGCTTTTATATTTAACCATTTTATATATATAAGGTTCAGGCTGTTAAAATCTTCGAAAAAACAAAAAAAAAATTGCTGCATTACTGGCAATTTTTAAATATAAATTTAATAATCCAAATATTAATTTAATTATTAAAAACGATTTAAAACAAATTTTTTAAAGTATAATTTTTTGTTAAAAAAAATTTTCGTTATAAAAATTTATAAAAATTTGGGAAAAATCCAATTTTTTAAATAATTTTGTAATATTTTTCAAAAAATAAATTTTTTTTTGATCGGAATTTTTTTTGGAGCCGTTTTTTATGCTTTAAATATTTTATCAATAGTGCCTATTTAATTATTAAAACCTTATCGGAATAACCGTAACTACTATTTTGGTAAATAAATAAGCAAATTTATCTCGGGGTAATTTTTTGATCCAAAAACCCTCGAAAAAATTTAAAAATTAATAATTTAATTTATTCCGGAAATTATACAATATCCTTTTTTAAGCTTGTAAAAATTTTTCAATTGGTTTTAACCTAATTGCTGGGCAGCGCGGGCCAAAAAAAAGGATTTATTTGCTTAATAAATATGCTATCAAACAAAAGAAAGGCATTCCTTTATTTTTAAATCTTTCACCAATCTTTCCCTAAATTTCAAAAATCCAACGGGTAAATATTTAGCATTAAATCCTTTGCTTAACCGTTTATATTGTTTCTCGATAATACTGATCAGTATTGGCAAAAAAGGGTTTTTTTTTGTTTAATTGGCTCGGAAATCTCCAAAAGGGGTGAATAACGATTTTTATAATCTGGGAAAATCCTATTATTATGCACAAGGAGAAAGGAATTTATCTGCCTAAAAAAGGGCAAAGGACTGCCCTTTTATCTGCGCGAAAGCAATTGCCCAAAGGGCGATCCGCCGCTCTAGCCGCACAGGCCGGTTGGCCCGTGCGGGATCCAAAGGGTCCCAGAGGGTCCCTCCATTCCGTCCTCCTTTTCCGGATCGCACGCGCACAAAATGCCTATTCCGACAAATATATTATAAAATTATTATATGAATTATCCTTTTATTTATAAAATTATTTATAATTTTACCTTATATATAATTTATATATATTTTTATTTTTATCTTTTATATTATATATTTATATAATATTAAAAATAATTTATTTTTTATGTTAAATTTAGCTTTCAAACTTTATAAAACCGTTTATCTTTTATTAATACGAATTCTTTCCGATTTATTATAATGCTTTTAAAATAATACATTTGTGTGGATTTGTATAGGGATCCAGGTGGCCGTTATAGGGGGTGGCCAACATGGTGTGCACTAACTTATTATGGACTGTGTTTATGAAAGTGTGATTTTTGCTGGAATCTTGATATTAATTAATTACAATACCCTTTTTTATCCTCGGACTCGGAATTTACTTCTAGCGTGGCAGAATACGACATCTAGTTGTGATATCGAGGGACTCATCGCTCACCGAGGAAAAGGGAGCGCGTGCATTTCTCGAGGCTGCCACAGCTCTCTTGATACAAGCTCGTCGGTGTCGCGTTCTACGACCGCCCCAGCGTCAAACAATAGCTCGATCGCATCAAAGATGCCTCTTGCGCGGGCTAAAAAAAGGCCTGCTAATCGGCCTTCATAATCCTTGACCCCACCCAACCGCCAACTGTGCAAGCACAAAGCGTCAGACTAGGAAGGGATAAACGTGCTATTGGTTGGTACGACCAATCGTCGTGCAGTTTGGGCTGAGGTCGTACCAACGGCCCAACAGACTCCGGCACAGCACGCACTTGGGTGGAGGAGGGGCTGGCTGGCTGGCTTGACCCGGCAAAGACTGGGCGCCTTGTGTGGGATGTCGACAGCCATCTTCCCTGCAGATGGAGTCACATCACGTGGCTTGGACGCCTTCGCTATTTTAGGTCAAGCTTAAATGGGGGGACGCCCAAAGCACCAACGGGCAGTCCGTCCCATGAATCCCCACACGCTCCATCGCCCTCGCTGTCCATCATGGCCGTTCATACCTCCAGTAGGACGACGACGAGCAAACGTGCTTGAAGACGCTGGTGGCGACATCCACGGGCCCATGCCCGGATTTATCCGCAAATACTTTGACCAGTTCGTTTCACACTCTCCTTTGGCAGCCGCCGAGAGCCAACCGCCTCTGTCGCCCGACTCCTTCGCGGAAAAGTTCTCGATTCTCTCCCAAGACGAGCTGCCCGGTGCTCGAGGCACCTGGCACACAGCCGGCGCTGCCCAAGTTGGGAACGGGACGACGCATCTCCTCACGCGCTCGCCCAAAGCGTTCGATCCACTTGCAAAGCACTCCTGATGAGAGGTGCAGGTCGTCGGCCGGGTGTGTCGAGAATCGTCTTGCACCTCTTCGTATCAAGCGGGCCTTCTCGAGCTCTGCGGGCACGCTCGCAAGGTCTTTGCCAGCCAGCCCGCGACGAGGCACTTCCTGCACGGCTTCTACATCCACGAGTCGGTGGTGGAGTTCTGGGTGTTTGACCGCTCCGGCCTCTACAGCTTCGAGGCGCTTGAGCTGGGCGAGGACGATGATGCGCGGATCACGTCCATCCTGCGCAGCTACCGTCTGATGACGGACTAATAGCGACGTCGTGAAGCAAGACGATGGTGGCCGCTTCATCACGCTGGAAAACAGTTCTCTGTCGTGCCTTACGAGATTATATCTGCAAGACGAGCCCGTCAGTCTGAGACACGCTCTCGTGGGTGTGAGCACCGTCTGCTACAAGGCCAGGCCTCCGGATTCGGACCGATGGGACTACGTCGTCAAGTTCAAGTGGCGGTGGCGCGCGCAGCCGGCGGGAGGACGAGGTCCTGCTGCTGGCCGGGGAGAAGCGCGTTTCGAACGTGGTTTCTCTGGTCTACTACAAGGAGTTTGTGAGCACGGCAGATCTGAGGAGCGGCTTGCGATGGGGCCCGTACCGAAGGCTGGTGACCGCGGTCGAGCCGAGTCCCGCGCCTCAAGACCCCAGTGTCGACAAGGAGCAGCGCGAACATCCCCCCGCAGCACAAGGGCATTGCCGCTGCAACCGAGGAAACTGAGATGAGCCTCCGGAACCATATCTTGACATGCATCGTCCTGTCGCCGGCCGGCAGACCCCTCTACACGTTCGAGACGGTGCTAGAGCTCCTGCAGGTGTTCCGCGATGCCGTGACGGGCCATCGGTCGCTCCTGCAAAGCGCCGGCCTCCTGCACCAGGACGTGTCCATGGGCAACGTCGTCATCGTTGACCATCTAGCAGACTCAGACCAAGCTTCAGATGCACCAAGGGGAATCCTGATCGATCTCGACTCGGCTGCGCGCATCGCCGACCTGCCCCAGAAACCAGGCGAAATCGTCGGCACGCGCCCGTTCATGGCCATCGGCGTCCTGCAGGGCATGCCGCATACGTACCGGCACGACCTCGAGGCGTTCCTCTACCTTTTTCTCTATACCGTCATCTCGAATCGATCCGAATGTCCCCCGCCGGCGAGCAGGCTCCGGGAATGGGGTAGGAGCGACGTTGTCTTTGATGACCTCGCGGCTGTCAAGATGTCGGATATGCAGGAAGATGGCTTCGCAAGCATCTTGGACGAGTTTCCGCCCGAGTTTGACTCGCTGAGATCGGTGGCTGCATCGATGCGGCAGATCTTGTTCGCGCCGGATGTGGATGGAAGTCTCTGGACCGGAACGGACAGCTCGCCGGCCGCGGTGGACAAACTATGCGATGGGATGATCGGAGTCCTAGAATCGGGCATTTCTTCGGTATTAGGCGTATAAAAAGGGCCATAGGAGAAGACACAGCCGCTTCCCGCTTGAATCCCGACCAGGGACAACTGAATGCGCCGGGGCCTGAACGACGGCCTATCGGAAGATTGGAGCTTTAATTCTGGACCGACTCCGCACGGGGCCCAGGAAGAGCGGAAACAAAAAGAAAACGGCACAAAAGGCACCTTGACTAAAACAACCTAGGTTAATCAGTCGAGAATGGAAGAGCAAATTGACCAAGAAAAAGTTCTATGCTCTATATATGGTAGATCTTGTGTCTAAGTTCACCCAAATATCTAGATAGAATAAGAAAAAAAAAAAGACAGAAAACCTCCAAGTAAATGGTATGGGAATAAAACACGAAAGAAATCGACAGAAGGAAATTCATCACAAGGCCCAGGCAGGCATGTCTACAGCATCGCCTGCTTACTTGGGCACCGCCCCGTACTCAGCAACGGCCCTGGCGCCCTCGCGCGGGTTCCTGCCGACAGCGTGGCCAATCTTCTCGTGCCCATCGCCGCCGTCCTCGTAGCCCTCCTCGCGCACGTTGTGCCTCCCCACAATGGTCAGGAAGACCTGGTCGAGCGTGGTGGGGCTGACGCTGTAGTGCTGGATCCCCAGCGCCGTCTTCTGCTCCTCGAGCATGACCACGAGCTGCCCGATGGCGCTCTGCGAGCCAGCTGCCGACGACGCGGGAGCCTCGCTCGCGCTCCTGATCTCGTCCGTGATGTCCGCCATGTCCCCGTTGCCGTCGACCGTCGCGGGGGGCTTGCCGGCCTCGGCCCAGGGGTTGGGAACCCCGTCGTGGGCTGCAGTCTTCTCGCCGGCAGGGATTTGGGATGCGGGAACCGAGAAGCGCATCTGGCCGTGGTACGACTTTGGCTCGACTTCGGCGCCCGGCAGGGTCTGCGCGATCCAGTTCCGGATGTGCGCCACATGCTCGGGGCTCGTGTGTGGTGCGCCCTTGCAGACGATGTGAACGTGCAGCAGGTTGCCGAACCGTTGCCTGAGATCGTCGGCCGAGCCCATGGCGAGCATGCGACGGGCAAGGATACCTGCCCGCCCTGCTAGTGCGTCCGCCTCCTCCATCGAGTGTGTGGTCAGGAGAATGGATCGGCCGGGGGCGGTGGCAGCGAGTGTGCGCCACATGATACGCTTCGCGGCGGCGTCGAGACCCGAAGACGGCTCATCGAGCAGCACGACCGAGGGGTTGCCCATGAGCGCGATGCCCAGAGACAGCTTTCGCTTGTTGCCACCCGAAAGAGCAAGGGCCTGGCGGTCGCGGAAGCTCTCAAGTCCGACGGCCTTGATGACAGCCTCAACGTTGTGGTCCACATCAGGAATACCTCGCACGCGGGCGTAGAACCGCAGGTGCTCAAGAACCGTCATGGTGTCCACAGCGTCGAACTGGGGACACACTCCCAGGTTCGCGCGCGCCGCGGCCAGCCTACGCGTGACTGACACTCCTTCCACAAACACGTCACCACCTGCAGAACGGTCGGGTTGGATGTCGCCGCGGATCATGGAGATAGTAGTGGACTTTCCGGCACCGTTAGGTCCCAGGAGTGCAAAGACCTCACCCCGCTTGATGCCGAAGGTGACGTTGTCCACAGCAGTGTTCTTGCCGAATGTCTTCGTTAGATGCACGACCTGCAGGCCGTCATTGCCCGTGTCGATGGGCTCTTTCCCGCGCCCAGCGTCCTTTGCTCCAGCAGCACCCGACGTGATGCGTGCGAGCTCGGCCGCCACCTCCTCGTCGGGAGCCTCGGTCGGGGTCGTCCCCGCCGCTGGCGCCTTTTTGCGCGAGAAGATGCGCTGGAAGGTGGACTTGATGGTGCCGCTGTCGATCCAGAGAAGGAGCAGGAAGTACAGGATCGGCTGAAGAACGAGGTACAGGATCGGACCGCCGTAGTACTTCATGCCGGCCGGGTTGTCCGTCAACCTCTGGTCGTCGCAGGCGGCTGAAAAGAGGTTCAGCGTGACAAAGAACGCCTTGACAACGGAGCCGATGGGGAAAACAGCACTAAGAACATAGTGGCCGATCTCCAGCGTCTGGTCTACCTTGTTCACAGGGGCGAACGTGAGAATGCTCATGTATGCTAAAAGAAGAAGTAAAGGGTTAGTTTCATAGTTCTTCACCTTGTCTGAAACGTGCAAGGAGTCTTTGACTTACCAATCAAGTACCCGAGGAAGCCAATAACCGAGAAGCCCGCAGTGAAGGCGTATGCCGACAGCTGGTTCTTGGCAAAGATGGAGATAATATAGGCCAGCAAGATGGAGGAGAGGCCGTAGAGGACCAGGATGGGGAAGATGTAGCCAAGATAGAACCAAACGCTGGAGAGGGCGACAAAGAGAATGACGGCCAGGGCCGACGAGGCGAGCACAATCGAGAAGTCGAAGCCGACGTAGGCGATCCAGAGCGGGAACTGACGGACACCGTTGGAGTACTGGAGGCCACGGACCTGTCGACGGCGCTCGAGGTTGGGATAGAGGGAGAAGAAGCCCGGGTAGGCAGCCAAGGCGAGACAGACATAAACGAGCATCTGGAGCGAGTTGCCAGCATCGGGCGACCAGGGAATGTCAAAGGGCGTGTAGGTCGCTGCAAGGGTCTGGTTGGTGGTTAGCGAGTTTAGTAGGTTCTGCCCGAAGAAAGCGTTGACGGCCTCGGGGATGACATTGTACGCGAGCGTCGGCACACTGCCCGAATCGCCAAGCCACAGGCCCGCGGGCGTGATATTCTTGCGCTGGTCGGTGATGCGCCGGTTGAACTCGTCCAGCGTGTCGACGAGCGAGATGTTTCGCGCGAGTCCGATCAAGCCGGTGCTGTTGCCACTGCCGCCGCCCGTTCCGGCCACCATCGGGCCGAAAACGGATAGGAGCGTCTGGGCCGAGAACTTGGATGCCGGGCCGGCGACCAGGTGGAGGTTCTTCACATCGTTGAAAAGGTTGCGAGTCCGTCTCCTTCCCGCGAAGGTTTCCGGAGCGCAGCCGACGGGCTTTTGACCTCGGATAAAGAGCGTCACCAAACCGGCCGCGAGGACGGGGATGGCAAAGGCGGCCACAGATGGGAACCAGTTGTGCTTGAAGATAATGCATCGTTTCACGAACAGCACCATGGCCTGCTTGACGATGCCAACCCTTTGCCCCGAAAGGAGCTCCATGCCCTTTTCGTCTGGCTGCTCCACAGGCGACGCGGCCAGGATGCCGTCAGGAGCTCCTTGATCCTTGCTGCTAGGAAGCGATGATTCGCCCTTGATCTCTTCAGCAAGCTGCAGGAAGACGTCTTCGATGGTTGGGCCAGAGAAGCGGTAGTCGCGGATGCCGTGTGCCTCGAGGGTGCGGATGACATCGGCGGCGAGGGCCGACGAGGGGGCGATGTAGCTGACGATGTCGAAGGCCACCTTCTTGACCACACCTTCCACCACGGGGCCGTCGCGGAGGGTCGAAGTCTTGAGGAAATGGATGCGGTAGCCACCGCCCAGTCGGTCCTTGAGCTCAACCGATGATCCTTCGGCACGGAGGGTGCCCTTGGAAAGCACGGCGATGTGGTCGGCGAGGAGGTCGGCTTCGTCCAGGAAGTGCGTCGTCAGGATCATGGTGCGCTTGCCGCGTTCGGCAAGGAGAATGTCCCAGATCTTCCTCCTGCTCAGCGGGTCGAGCCCGCTGCTGACCTCGTCGACGCAGCAGACGGCGCTGCCTCCCGTAAGCATCATGGCGAGCTGCAGCTTGCGCTTCTGGCCGCCCGAGAGCGTGCTCGAATGAGCCCTTATCTTCTTGGCCAGGTCGACGGCGAAGACGAGGTCCGTAAGTTCCTGCCTGGTGGACACCTTATTGGGGGACTTGAGCCGGTTGAAGATCTTGACGTGCTCCAAGACAGTTACCTCGTCCCAGAGGACGTTCTTCTGAGGCGCAATTCCGAGGCCGCCGGTCCCGTCGATGGTGATCTTGCCGCTTGTAAGCTTCCCAATGCCGGCAATAGAATCGAGCGTGGTACTCTTTCCGGAACCGTTGGCACCTAGAAGAGCCAGGATCTGTCCGCGGCCGGCGCTGAGAGTGAGTCCGTCGACGGCTCGCACGGGATCCTTGGGCTTGGAGATGAAGGAGAACATGCGCCTGATGAATCCGGGGGCGTAGATCTTTGTGAACCCATCAAGCTGGACTGCGGGCGTATTGGCGTTGTCCTGGTTGTACACGATGGTGCGCCCCTGGGTGCCGGTCCCGTAGAGATAGCGCTCGATGAAGGCGCCCAGGATGGGATAGAGAACGGTCTGGAGGCCAAGGAATACCCAAAGCCAGATGGCGGGCATGTCCCAGGCACTTCCCGGCGGAACGGCGAGGAGGTCCAAAGGCCACTTTTGGCGCTCCCAGCGGGCGGTGTTGGTGATAAAGTAGACATAGTTGCACGGGGCAAAGAAAAGACTGAGAACAGCGACGGCGCCGGTGCTGGGGTACGAGATTGCCTGCGCCAGGATGGCTAGGATGCAGAAGAGGAGTGTGATGGTGACGCCGCTGAGCTGGGCCTTCTTGAAGAAGGCGGCGCCCAGGATGGAGTTGGAGGCAAAGGCGAAGCCAGCGGTGAGATGGTAGAGAACAAACAAGAGAGCGCTGGTGTGGGGGAAGACGCCGGCCCGTGTGATGATGCAGCCGAGGATCCATCCTGGGGCATAAATGACGGAAAAGGCGGCGTGGTACGAGAACAGACGAGCGGCTTGGGAGAGCCAGGGGTGCCTGCTGGCCATCATCGACTCGATCAGGGTGGACATTCCAATCTCGCGCTCAGTGGCCATGAAGCCCGTGAGGTGGTACGAGATGCCGATCATGCCGGCGATGAAGGCGACGCCCATGAAGTTGGTGACGGCGGACTGGTAGTTGATGCGAATCTGCTCGTTGCGCTCCTCGTTGGTGAGTTCGGTGAAGAAGTACTCATCGGTCTTGGATGGCAGTGGGGCCTGATTCGAGCTCGCGTTGAGGCCGGTGATGGCGGCGTCGACGGCGCGCTGGAAGGGCAGAACAAAAACTTGGGCGTCATTGTCGTCCTCGTCTACGTCATACCTGGCGCCGCTGCCGATACTGCCGTCGAGACGGATAGTGTAATTCCAGAATCCGCCGTTGCCTTCCGAGGGCGAGCCTCGGAAGACGACGGCACCGTAGCAGCCGGAGACAGCGTAGAGGTTGGAGCGGCAGACGGTGCCGAGCTCGTTCTCATCGGACAGGCGCTTGACAGTCTTGCCGGCACCCTCAACCTGGCTTGTCAGATTGGCTATGACACGCGAGATATCGCCATCACGGAAGCCCGAATCGACAAAGGCAACAGTGGACCTGCCTGAGCGGGAGCCTAAGTCCAGGGCATCGGCAAACCCCCTGATGGCTCGCGGGCTGGTGATGCCATTTTTGGCGGGTGGAACAAACAACCGCTGGGGTTCGGTCAAGGTCAGCTCGCAGTTTCGTGAAGGACATGGACATGGCCAGAGGTTTACTTACTTGAGCAAAGGTGAGGAAAGCAGTGATGATAATGGGCAAGATGAGGGCCCGGAGTATCGTTGCCAGTGGATGTCTCCAGAAGATGATGCTGGCAGGCCTGTCAGTGCCTACACAGCGGGAGTCTAAAGGAGAAGATGAGGACAATGAACTCACAGTAAATTCTTGTTGAACAGAGTTAACGTTTGGCGGATGAACGCCATGATGGCTGCTGGTCGGGGTCGGCCGCTAGAGCAGCGGCGCGACGGGCGGCTTCAGCGCGTGCGCCAGTCGTGCAATCGAACCGAACCGTTGGTCGGTGCGTTGGATCTGAGGTCAACGGTAGACGTGGTTGACGGCCAGATCCGATGTATCAGATGGCCAGTGGGGATTCAGAGCAGGCCTGATGCGGCAGAACTTTCTTTGTTTTCGTCAGGTTATCCCAGACTCAACAATATTCTAGAAACCATTCCCAGAGCCGTCGTCCGAACGAGAAGTGAGATATGCAGGAAGAAGAAAAAGAACCCTAGGAGGTGGTGCGGCTGAGGCTCGTCCGAAAGGGGATTATGCTGACGCGTTCCAAAAGTTCAAAATTGAGAAGTCGAAAAAAGTCGCCGACCAACACGAAGAGCGCGGGCACGACGGGAGTCGGGCGAAACAAATAGCGTCCCCCAAAGCCAGCCAGGCAACGCAGCAGGATCCGCGAATGCCAATCGATTACTCCGTGATCCTCGACGCCAGCAAGCAAACGGACGAAAGGGCAGGTGGTGCAGCGATTGGGGCTGAGCAAGGCGCTCGCTGCAGTGGCCACGGGATTTGGGGTTCGTCGAGGGAGCGAGTTTGGGCCAAGACAAAGCCGCATTCCCTCGCAGCAGTAAGCAGCTTCTATTCTAGTCCGTAATCCGGGCTGGCGGCTTGAGCACGGTTTCTGGGCGCCGCGGGCGAAACGGGGCGCTTGTGCGGGAGGCAGGGGTCGTGATAGGTCGGCGATGGGGGTGCCTGCCACGGTTGAGGCATAGCGCGCAATGACCTCGCTGGCACGAATGACGGGGCTTCGGAGGAAGCCTGGACTCCGAGCGGCGTGGGGTACCAGGCACTGTACCAAGATGGACCTTTCTCCCGCTTTGTTTAGGACGTTTGCTTCCAGTCGTATTCGCCGTATTTCCCAAGCCTAATGCACCGTGCACACACTGGCAGAATCACCATCAAATTGATGCCGCTAATGACGGCTGCTGACTCTTGTCAGAGGCGGGCGAATATCCAATGCTCCTTCCTTATCTTGCTGTTGCTCCTACCTAGAATAAAATGATCTGGATCCAGTACTTGGCAACGAGATTAGATTCAACCGTGAGGAGGCACAACCTAAGTGTCCAGGGCGCGGCGTAGGCTCCATGCAGCTTTTGCAGTAAGCAGCGAGGCGGTGTCTGCCCAGCTCATTTCCGACCATTCATGTTTTTGGTGGCCCATCCGCAGCCCTTGCAAGCCACTTTGACATTTCATTCCTGCTGTCGTCACCAAACGCCAAAGCTGGACGTACATGTCCAATCCACGACAGAGACAGTCAGCCAGCCGAGCCGGCTTACATGCTGCCGAGAATCATCTCCTGCGATAGGAATCCGACCCCGCCCCTGCCTCTGATAGGGCGGTTCCTGGCCACCGCCGACGGGGACTCCCACCTGTCACTGCCGCCGTATATCAGGGTCGCGAAGAAGGCGCCGATGGCGCCCGTGTTGAGGTAGACGTACCCCAGCTCGAAGATGCCGTTGCGCGTCCTCTCCAGCCCATGACCCCACGTCCGTCCGCGCCGCGCCACCGCGCACTGCCGCCCGTTGCCGCTGTCGTTGGGACACCACAGAAGGTTGCACGCTAGCGGGTCCCGCTCCTCTGCATCTTCCTCGTCATCGTTGCCCTTGCCCTTGCCCTGCCCGTCGCCGCGGCAGCTAAAGTCGACAAGCCGCAGCCAGCGCGGGTCCAAAGGGCCGTCGACGCCCCAGTCGGGCGTCGTGCTGACCAGCCGCAGGATCCGTGACATCCTCGGGTTGGAGACCCACCAGTACTCGGACAGGCACTCATTGCACGACGTCCCGTGCCGGGTCGGCCGGTGCCTCGCGCGGCTGGGGCGCTGGTGATACCACGGCGTCGTGGTGCCAGAAGACTCATCGTCGTCGGACGGGTCCGGGCCCCAGGGAAGATATGGGTCCATGGTGTCACAGAATATCGACTCCTTGCCGCAGGTCTGGATGTAGTGGCACATGCAGCACCCGGCGTTGGGCTCCTTGTGCTGGTGATGCACCTGGACCTTGCCGCGACCGATGCACGCGCATACGTTGGGGTCGAAGGAGCGTCGGACCACCTCGTCGAAGGTTACGTGTGGGCAGGTTGTGATGGTCTCGTGGACACCCATTCCCTCCAGCATCCGCAGGAGCTCCTCGACGCTCGCCGGCCGCGACTTGAAGTAGAAGGGCGCCGACGTGCGCCGGACGAGCACGCTCGCCACCGCGTCCTTCTCCTCGCGCGCCTTCGGGTCCGCCTTCCACCCGAACGCGCTCCCTCGCGGTGGCGGCTCCACGATCACCTCCGGATACTCCCCCCACACTCGCGAGGTGTCTTCTCCAAGACTCTTCCACCGCAGTCGCTGGTACTCGGTCTTGTTCTCCCAGTCGTCGTCCTCGCCGTCCTTGGTCTCCTTGCTCTCCAGCTCGTCCTCGGCGACACGCCCGCCAAAGTCGTGTGACTTGTGCATGCACCGCAACGTGACCCGGCGATCCTCCCGACGCCGCTCCCTGGCTGCCGACCCCGCCTCGCTCTCGACCTGATCCCAGCCGATCGTGACATGTTCGCACAGCCGAATCCGGCCCTCGCGACCGCGGCACATGCGACCCTCGGCCGGAGGGCGCCCAGCACGCATCCGCGCCGAGAAGAGCAGCGCTGGGTGGTGGCGGTCCCTGCGGTCCGACCGGCTGCAGCCGTCGCAGCGCAGGCCGCGCCGGATCGCGTTGATCACGGCCAGCGGCCGCTCCCAGCCGGACCTTACGTCGCGGCAGGATGCGCAGAGCAGGTCGCGCCGCAGGGCCTGGCCGATCAGGTCGCGTGCCGTCACAAAGTGCTGCTGCCACGGCGGCTCGGCCGCGCAGCCCCAGGCCGCCCGCCCGCCGATCAGCACGCTGCTGGCCCCGGCGCTACTGAACCCGCCGCCGCGAATGCCGCCGCCACTGCTACGACTGCCACTGCCCCCTCCGCCGGCCCTGCCGCCACTTGTGTCAACCTCCCAGGGCGCCGGTGCGTTGGCCGTCACGACGTCTGAGGCGACGAGGCGTAGCCCGCGGCGGCAGCTCTGGCGGAAGCAGTAGAGGGCCGGAGCGTCGAGGGACTCCATGACATGCAGCAGCACCTCCTCGGGTACACGATATAGGGGGCTGTTGATGGCGTTGATTTCGTGTGCCGTCACCCACGGGTCTTCGGGGATCGGGGCATGGTCGCTAGCGGGATCGGCGGGGGTGGACATCGGAGCGGCGATCAACCCGTATGATCCTTTGCCGCTTCCTCTTGTCGTCGGCCGTGGTCCCCAGATATCGCCCTTGAGGAAGATGTTTATGATGCACCTTATTGGGCCCCATGTCGGAAACCGTCGGCCCGGGACCGATCTGTTTCTGCGCCTTTGTTCGAGGAGGTAGACGAAGGGGAAAAGGCAGATACGGACGAGGATGTGCGTGGAAGACACCAGGAAGCGATACCACTCCATGGCTTGGCTCAGCATCCCGCCGCCTCCGGCCCCGGCCCACAGCAACCTTGACCGCCACATACCAACGAGCCGCAGTTCGCTATCCCCGAGAAGGGCAGGAAGTATAGGAAGATTAAAGTATACTGTCGATAGAAAATGGAAGATGAACAAGCCCATAGCACCGCCTTTCCTGTGCCTTTGACAGAAAATCCGGAGTGCGTTGCTCGGAACGCCCAGGTTTCCTACGCCCTCTTTTTAAACCTCCAACCCGAGCAAACGTCACTAGCGACCCGCACGCTCGTACTCGGTTCCCTGAAAAACAAAAGCAAGGCGAACAAAGTTCGGCGAGCGGAGCGGATGCTTAGTCTGGCGCTTGAAGATCTTGGATCTAGGCGGTCGGGTGAAGAGGTTTCTTTTTTTTTCCTTCTGGCCTGACGCTGCTGCGTCTGGCTAGCACCGTCTCCGTCTTAGCTCGTGGGGCCGAGCGATGGCGCTTGCATCGGCATCGCAATGGAAGCCAAGAGATCCTCCTTACCTTAGAGGGTGCCTATGCCCGGGCTCTCGGTAAAAAGTGGCTTTTGTCCTTGTCGCGATGTAGATAGATACCTAGGTATCCCTGCCGATTTCGGACTTGATAGCACGCGAGCGACGTCACAGGGTTCCGTGCGTCAAAAAAGGCAGGCCGGGCCATTCCCAAAATGGAGCAAGCCGCAACGACTTTTTTATTCCATTTTGAGTGAACAAAAAAAAAAATCATTTAATGCGGCGGCCAAGACACGGTCTGTTTCTTACAGGAGGCACGCGCGGTGGTTTTTGGTGTGTCTGTTCCCGTGGAGGATGTTTAGACTGTTTGTGTGAGAAAGAGGATGGTTCCCCCGGATTTTCCCAAACCCAGCAGCAATTGGGTTATGATCCCACCTTCCCTCCATCCATCCATCCATCCATCACGGATTGCTGGTTTCCATCCCTTAGTCTTACCCGACCCCTCTTTCGGATGACGGCAACCCTCCACGTAGCATGGAACCCTGCATGTCCTGCATGCGCCACCACCCATCCACAAGGTTGAGTCCAGATTTGTGCTGCTCCTGTTCATCTTGGTCTTTGCGCGCCCCAGCCTCTAGTGTTTTGTTATTCAGCAGTCTAGGCCGCCCGAGACCGCGTCATGGATGACGCCCAGCCCGCTTTGCCCGTCGATCTGGGCCGTGCCCAGCCCAGTCGCGGCCGGGCACGATCTCGACCAACTAACCAGTCGTCCATCCGCCGGGCGTGCCATCCATCAAAGCGGTACCAAAACCCCGGGGGTCCGTACCGCGGGGCACAGACACACCCCTCTCATGTGCTGCGACGCTTCGACATGACATCAATGCATCTCGAATCTTCCCCTCACCTCCATCCATTTTCGACGCTCCGGTTTTCCTCTTCCGGTACAATACATGCAGGTTTGAATGCGGGCGATCAATGCCTTATTTTGCTCTTCCCGCATCCCGTCCCCTCCAAAACTTTTGTTTCCTATATTGCCATCACTCCTCGTCCGTCCTTCCCGTCCCATATCCGCGTGCATCGAAACCGTGAGCGGAAACCGTGGCAGCTGTGTGGTAGGCTGTCCGATTCGTCGGCTGAAGATGGGCGATCCGATCGCCAACAGATGAGAATCGCAGCTGTGGCTCCGCGCCTCATACCATCCACAGCCGACGGGCTGTCGGAGAGGAAAAACCGACAGCTGGAGCGGATCGTTTAGCTTGGTGCCCACTAAAAGCTCACTCGGCGTACAGCCTAAAGTAGATGTTCCACACGTTTAACAGCTGCACGCCGAGCGAGGTGTGGAACGTCTTCTTCAGGCTGTACGCGGAGCGAGCCCCCAACGGGCATCAACCTACACGATCCGCTGTCGATTTTTCCTTTTCGACAGCCCGTCGGTTTGTGGATGGTATAAGGTTGATATTAAAAGGTGCAGGTCACATAGAGTCGTCTTCCATCTCAAGCAAAACAATAGCGCTGTGCTAAAAACAATGGAAAAGATGCTCCGCAAAATAGCAAACGAGAGCCTTCGTGCTTCCTTCCACGAAACAGCGGCGTCCCTAAGGGACGTTGCGTTCGGTGGCGCTGTTGCGAGGCCGACTGGAAGATGGGACGTCAGCTTGGCTGTAAACAGGCCCGGGCTCACTGAGCACACGATGGACGGGAAGAGCGTGACGGCGAAGCAGTCATCGATTTACAGCCGGGTCCTCTCGCGCCGCCCAGCAGCGAGACGAAGCGCCGGCGGCCGCGGCGGACTACATTCGCTGAGGGCTTTTTCCGCCACTCCTGTTGCCCTGCTCCTACCCGCCAGCGTCAGGTTCGAAAGACGGGCACTGGCTCGGTGCAAAGGACGCCCAGCTATACGCCACGGCGACAACAAACCTCCCGCTGCGCCAGCCAGCCAGCGGGCTTTAGACAGGCGCCATGGCAGCTACAGTCACGGAAGGCCGACGACAGCGGCGATGTCTCAGACGGCGTTATGGACCTCCAGTCGGCGCGCATGGGACGGTAGACACACGAGTGATGGCGGCCGCGGCACTCCAATAGGGCAATTTGGGGCTCCTTGCCGCAGCCGCCTATGGTGGTGCAAGCGTCGTCGGCGCGGCAGCAGTCTATCGTCCGCCAGGACCTCCGATCCGCGCCTCGTCTCGTGGCCAATGAACAAGCCGCTGCGGATGGGGGCTGGGACGGCACGCACCATGCCTCGCCTCAATGACAAGAGACCCAGCAGCAGCTTGATTAAGCCTTTCGGCCCATACCGCTCTTGGCATTATCCGTGGCCGCATTTTCTGTGCCAGGGGGTGCCCTGCAGGTTGCCGGACGGACCCTGGTCGCCGGTAAGCGCACCCGTATAGTTGCGGCGAGGGCCAGGGGTTCGGCAGGGCTGTGTCAGCTCAGTCGGGTGCTTATCCGGATCCTTCTACCCCCAAGCACGCATGCGATGTCCAATCGATTGGCCAAGGTCTTTGGGAGCTACCATGCGATGCACAAGCTGCTCACTGCGCCGCTTGGGGGTGATAGCTCCTCGCGTCCTAGATTCAGCCTTAGCCGGACGGCGGTGGCAGACTTGGAGGCGCGCCCACTTATCACCAGCGTCAGTCCTCCATCGATGCAGAGTATCTTCATGTAAGCTCAACAAGCGTCTGCACTAGGTGCCGTCGCAAAAATGGCCCTGTGGGAGTGCTGCGGCGCACTCGAGGGAAACTCCTCCCGGAAGATATCCATACAGCCCTACAGCGACATCTCGGGCAAGGGCGCGAGTGCACCCCCTCGTCTTTCCCTTTCCTGCTAGGCAGCCGACCCGTATGCCCATTCACCTCCAGATCCTCATTGCGCTTCTCGGGAGCACCTACCTGGCATTGGTTCTCCTGATCGGCAACTCTCTCATGGCATTTGACCCGACCGCCAACCCCTTCGCCACCGAGCCAGACAGCGGTGATCTTGGGACGTCAGTTTCGGGTCCTCAGAGCAAGGCAGGTGCTGCAGAATGGTGGCGACCAAACCCGGTCGACTGCTTGCTTCTCGGCTGGGTGAGACGCAAAAAGGGGCCATAGCATGCTGCTGGGAAGGCATTTGTCAAGGTGGGCCTGTTTCCACGTTCGCACACGCGTAGGCATCCTCCTCCATGTCGCTGCCTATCAGCTGACGTGATGACATGCCGCTTGACATAGTGCATCGTCGACATCAGCGGTCTGCAGCTGCTCACCGGCCTCTCCGTTCTCACAACTGGCTTTATCTCGCTACGCTGCGGATCAAAAGATGACGCCCCGCCCATTTCGGCTTATCATTGGCAGACGGTGGTGAATCTCGCGTGGTTTTCCACCATCAGGTACCTAGCAGCTCTTTCTGTCTTGCGAACCCATTTCCGGCGCCATCCGCGCACTCATATTCTCCGCTTTCTGCTAATTATCGCTCTTGCTCCTGGCGCTTCTCTTGATCGCCATGTGGCCCACCATCTTTTTCAACTGGCGGGGCCGCTCCGCATGGTTGCCGTCCCCCAGCGCAGCCAACATGTCCTCCAATGCCATCTGCTTCTACGACTACAGCTACGGAGTAGCCAACTTCGAGAAGGCTCAGGCTGAGTTGGATAAATACGGGATCTCGAGTGTCAAGCTTCCGGAAACAATGGCGGTTCAGGAGATGATTCTATCGGAAATGCTTCTGCAACTATTCAATCCCCTTTCCACCCTCTTCACTTCATCCTTACGAAAGTACGCAAGCAAGACATTCCGGGGCGTCTCTACAAAGCTGCTTAGATCAACCTATCCCTCGAAATCCAGGCCCGTGAGGCTGGCGCTGTGGAGACGTTTCTGCCTGTGGCCTTGGGTCGCGGCTTTCTATTGGGGTCGTATTGTGCTCGATGTCTCGTCCTCTCTCCTGCTAGAGGTAAGTAGTAGCTCATACAGCGACATGTCCTTATTTCAACGAACTAACACTCCGCTAACCATACGTCTTTATTTACTAATTAGCTCATTGTGGTTCTGGTTTCGGTTCTGTGGGGAACACTGAAGCTCTTCGATTACCGCGACTTTAAGGACTCCGACATTGCGGGGATCGCTCCCGAGGAAAACAAGTTCACCTTTGGCCAGGTCCTCCCGCTACTTCTCCTAACCGCCTCGGCCTGTTCGTTGGCCAACTCTTTCTTCTCAGAGTTGAAGTCCAGCCCCAAGACGAGCTCAACAAACCCATCAACTCACGATCCAGGCAGTAATAGCACGGCGGGTTTGAGCGGCGAGTCGTCCCGTCGCACTACCCTAACCGCAATCGAAAACGAGTGGGACTTGAACGCCACCATGACAACCAAAAACGCCTACGCGAGCATTCCCTGGCTTGGCTCGTGTGTTTTGTTTCTAACCCTACAGTTGTCAGTCCCAACCCTTGTCCTTTTGGGGTTTCACAATGCCCGTCTCGGTAGATATCGGGAATCGAACCGCCATTCACAGGCCTATCTTACCATTCAATCCCTTATCTCCTTTGTGGAGATATTTTCATTGTTCTCGTGCGTGTTGCCCTCGATAAAACCGCCCCACGCTCACACAAAAAAGCCAAACGCCTGGTTGCTTTCAATATCTTGTTGGTCTTCTCTTTCTTAGGCAAAATCGTGTGTTTGACCTTTGTCACAGCGGGTGGTTCAACTTTGGATCCCAGAAACGTGGCTACTGCGTTCCTCTTCACGGCAATATTTTCAGCCGTGTTTAGCTGGATTTATTTACTGTACTCTATATTTTGTTTACAAAAGCACTAGTAGTACGGCAGGTATAAGTTTTCTACCTTTTTTTCTTTCATTTGATATTTTTTATCCCGTCTGCTACGTTATCTTTAATCTTTGTGTTCCCATCATGTGTCTGGACGGCTGCGAGCTGTTACTCAAAGGAAGTTTGCGATGTGTCCATTAAAAGATTGCTTTCTTTTCATGTGTGTGAGCTCGCGTTGTCGGCAGGCCTCGCTGTTTACAACGAAGCCTGGAAGCGCTTAAAGCTGATAAATAAACAGACCGCATAACTATGTGTAAGAGGTCTTGTATTCGTATGTCAAAAAAGGACCCACTGCCGTAATTAGAGGGAGGCAGAGGCGGCTTTACATTCGAACTCGATCATGGCGAGGCAGACTTTTGCCTGTCGTCGTATCCCATCCTCAAGGACTTCCAAGTTCACCTAATTAAATGTGTGCGCCAGTGAACGAGGTCCAGCACTTGTGACACCTGGCACGGGTATGGAACCATCTTTCATCATGTAACTGCCCTGATTAGTAATTTGTAACGCCGAAGGATCATATGACTCTGGATCGGCTCGGCACGGTATCGCTCCATCATTTGCCTGAGCGGAAGCAATCCAGTTACTGTCGGCGGGCTGTGCTCAACAGTCGCCTCCTAGGGTCTGGACCAGGAGAGCAATGAGCATTCAGATCTGACAAGCGAGCTGAACTTTTGGCTGGCCTCCTTGCGTTTGCCAAGCATTGCAGCTGCATCCTCTGTGCACGGGTCTGACGCCGCAGTAAGATTTTCAAGGCCTGGAGCGATTTCTCAGATCTGCTGGCTGCGCCTGGGCGCATGGACACTTGGCGCTGCGCATTCGGTGCGGCGCCGCGGCAAACGTGCAGCTCGGCGCAGTCACCGTAGCATTCTTGGCCTCTGACTGAATCATTATTGCTTTCGGTTGTCACAGGCGACATCATCGTGATGCGGCACATCTCCAGACTTACTGTCACATAGTCATCGGCTCTGGTATAAGTAGAGGGTGAATCGACCGACAGATCGACGTTCTGATATCCATCCCCATCATCCACAGCAGCTTCATCCTTTCCACCCCTTAACATTCTTGATATCTCTTCACACATCTTCCTCCCCATCCCATTCGACCTTCTCCATAGGCATCCGACCCTCCTGGCAAACATCCTACTCCGCCTAGACCAAACCTCCCATAAAAGACTGAACCCGACTCGCCACCACCACTAACACCAGACACAATGAAGTACGAAACGTTCGCGGCCTTCCTCATCTCCGTCGCTCTTCCTGCCCTGGCGTACCCGACCGGGTCCTCCATCGCAGAGGCCGATGCGGGCCCCACCATCGAGCAGCGGGACGAAGGCGCCGACATCGAGCGACGCGACCCCGCGTACCTGCGACGTCCCGCTGACTACTGGCCAGCAGGGGCGCCGAGGCCGATCAGCGGCCTGTTCCCCAAGGTCACCAGCCAGTCCGACCGCGACAGCGAGATCGAGCGGCGCGAGCCGAGGAAGGTTAAGGGCAAGGGCACTGGCAATGGCCAAAAGCCTGCTGGGCCGGGCAAGGGCAATAACCAGCGGCCCGGCGGCCCTGGCAAGGGCGAGGCCGTGACCAACGTGCTCAATACGGCCTTGCCATGGGCTGACATGATTAACCAGCAGCAGCAGCAGCAGCAGGGAAAACGGTCCGAGGCGGGTATCGAAGAGCGCGACCCTAGGAAGCGCAAGGGCAAGGGCAAGGGCAACAACAACCAGGGGCCTGGCAAGGTCGATACCGTCACCAACGTGCTCAACACGGCCTTGCCATGGGCTGATATGGTTAACCAGCAGCAGCAGCAGGGCAAACGGTCCGAGGCGGGTATCGAAAAGCGTGCCCCCAAGAAGGTTAAGGGCAAGGGCAAGGGCAACAACAACAACAACCAAGGGCCGGGCAAAGTGGACACCGTCACCAACGTGCTCGACACGGCCTTCCCTTGGGTCGACATGGTTAACCAGCAGCAGCAACAGAAACAAAAGAGGTCCGAGGCCGGCATCGAAGAGCGCGACCCTAGGAAGCGCAAGGGCAAAGGCAATAATAACAACAACAACAACAACAACAACCAGGGCCCCGGCAAAGTCGACACTGTCACAAACGTCCTTAACACGGCTTTCCCTTGGGTTGATATGGTTAATCAACAGCAGCAGGGCAAGCGGTCGGAAGCCAGCATCGAAAAGCGTGCCCCCAAGAAGGTGAAGGGCAAGGGCAACAAGAACAATAACAATAACAACAATAATAACAACAACAACCAGAAGCCCGGCAAAGTCGACACCGTCACAAACGTCCTCAACACGGCCTTCCCGTGGGTCGACATGGTTAACCAGCAGCAGCAGCAGCAGCAGCAGCCGAAGCAGAAGCGGTCCGAGGTCCCCTCCGGGCAGGAGCTCGCCGATATGATCGAGGCCGCCGCCGCCGGGTACCTGGACGAGAAGGCGGAGCAGGTCGTGCGGCGCGCCGTCGTGGCTGCCATGCTGGCTTAAGTGGGTGTATCTTTCTCCTTCTTCGTCTTCCCTCTCTCTCCTGCCTCCCTTTTCCGCCTTCTCCCTCCTTCTCGATGCAATGGCATTCCTCAGCCATGCATCTCTCTTCCTTCTCGCCATCATTTCCTCATGGCTTCACGGGTAGCGTTCGTTTGGTTGTGTTTGGGATCCCCTAGCGCATGCGTCACGGAGTTCACGGGTTTGTTTTTTTTTTTGCTTCTCTTTTTGGCTTCGGGTGGCTGCGTGGCGTTCTTTCCGGTGTTTTCTGGGTTTTAGCATTGGCGCAAATGGATTCGGCTTCTCTGGGCGGTTTAGGTAGCAAATTTTGAGAGCTGCATTTATCACCTTTCATAACTGAAGCTGTGCCCGGGACTGTGGCTGGTCTGGATGCCACCCGAGCGTCGTTAAATCTCGATGCTTATGGGCGTTCCTGCCTGCGGGACGTGCCGATTCCATGGCTGAGGCGCTTACGGAAGCCGATGGCGCCATTTCAGACGACCCGAAAGGCACACCCGTTCCGATGTGCCAAAATTAGCAGAGCGGTCAATAGACGCGCCCGAGACGCATCTCCCTCAGATGGCTGCATGCGGCAGGCACGACCGCAACTGACCCGCCGCACTCCCTCGCTCCTGCCCTCTTTGTGCCCGAGCCTTATAACCCATGGTCGTGCCTGCTGTAAACATCGAACAGCGGAACGCCAAGTTGGTGTAGCGGTTATGAGGATGGGTCGAGTCGACACCGGGACCCTACCTGTACTCCGTTACGTTAGCCGCTTGGGTTGCCGGTTCGAGCCCCGGTTGGGGTTTATGTCGGATTTTCCAGCCGACTCGGAGTAAACCTCCCCGTTTGGGAGGTTTCGTAGCTGCCGCCCCGAAGCGACAGTGAGCTTTTTGCTTCTTCTTCTTTCATTTTTTATTTTACTTGTGTATCTTTTCGCGACTGGAAGCCTGTGTGCAGCTTTCGTGTTATACGCAGGGCGGCCGGAGCCTCACGATATCTGGTTCGGAAACGGGTCGACCGTGTAATTTTTTATTGTATCGACGATACACTATAGAATGAAGCGGGAGGACATGCAGGCATATGAGCAACACACGTATCCTTTATATACACTTTCCCTCAGCAGATATAGGCCTGACAGCCTCCCTACAGCTTTCCAACCCACAGGCCTCCGTTGGCCTTCTTCTTCTGCGCCTCCCGCTCCCGCTCCTGGTCCCTGAGCTCCTGCATGCTTCGCAGTAGCGCGTAGACGCTCTGGAGGCGCGGCATCTCGACGCCCCGCGCGCGGGCAATGCGGACAGGGTTGCCTACGATGACCTCGAGCTCGAGCGGGCGGCCGGCCTCCCAATCGAGCAGCATGCTGGGTTTGGAGCCCTTGTTGCGCTCGTTGCTCGTCAGGATCTTGTCGGGCGTGGCGAGCTCGGGCGGGAACGGGCGGCCGAGGACGGCAGGGGCTGCGGCGAAGATCTCGTCCATGATGCCGCGCAGGTGGCGGCGCAGCTCTGGATCGAGGGCACTATCGGCGTTGCCGCGCCCGCCGCTCAGCACGGCCGAGGGGTTGAAGGCGGCATTGATGACGAGCTTGTGCCAGCGCACCACCTGCAGCCCCGTCTCGTCGCCCGCGAAGGACTCGACGTCCCGGATCCGGCCCAGGCGCGTCCACCAGTCGGCCAGCTCGCGCACGCAGGCCGAGCCGCGCGACTCGAGCGACGCCGCGCCGAGCTTGGCGGCGGCCGATGCGGGCTCCCCGCCGCCCGAGGAGGACGAGGCGGCCGAGTTGACGTACGGGCCCAGGTAGAGCCTCGTCCACCGGTGCTGGCGCACGGTGCCCGGGTCTACCAGGGCGGCACTCACGACGGTAACGGCGCTGATGATGGGGTTGGACGGGAAGCGAACCCGATACGGATCCTCGACCCCGACGCCGTTCTGGATCAGCACGATGCACGTCTTGCCCTCGGTCACGAGCGGCGCGATGGTAGCGGCGTCGTCGACGCGGTCTGGGAGCGCCTTGGTGGTCACGATGACGTAGTCCCAGCCCTCAGCAGGCGGCGCCGCCGCCGCCGTAGATGCCGCGGGAGACGGCGACTTGGGCGAGGCGGCCGTGACGGAGGGGTAGACGGCGGCAGGCACAAAGGTGTAGTCACCAAACGAGTGCGTGAGCATCTTCACCCCGGAGCGGGCCAGCACGGTATAGTTGGAGCGTGCGGTGAGCGAGACATTGACGTTGTGGTCCGGCTTCGGGGATGCGGCGGGATATGGTGAGCTACGATTGATCCAGTCCGGAGTCTCACGGGAACAGGAAGACACATACGTGATGCAGCCTCGAGGCGTAGAAACAGCCCACCGCGCCAGCCCCTACGAAGACGATATTTACCGGCCTGGATGGGGGCCGAGTCAGCCAGACGGCTCCGGCACTGGCATCGCCGGTTCAGCCTCTAAGAACATCAAATTACCTGGACGGGTCCAACATTGCGTTGGCAAGCGCTTGACAGCAGCAAGATTTCGGACGTCGGCGCTCCCCCTTGTGAGCTGTTCGGCTCGCAGCACGGCGCGAAACGGCACGTGCGGTGGTGGTCGGGGGCTCTTCAGGCTCTCCGATCGGACGTCTCCGGGACGAGCTGAGGCTTTTGCTGCTGAGAACGAAAACGGTCCGGCCGAGTCTGTCCTGCAGTGCTGCGGGTAACCCTCCACTATGCACGGCGTATCCGAACGCGTCGATGGGCGGTTGCGTGTGACGTGTCCACGGCCTGTGTCGGCTCAACTGACCAGTGCTCTGTAGGCGTGCTCCTCCCAGGTGGCTTGCGCTGTTTGTTGGTGATTGCACTGGGCTTTGGCGGTCGCAGCGCTACGGAATGCTGGAGCTTTCTGACGAAGTAGTTACCTGCATTGACGCCTCGGCAACACGCGACAGCACGAACCGCCCCGTCGGTTAGGGACCCACTCGCTCCAAACTGTGGGGCAGCGCACTGTGGAGTCAACTCAACTGTTATCAAACGTCGACCTTGTTTCCCGCGTTGCACCGGACCTCCCTCTCTTCAGCAACCACATCACCGGTACTGCTGTTAAGGATTCATCCCCGAGGACGTATGAATGGGTGTATTCTCGTTCAGTCACGGCTCTCCAGAACAGGAATCCCGATGATGACGACAGCCATCTACACCTCTCCAAAGCAAGAGTTGAATCCAGAACGCAGAGTCCGCAGTAGCGCTCCAATAGGGATAGCTGTGGCTTACTAGAAATCGTGTTTTCTTGCCAAGGAGGGTATAAGTCGAGCCAAGTACTCGCTCGACATCGTGCGGGGGACACTGACAATGCCATGGTTTTCCGGCATGTCCATGTTATCACCGACTTGCCACAATGGGTAACGCGATGGGGAACACCCTCAAGCTGGTATGACAGAAAGAATCATCCACCGGCAATAATAGGCGAGCAGAACTGGAAGCAGACGCTTGACCCCCGCATAGTGATAGTCTTGATGGCCCCTTCCTTGGGCGTTGGTCTTCCAATGACGGCATTGAAAGATACGAAGGGTGGGAGGACATGTTTCGGATACCCAGCCACTTCCCTTTCCCAGGACATTGGAGCCGACATCCCAGGGAAGCCCATTGGCCATGCCCTGCTCGGCACTCTGAAGAGGATCGGCTCTTGGCGATAGGGCATGTCCATTGTAAGTCACATGGATCTCTTGGCCCGACGCCGCCAGCATCGGTGGCGTGGGCTAGACGGCTCGAAGACGCTCCTGCTTGTGCATGCAGTTCGGGCACCCCATCTAGTACAGAGTACCTAGTCTTTCCTTCATTCATACCTAGGTAGTCACATATACCCACCATCCCGCCATCACTTTACAATCTCCGTTTCGTTTCCGGGCCGCTTCCCACCACCCCGAGGTTTGGTGTCGCAGGAATGAGGCAGGAAGGTGATCATGCGCGCGACGCCACCTCCCAGGATGCCTGCCACCAATGCCACCCCATATCCGGAGTGGCACGCATCTCCGCATCTCCAGACGTGAGCCAGCCGCAATCGGTGACGGCAGGCATGCCATCTAGTCAGCCGGAGCTGAAAACAAAAAGAAAATTAAAGAAGAAAAAAAAAAAAAGCAAGCACGTAGCGTTAGCGCCATGTTTCCGCCGCACACAAACGTCGGCAGGTCGGCGACCGGGGAAAGGCGGGAACCACGCCAGGGGTCATAACGACCTCTACACAAGATGGTGTGAATATCAAATCTCCCATCAAGCCAGCAAAGTACCCATTACGCGCCGGGCGTGGGTGGAAGGAATCCCGGTCTTGCACCAAGTCATTGCCCGGCACCTACACCCGCATCTTGCTTACTCACTAGACTCAAAGTTGAGCCGTTTTTTTTTTCCCTCCTCGTCCCGGAAAACAGGGCACAACGACAGCACCTGCCGCTCGTCGACGAGAAGCCATTGGCCTCGCAACCCAAGCCACCAAAAAAGCCATCTATCGCCCCCGCGTCTGATGGCAGTGGTCATCATGCATGGACCGTCGTATGCGGCGACATGAGCTCCCCCACGGCCCTACGGCTGGGAGGATGGTGGCGCGTAATAAAGCTTGGCTCGGGAAGGAAGAAAGAAATTGCTCACGGGAAGCAGTGACGCGTTCAAATGTTGAAACAACAACAGAGAAGGATTCATTGCGGGGACAAAGGAAAAGCAAAGAAAAAGACACACAAAAACGCACGTTTTGGTCATCCGCTGCAACGTCCTCGCCGCTGTCGCCCCCCAAACGACCCAGAAACGAAAACCTCGGGCTTGCAGAGAGCACGCCACAACCTGACACCCAGACTCGGTTTTGGGGGAGACATTGGTGGCGAGGATCCCCCACCCCTACTACAGAAATGCTTCCGCCTCGCGCGGTGATGAGTTCTCCGTAGCCAGTGAATCCTAACCCTTTTTCCACGGACGGGTGGGTGATGATAGACGCCCCTCGCGATATTCAGCGTGGGGGAATTTGTCCACAATGGCGGCGGTCAGCACAGGGATGATTTGGGTCCCGCAAGCTGAAAGCGCGTGATAGGAGTGCGGCGGGCGGCTACTAGCTACGCCGAGGCCGGATGCGAAATACCTTGCTAGTTGGCCTGGGCAGGGGCAGCATGCAGCATGCAGCATGCAGCTCCTGCGAGGGAGTAGGTAAAGACGCAACAAAATGGAATAAAAAAAATAAAATAAAATAAAATAAAATTAAACCCAGAGCCTTGCCAATCCGGCCGGATGGCAGAGTGGGATGACCCCCCCGCCGGTCACCGACGCGCGATAGCCTGCCAGCCCCCCTGCCCTCAAGCTAGACACACGTAGACGCAGCACGCATGCCTTAGTGCGATGTGACGGACTGATGACGAGAAAAAAGCTGTCCGTAATGCGACGTTGCCTCGTCCGCACCGTATCTCTCGACCATCATCAGAAATTAGCACTCCTCCAAAGAAGAAAAAAAAATTTCGCGGCAAGGAGGACAGCAGCGACGGAACATTATCATGTCCACCTTTGGGCAAGCCTAGCCGGCAAGGCTTGATGTGATGGCCACCCATCCATCAGCCTCTCTGGCTTGGCTTGCCTTACCCTTTCAGTGGCCTGCATGGAAAGGAAAATTTTGCAGCACACAAGCACACACACAAAGAGCGTGGCGCCGATCTAGCAGCATCTTTTCACTGACGAGCAGGGATCATTTTGGGGGTTTTGACGTGCAGTGAACGGTTCACACTGTCGGCCCTTTCTTGACAGTAGGTCTGGCTGAGGCTGAAGAGCCCTAGGCCGGCTAAAGGAGATGGACCAGGAGCTCGGGTCTTCTAGAAGACTTGAAGGAAGGGATAGAGCTTGGCGAGGGTAAGACAACATGAAGTGAGCTGATGTCTAATTTTTTTTTTTTTTTTCCCGGAAGCCCCGACAAATCAAAGGACCTCCGAGGCTTCTGCCATAAGCGGACAGCATGGAAGCAACCACCCGCCAAACGTGCAACCCATTGCTCACGAGAAGATGACCTGGCCGAGACAATGCCGCTCTTGGCGGTAACATAGCCAAGATATGTAATGAAAATGCATATTAACATCAGCGATGGGTTGCGTTGGGCCAAGAGCTTTGCCACTCGGCAGAGCCAGCCAGCAGGCTGTCAACCTAGGTATGCAAGTGGGTGTACAACAATAAGCCAGCAATAGGTAGGTAGTCTGACAGCACTTGGGAGACTCGCGTGGCAGAAGGGCCGGAGCGGCAGGCTACATGTAGATTGTATGCTTCCCGGCGGTTCGCCGGCATATTGCCGCCTGGGCGAACGAGCGGACTGCCTCTTGTGGCCGAGAAGCTAGATGACGAAAATCCGCACTCAGGGAAAAATGCAAACGGATGACGTCCCGGTCTGTATGACGGAGTACCTGGATGAGGAACTGGCAACAACCCCTCTCGGTCGACCATTTGCCGTTGTACTTGGTCAAGGTAGCGCCGCTCAGGCTTGGCTGTGCGGCTTCGATGTGTCAGTGGGAGCGTAACAGAAACCTCGTGCAAGCCTTGGCACCAGTGTCGGCGAAATTGTAACGCCGTCGCATACTTCCAGCCTGATTTCGCCGGGCTTGGTATCCGAGTAGGGCCGGCGTCGAAGGCATGCGTCGAACTGGCCGAGCAAAAGGACCACCGTCGGGCCTTTTCGGAACCTTTGGGGCTGCGCTTTGTTTTGTCCTGGATAGAAAAGAAAAAGCGGCACACAGGTTTCGTTTCGGTTGGGCGAGCCAAGAGGAAGGTTCTAGGGACGTCGGGCATTGGCTCCCGGATCGGTATTCCTTTTGTGCTCGCAGCTGCAGGGCTCACTTCGGTAGGTAGGGATCGACTTCAGGCTCAATGGGCCGCGTGCAGTACGAGGCATGCCACCGTCCTTTGCGGCGGGACATGTATCAGCCTACCCGCCAGTGCCACACAACAGCCTGTGGTGTCCCCGGGACCACTCGATCGCATACCCTCTGAGCCCTACCGAATCGGTATGGGGTGTGCCACGGCCTGGGGGGTGGGGTGTGTGAGAGAGAGAGAGCACTTGTTCGCCGTAGCAAGCGACCCAAGGAGATTGAATTGGTGGGTGGTGGGCTGGTTGTGGTGGTGTGCTGGGTCTGGAGGGGTGCGCCGGCCGCAATTGGAGCGCCTGGAAAGGAGCAGCAGGCAGACAACGCGAACCCTCCGGGGAAAGGAGTTGCAGAAATTTATTACCACCACCTACCCAATACGATAGCAGCTGC
This sequence comes from Magnaporthiopsis rhizophila, assembly GCA_003049465.1. NCBI lineage: Eukaryota > Fungi > Ascomycota > Sordariomycetes > Magnaporthales > Magnaporthaceae > Magnaporthiopsis > Magnaporthiopsis rhizophila. The sequence continues at coordinate 57,016 of PYSS01000136.1, forward strand.
AGGGATCAATGACCACCGGCGCGGGGGGACAGCGGTCGCAGCAGGACAGGCGTGCCGAGCCCGGCTTTCACATCTTCGGCTGCCCGCGGCTATGATGGCGGCTAAGATCCCGGGGCAGCAACGAAACGGGGGGTGGGTGGGTGTGTTGTGTGTTGTCCAGCAAATCCGTCCGCTTAGGTAGATGATCACCACCGCACTGGCGATATTGATCTGGGAATTCGGGATTTCGTGCACGTCAGAGGCGGAAACGCAGACGTTCGCTTGGCGCGCATGCAAGGCAATGACGGGATATTGAAATAATCACACGGTCACCAGCCGAACTTGCCCATCCCCGTCGAAATGGGCCGTCCGGGGTCTTGTCGGGCGATTCGTTTCCATCGCAGCCCAATGGTGGGAGGCAGGGCAGACGACGGCGATGAGGAGAAAGGCTGGGCGTTTTAATCCGCCCGACCTGGCGCGGGGCAGCGGACCGGATTGGAGGATGAGGATTGCGGGCAGTGTTCGGGCCCCGTCTCGCCAGGTCACACCTGGAGGAAGCTGCCTGTGTCGCACCACCACCCTGGCAAGGAGCGAGGTTCTGGGGGTGTCTTTGGGTGACGGAAGGGGAAATAAAGGCAAAGAAAAGAAAAGGAGCCGAACGGTCGAATCTCGGGGCGGGTTCCTGGGACGTCTGTGGTTATGGAGCCTACCTAGATAGGTACCTATGTTTTGGAAAACTGCACGGGCGCTCCTCCATGTTCCATCCCCAGAACGGCAGCGGCAGAACGGTTGGGCGCGTGGGCGTTGGCGTTTTGCTCCCAAGAAAGAACCAAAGTCAAAAGGACCGCACGTCAGAAAGGCAGTCGCAACCCACGACCTGGCCATGCCCGAACCCACCCGCAAGAGCAGGAATTTCCGCTGCAGTGCGGTCACCGGGAGATGCAGAGGGGAACGGCTCCTCGAGATGCATGCAGTCAAGTCCTGTTGGGCGCCTTTTTTTTTTTTTTTTTTTTTGCACAGCCACCACCAGCTGCAGTTGGTTCGTTTTCCCAAGGCCGTCATGCATGGAGTTCTGGACACTTGACCGGCTCGCCCTCCACCTCCAATCGATCTTGTTAGAAATGGGTCCAGCTAAGCAGGTACATGCTGGGTAGCGTCGGGCCTGGACCGTTGACGTCGGCCAGAGTGCAGACTGCAGATTGCCGTAGGAGATTTTTTTTTTTTTTTTTTTTTTCAACTGCGCGCCGTATGCAGTCGCATTCCTGGTGGTCAACGCTCAGCAGAAGTACTGTACCAATTTACCCAAGGGCACCTACATGTCACGGTCGGTGACCGCGGGCAGCACAGCCTCTGGCCGCCCGGTTATTTGTCTTGTTTTGTTTTGTTTTTTTTCTTCTTCATGTTTTGCTTCGTGTCAGTCGACCCTGCGCAGGAAAGTCCCCTGCGGTCTGTTCGCGACAGCCTTTATTTGCATGCCGCGCACAGGGGTGGCAGACGAGGGCGATCAATCCAGGCGGTTTCCCGCGGCAGCCTATGGGCGCCTGTGGTCGATAGTGACAATCCGCTTTTTGTAAAACGCACCCACGGGCACGAAAGAAAACCCCCGAACGCACGCGCCCTCGCCTCAGGTCTCCGACGCCCAGGACGGGGGGTCTCCGCCGTGGGTTTGTAATGGCTGATATTCGGCCTCATGTCTGCCTGTTGCTCGGCCCAACCTCGCAGAAACTCCATCTCCAAACCTCGTATCAAACGTCTTCTGCCTTTGCTGCCGTGTATAACACATCAACGGCGGCGGGTCTCGGCCACCTGCTGACGGTATCCTCTGTACCGCTTCACGTGGGCCCTGGATCCCAGATCTGTCGTCATTGTCAACTTTGCAAGCTCCAAAAAGAGACCGGGGTAGGGAGTGTATTGCCCCGGGCCCCCGGATAACCACCTATCCTCTGCCGAAAAAAAAAAAAAAACCCTTACACCATCCCATCTCGGTGGATGGGCGAGCACGGGGCATATTCTGTCCCTGTTGCACAGAGCACATCGCTGCTGCAACGTCGCACCGCTGGATGATTTCAGATAAAAACGAACTGGGCGTGGTCAAAACCGACCTTATGGGCTGGAGCGAGCTCCCCTTGTCATCGCCGCCTCACGGGAGTCATGGACCCCGGAGGGGAGCGGCATTGTGATTGGAGTGGTAGGGGGCAGGGAGTGGGAACCGACGGCGACTGTCCCTGCAGCGGAGCGTGGTGGTGGATGGTCGATGCTGGATCGGCTTTTTGAAGCAACTTGCAGTTTGGTATCCACAGCCCGCAGAGCAGAATCCGCCAGGCCCGTGGTGTCCTTTGATGCTCTGGAGACCACCAGGCTGTACGCCGTATTGGCGCTGTGGCAATTGGTAACGAGTTGACTTGGCTGTCAGTTCCATTTACCATATCCCATGCCCGCAGCTCTGTTAGGCATGTCTCTACTTCGGACGACCGGCCTCGCTCCTCGTGCCAGAGCACCAGCCAAGGCCGTCGAAGTTGGCTGTCGGCTAGGAGCTGTTGGGTTCATGTGCAGTCCGGAGCCACTCCATTCACAAGAGACCGAGGCATAGCTCCACCCGTTGCAAAATGGCAGACCATTAGATGATGGATGTCCTTGTGAGTCCGTTAGCGCCTTGGGCAACCAACATTTTCCGTTAGCCAAGGGTATCAAAGAAATAAACCGGAAGCCAAAGATGCGTAGAAAACAAGAAAAATGACAGGAATTTTTTTACGCACGCATCCGCCGCACAAAAAAAAAGTCACAACGGAGCTCTCCGAGTGGCCCTCGGGGAGTGCGTCGGCTGGCTAGCTCTAGATGACAGGTTATGGTGTTGTGATGTGATCTGTCAGCGAGGACTGCGGACGCTAACACGCTCGCTCGGTGAATGCATCCAGCGCTGAGATGTTCCATAGAGGAAGCTGATGGTGGGCCCCGCTCCCCGCTGCACAAGGGTTCCTCGACTTTGGAGGGGCAGAGTACCAAAGGATCAAGGAGGTTGGTCTCGGAAACAGCAGGAAAGCGAACACAGTATTCTGCAAGCTAATGCATCACATCGCACATATTAATTTGCGGCGCTGTCAAGGACGGCAGCACGAAGCGATTTGTGTGTGTATGTGTGTGTGTGTGGGCAGTGCCAGTCCTGCTATTCTTTTTTTTTTTCATTTTGCCATGGATTAATGCCAAGTTCGGAGTGCCGGCCAGCCCATCCACCTTCGCGAGGTCGCCAGAGCGAGATCGGCTAGCATCAGCGTCCTTTGGGAAGCAAGCGCCGACAAGGACCCCTCCTGGCACTCGCTCTCGCCCTTGTTCTCCCGAAAAAAATGGGGGCTTGTCGGCTGCAAGGCCACGGTCCCAACTTGCGCTGTCGGGCTCCATCACCGGAAGCTCCACCCACACAACGAATGGAACTGCTGGCTGCAGCCCACCTTTTTTGGGCGGCCGCGGCAGCATTGAGGCCCCCCTCGTCCCCAGCGCGCTGAAGGCCCGGAGCCCCCCGGCCAAAATGACGGCGCTGTTGGGGCAGCCAGAGGAAAAGCAATGATCCACGCCCGCCCACCCGGGGTCCACGCAGTGGGCTCGCAGAAACCACGATAGCCGATGTTACCGTGTAGTACGGGGTGCACGGGGATTGCCCAAAAGACGCTGGACCATGGAGCAGCCAGCCACGCTTTCATCGTGGGATATCCTGGCCCTGCCGTGCGCAAGGGCCCGAGGCCAGGGCTGTACAGTAGCATGGAGATTGTGTGGCCCGCCGCTATCTCGGCGTCGGCATCCACCCACGGAAAGCACGATACATAGAGGGAAACATCGTGATTGTATGATTCGAGGCCACCCAAGAGCCCGCCCAGAAGCCTCTGCAGCACCTGCGCCAGGACTGCTTCGGAGCGTGCCACACGGCTGGCCATGGCAGCTAACCAACTTGGCGAGCAACGAGAGGGCAAGGGGCCTGAGTCAAGGGACCACGGCACAACCTTCCTGCCGCGTCCGGAGAAGAGGAGCCCAGGGTAAGCGGGAAAAGGGATCGGATGGGGTTGTACGGACCGTAGAGCGTATTGTGTGGCTGACCTGAACAAAGAACCTACCTTGGATCGCACATGCCAACTTGGCATCGCGGGCATCGTCGGGTGATGGCATGGTCCGGAGCGTCGCTGGACCAAAGGAAGAAAAGGCAGGCCTGGTGCTTGGGGTGCGGGGAGGTGTGGCAGGGCTGTCAAACCACACGGGCAGCGGCTGGCCGCCATGTCGGCCCATCCATCGATTCCCATTTTCTGAAGAATTGGCAAACAAGATCCTGCTGACATCCCACCTTTGTGTCGGCGCTGCAGACAAGCCATCCCACTTGCGCGCTCATCCCACGTTGCCTAGCCCCAATGAGGAATCACAGTTGGATCCCTGTAGCCCCTCCACGTCCTTTGCGCTGTGGCTCTGTCCAGGGGACCGCCTACTGCACGTAGCCAAGCTGCAGATCCAAGGCCAGCAGAGGTAGTGGTGCGCCCTGGGCTCCCGGCCTGTCCGGGATCAGAGGTTGCGAACACGACCAACTGGCGGCGCAACATGCGCTCTCACACATGGATCGACTCCCGCGCCGCCCCGAGGAGAAGACCACGGTACAGTACCCACGCGCGTGGGCTAAGCTCCCCTACCGGTCATGTACCCTGACCCCCAGGGCGGCCGGTCGGTGCCAACCAATACCGTTTTGGAGAAATTCCGTCATTGCTCAAATTTTTCTGCGGGAGCTGCACCCCTCCTATTGTTGTAGCCGGCCGCTGCATGTACCTATCCTATTCAGCTCAATGCAAAGTCACGCTGGGTAGGTGGGCGGAAGGATAGCGTGGGAGGAATTGACAGAGGAAATAATAAATAATAATAATAATAATAAAAAGCCACCGTCGTGGCCCGATCGTCTCCCCGCAGGCCGAGTCCCGGTCTCATTGACGTGACTGGGCGGCGACCTTTCCTTAACTGCCCGACAGCCAGCCAGCCAGCCAGCCAGAGCAACTGGGTTCGCGCCTGCCTTTTCCGATGTCAAATAAACATAAGAAGCTGCCCCTGCACCCCCTCTCCATCCCCATCGTCCCCATCTGACTGAGCCCGTTGCCTCTCACCCCTGCTGCCTCACGTCTCTTATACCTGTGCGGACGACCGTTCGGTTCTTGGCCCGCCTGTACGACGGTAACTCTTTCCATCAATCTCTCTCTCACCTAAGATTCTCGGCTCGCAACGCCGGCCACCACCACCTAAAGCGGTCAGAGTCAGAGCAGAGACAAAGCCCCCGTCCGAACACAACCCAAGGCCATAGCATCACACAAAGGGGCAGGCCAAGGCGAGGACGGACCAGACGCGCATACAGCGCCACCTAGCACAGCAACAGCCGCAGCATACCCGTCGGTCGTCACGGAACCCGGGTCCACGGAGATTACAGCCGATGATCGAGGAGCGGCCACGACCACAGACAGGCCAGCCACCGAGATCTGTCGCTCATCGGTGGCACCGACGAGCAGCGAAGCTCGACACATAAGAAGAAGAAGCCCTCTGAAGCCCCGTGGGGCGGAGCAAGCTCCTCATCGAAGCCTACCGGCGAACCCAGCGAGCCTCCAACCAACCACACATCTACCTCTACCCACCACCCAACCCACCCCCCATCCCATCCGCAACGGTCCAGGTCACACACACGGGTTCTGTTTCGGTCGTCATTTGCCAACCCGCATTTGGCTCGAAGCAGCAGCTGAGTGGCTCCCTGCCCTCCCCCCAGTCGGTCCGCGAGGCGAAAGGGTCGAGTCAAGGCCGCTGCAACTTGCATTTTGCCGACTTACACGCGCGCAGGCAGGGCGTGCCACCATTTTTGTGTGCGTGCTCTGAACAGCCGCTTTTGACTGCCACCTACAACTCGACCCAACACGAGTCCGACCGAGCACGCCGGAGGAGCATTTGCCTTCTGGCGACGACGTCGCTGCACCCACGCCCCTTGGTGCGGGCCCAAATGGTGGTTGGCAGAGGACGAAAAATAAAACAAAAATAAACAAGAAAAAAAAAAAAAAAGCTGAAAGCAAACGGCGAACCACAGCCGACCAGCAGGGGAATATCAAATAGCGTAAAAAGGCACGCAGCAACAGCTAACTGATCCTCCAGCGCCACTCCCCTCCTTCCAGTCACTGCAGCTTTGCTTCTTTCTTGACCGGCACCGACGGGAACGACAAATTTGGTCGATCGACAGTTCAATCAAGGCTTCTCTTGAAGCCTGGTTGGTGTCTTACAAACCAAGCCAAAACCCTAAGGATCCAGAACCAGAAAAATCTCCACTCAACCTTTGCCTCTTTTTTTTTTTTTTTTTTTTTTTTTCCTTTTTTTTTCCGTTTTTAATACCCGCCGGCCCTTTTGGATTTTTTTTTTTTTTTTTTTTTTTTTTTTTGCATCAAACCGGAGTCACTTGGGCATCATTTATCGCCTTCTCTTACAAATTTCCTCTTACTTTTTCTTTCTTCTTTATTACTGAACCGGACCCATATTTTGTTGGCCGCTCATTTCCTCAGCATTTCCCCTACAGTCATGTTTCTGTAAGGGGCGTGTGTTTCTCCCTACACAAGCTTCTCCGATTGTCTTGGTCTTTGTTTCTAGCATTTGCGCCTGGTTGCGACAAGGAGCCCGTGTCTGGTGGTACACGTCTTTCTCTCTTTCTTTTCTCCGCACACTCTCCCGTTTGGCCTTTTGCTTTTTTTTACCCTCGAAACCTCAGCTCGTCCACGGGAGTGGCTGGCTCTTGCCGCTGAATCATACATAACGCAAGCCTTCGGCACACACTGTGCTTCCCGCTCGAACGCCACAAAGGCCACGCACCCCACCCGTCGCCGACAAGGCCGCACCTAGTCGAAGCTCTGACAGAACCCCCAGCCCTGGGTGCCTGTATGTAACAGACCAGGTCTCCATCCCGTGGCTTGCCCCGGTCCCCGTGGGCGCCCCCGTGCTAAAAAAAACGATCAAAGGCCAACAGCACCCGCGCACCCAAAACCTGGCTGCGAACAAAAACCGTTTGACCGCCGAGCTCCGTCGCCCTTCAGCTCCTCGACCTTAACCGTCCGCGCCGCGCACCTACCCACCCACCCCTTACCGACAACAACAACCACCTGCTGCTGCTACTACTGCTGCTGCTGCCCACCCGACCAGAAACATCATGATTATCGACGGCGAGAAGTGGGCTTGTGAGGCCTGCGTTCGCGGACACCGCGTCAGCAACTGTCAGCACTCGGGTAAGTGCACATGGCCCAAGAAAAATCCGCTGCGCGCACCCGGAGCCCCAAAACCCAAGCTTGCGCCTTCCCAATCTATCCGCACCCCTCCCCCTCCATCACCTGCAGAACCAACCCGCATGGAACAATTTTCCACACATCCATGGCACAACAGCATTCCGCGGGGGGTTTTTTTTTCCCTTCTCTCTTCCATCCCTGGCTCGTGTGCCTGTCCGCTCCCACCACCACCGCCCACCATCTGCCCAGCTGCTCGGAACGGGGGTGGTCTCGCTTGCGGATGGAAATGCGTCCCGGATTCCGACAAGACAATAAAAAAAATCAGGGCCCTCGCGACCACCACATGCAGCATGCACCTGCCGGGGCATACACGGAAGCCTTACGCTAACCGCTTGCAATCATTCGACGATCTGCAGACCGCCCATTACAGCACATCAACAAGAAAGGCCGGCCCGTTTCTCAATGTCAGCACTGTCGGTCGATGCGCAAATCGCGCCAATCCCATGTCAAGTGCGACTGCGGCGAGAAGTCACACAAGTGCGCGCACCTCAAGACTACGGTCGAGGGCCACAGGGGTGCGTCATCCCTTGCTGTCTTTCCGATATCCTTATTTGCCGATCTGCCGAAGTACCCGAGATGGCGGCGCGCGCGTAGCGCGACATGGATAACCCGCAGCGTCACCCATGACGGCTTGACGCTAGGGTAGTTGGGCCATGCTAACTCTATCCTGCCCTATGCAACAGACAGCTGTTGCTGCAACCACGGTGGCCGCTGCACCTGCTCTCACAAGAAAGAACCAGGGCTCGACCCTGTGCCAGAGTCAGACTCGGACGACCACGCCACCACAGTCTCCGCCACGGCGTCGTGCGGCGTCGCCAGCAAGTCGGCAGCCGCGACAAAACAGGTCGCCGCTCCCAAGGGAGGCGCCGTGCGCAGCAGGAGAAGAGCCAACACGATCCACTCGGACGGCAGCTCATCATTAATGTTTGACGAGAGCGGTCGCCACAAGCCGACCTACAAGCACGCAAAGGCCTCTTCCAAGTGCGAGCCTTACCCGCTCAAGCGCGTGAACTCGGTCCACAGCACAAGCAGCCTCCCTAACCGGAGTCCCGCCGACAGCCCGGCCGCAGTCGGATATGGCACCACCGAGTTGGCTTCCGGCCCAGAGGCGGCCGCTCGGAGAGCTGTCAAGTCCGAGGCGACCTCGCCTCTCCTGACGCCCGGCTTCTCGCAGATCAACAGCCAGCTGGCCCCCCTCGATCTCTCGAGCATTGAGTATCCACGCTATGTTCCCGGTGCCGGCAGCGCCGGCTTTGATATGTTCGGGACGGGCGCCCTCGCCGACCACGAGGGCCCCATGTTCAGCGCGGGCCTGACCGCCCCGCACGTTGACTGGAGCCACTACGATGGCCTGGACTTTGGCCGGTCCGGCGGCGACGGCTTCGCCTCGTCCAGCTACGGCCGCGGCACCCACGGATATGCCGGCGCCGGCGGCTTCGACTTCAACGGTTCCGAGCAGGCGCCCACCATGACCACGGCCACCTCGGGCGACGTGTCCGAGGTCGAGGACTTCATGGGCCCCGGCGGCACCGACGAATTTGACGTCGGAGGCGCGTTCGGCGCAGCGTACGGCGGTCTCGCCCCTGGGGCGACTGCTGACCTGTCAACTCTCGAGTATGAAGACCTCGGCGCCGTCTCAAAGGTCCAGGCGGCGCTGGGCGCGGCCGGGACCGCCACCAAGCTGTACACGACCTCGTCCGCCGCTGACGATTCGGTTCTCGCCGCCGTGCCCACCAGCGCCGCATTTGCCGACGACCCGCTGTTCTGGATGAACGATTACTCGCACGGCCTGCACGTCATGGACAACTCCACGCCCGACCCCAACGGACTCTACAACTGGGACACCCGCTAACAGTCACTGCGGCTGCTATCACCCAATGTTTCGAGGTAGCTTCTGCGTTGGCTGCTCTACCTGGTAGCTACCTCGGCTCCCGACCGACCTGACGCCATCTAAAACATGGCAAGAACGGCCGGACAACCACGTTTTGTCGGGAACGACAGATCTCCGCCACACAGGCGGCCACAGCTGTTTTGTTCTCATGACACCCACCGCCACCACGGTGTATATTACGTTTTGTTCCAAGCGAACATCCCCTTGTTGACATCTACCGACACGATCCACCACCTTGCACGAAAAAAGCAGACGGGGAAACCCACAAGAAAAAAAATCATCAATCCGTCCTGGATTACGCAGCTTGATTGCTCTTTTCCTATCGCATATGGATATGACGAACAAAAGACTCGAGAAACGTGACGACCGACACCACATTTTGCGCACTTTGCCATTTTTCTTTGCCACATCAGCAACCGCATATATCCCATTCGGTTTTATTTCTTTCCTGTGACTATATTCATTCGCTTGTCTCCTCTTCTCCTTGGTCTCGCTTCCTCATATCAGGTTGTTTCCGCCTTCATGGAGTATAGGAGGGTATCTTGTCGGTGATGGTGTTTTTGTTTTCATGCCTGACTAGGCATTTCTCGCTTACCTGGCCGAACCACAAACGAACAACAACAAAAAAGGTGTTTTTCTTTCCTTAATGGGGCGGGAACTTGCAACCATCCTCTCCCCAGAGCGGGCTTTTTATCTCTTTAACACAGGAGGCATAGAAGCGGCCCGGGCGCGAGGTGCAAAAAAAAAAAAAAAAAAAAAAGAACAGTGGCCAGGACCGATGGCCGGCAGGACGCCCATCTCCTTCCCCCATGTCATTTCGGGAGTTTTTTATGTGCTTATGAGATTGCTTGTTTTCTTGACAGATTCTCATAGAGTTGTTTATCGTTTTCGTAACGAAAGCAAAGCTTTGCGCACACAGAAGACTCTCCGGCGACTGGGAACCCGGCGGGCCCTTCTCGTCTCGTCGAGCTGGCAGGTCGGCCGCCTTTGGTGCGTCGCGTCCTCGACGAGACGAGGGGTTAATTCCTGCGTGGCACCGAACCAGGTTGCCCATCCCTAACAAATAGTCCATCATTGCACGCGAGCTTTGCGTAGTTGGACAGTTGATGACTCGAGTTTGAACATTTCGAAGACCAAAAAAGAAGGGATTTCATAGAGAAAAAGGAGAAAAGGAGAGGGGAAAAAAGCGGGCATTTGTCTGGCGCGGGGGACATAGACATAAGTTGCATTTCTGTCCGTCCTGTCTGCAACCTGGATGAAGAAAAACAGTATCACCCCAAGGGGGAAAAATAGGGTTGACTTATGACGGACATTGGGAATTCTGGGGAGTTTATTTAGACGGGAACCAAGAACGGCTTATCTTGTTTTTTTCGCAGAACGTGGGTGATTCTGCGTCCCGGCGTCGCTTGACATTCCCCTTTCGCTGGAGGATAAAAAGAAAGTGACCCAGCTAGCGCTTCTGAGCGACGTTTTGCCAAAGGGGGGTTGATCGATAACCTGGTGGGCTGGGCGACTGGCCGGGCTCATTCTGAGACGAAGGGACAGCCCAGGCGTGACGTGAGGCGGGGGAACGGATCGTCTGGGTTGTTGGCCGGAAGACCGCTAGGTAAACGTGGCACTTGCCCTTTTTTTTTGTTGTGTTTTACTTCTGCTGTTACCCCTACGTAGGCTCGATGAGGTCGACCAGAGTCCTGACATTGATGTCGATCCTTTAAAGGTCGTACCGCGGTCGGTCATGACAAAACTTAGGATCGATCACCCCTCCGCGGCCGGATATGGGAGTTCGTCGATGAGGTGATCGCTGCGGATGTAGGGCGGCCGTCCTCTCCCTCCTGCGTCTGGTATTTCCCTTCGCCATCGGACCCGGGAGGCCCCCAACAGAGTCTCCGTACCACCGAAGCTCGTCGTCGAGGATCAGTGAGGGTCGCAGTACCAGATGTATTCTATCCCTTCAACTGGATAGGTAGTGCGTGGAATCTCGGCCCTCCCTCCTGGCCAGGATGCCTGGTCGTTGTAGGTGGCACTGGCGCGGAGCCATCGGCAGCGCTGTCGTCGGCCGATTCTCGGGCGGGTGGCCAAAAGACGTCGATTTTGGGCAGGTGCCCTGGTGTGGGCGGAGGTGGACTGGATGGAGATGGAGAAGGCGACGTGTTCGTATAGTGGACTCGTCTTATACCGGGTCCCTCGTGATCCCTCAAGGCAGCATTTGCGGTGATGCTGCGGCAATTTGGACATGGCAGCGGACTGGAAGGGCCAAGACGCCGCAGGAGGAAGGAAGTATTTATGCGACGGCCGCGACTAGGACAAAGGAGAGGGGTTGCGGCATTTATTGGGATACAGGATGGTTATTGTCCGATCGTTTTGCAGCCAGCTAGTGCTGCGTCAGCAATAACCCCAAAGATAACCATGGGAGCATTGCATTGACATTGAGCAATATTCTTGTATTTTTTCTGCAGGAGCGGCATGGGCATGGTGTCATATTTTCCACTCGATCAGCCGAGCCCAATGGGAGCCGGGGGTAAGACGGCACCGAAGCAAAATTTTGATGTAACGTCGGGTTGGATGGACTGCAAGAAAGCAAAGAAAAAGCCTCAAAATGGCGCATGTCATGCCGGGAATCTCGGCTCAGTTAACCAGCAAACCTCGTTGAAAAGTACTGGCGGGAATTTTACTGGTCCATATCCCTACGTGCCTAGTGATGCAAATTGTAATCAACACCGGTGTCGTCTGCTGTAGGAGAAGTATGGAGGCGAACGCTAGAATGGTAGGGTCAGAATGAGTGACATCAGGGAGGGGCTGAAACCGCCTCAAAGTCCGAGGACGTGTTGTTCCCGGACTTGCTTGTTAATGCGGGAGTCTGGCAGGAGTCTGTTTGGTCCGCCATAATCGGACAGGAGGTAGTTTCCACGGTGTTCAGGTGCTTCCGGGATGCAGAGCCGTGGCTAGGAACCCATATCTCGTGGTATTGCTGACCTCAACTTATGCTGCAGCACGGGGCGTGTGCCCTGCTCGGCCCCAGGCTGGGAGGCTCCACGGGATGCGGCTTTTACAGGATGGTTAGCCCGGCTTTTCCTAGGGAGGAGAGCCGCTGATGCAGGGACTTGTTAGGACGCAAACTAGACAAGATGGTGAATAGTCAAGCGGCAAGCGGAACAACCCGAGTGAGGCGAACCACGACAGGTTGCAGCACCCTCGGTGGTCTCCGGCCTTCGTTCAAGTCGTCCTTGTGGTCCGTGCGTCTGACTTGCCAAGTCGCTGAGAGATGCCTGCTTGTTGACGTCATTGCAGCATGTCGACCGCGCGGGGCAGCCCGCACCATGCCTTGCAAAGCCTGGTCAGTAATCAAGTTGAATCTTTCTGCGCTAAACCGCGAGTTTGAATTCGGAAATGACGTCAGGGACGGACCAGGGAGCGGCCGAAGACTATAATTGAGAGCAGAACCGGAGAGAGAACCGCAGTCACCTAGATACGATGAGCATAGCTTACGTAGGTACCTAGGTAATTTTGATACAACGAAAATTGGGAACAGGTAGGGGAGACAGGAGGTCCACGGTTTGAAATTCGGGCACAACTAAGACGGGTTTACGAGCACGCGGTAGATGCTTGACAGCGGGTGCGGGTGCGGCTACGGATGAGGGCAATTTAAAGTTTCAATGCTGTTTTGCGACCTCCACTCGGACTGGTCTAGATCTCGCTGTGAGCCCCCAGGGGTGGACTGCAGCTGCCGGCCGGCTGGCCAGATAGTTGCAAAGGATCCGTTGTTTAGGGCGAGGTTACACCAACTGTCCTGTTTGCCGCCTTGAGGCTACCCTTTTAGGGTTCGACTCTCTGGCTGACCCTAGCCGATGAAAGCTGCGGGGTCAGTCGTACTTTCTCGCGTTGAGCCGGATCGGGGGCTCTGATCCGTGGTGTGCAAGGGCCTGAGTCGTCCTGACCGGACATTTCCTCCCGGTTAGGCTAGAGCGGGTTCTGGCCACGGCACACACACCACCCATCTGAGGTTGCTGTGCGATTTCCTTGCAATTGCATCCAAAAATCCATGTTTTGTGCGTCATCCAAGCGATTACACCTTCGCAGCGTCGTTGTGATCAAGGCGGGAGCAAGTTCGCGGGTTCCTCTGCAGGGTTGCATGGTGCCGTCCGTGGCTTGTTGTCGCCGTTTTCAGTGGCAAATGGAACAGCTTTGCTAGAGCCCATTGACTGGTCCCTGGCTGAGAGCTCAAAGGGCTGGTAGCTCTGCTTAGCTCCTCCTTCCTTCTCTGTGTGATCTGGGATCCAAACGTGTTGGACTTCTTGGTCGACATTTATCACCGACAAACCGTTTTGCTCAGGGTGCCGCAGGGCGGGCGACGATTGTGAATTGCATCAATTGCCCCTCGTTTTGTGCGGGTCCAGCCAGCGCAAGGTCGATTTGGGGTGGCGGCACCCGGCCACGGCCAAGTGCAGGTATGCTTCCGGTAGGCCCAGCCAAGCTTCCTGCTTGCACCTCTCAGGCGGTCGCCCATGCTGAGAGGACCTACAAAAAAAAATCCCTGTCCCGTGCTGGCACCACAACCTCCTCACCGACCATAGCTGGGCGCCACCTCCTGTAGCTTCGAGCTCGTCTCCAAAAAGGAGATGCGAAAACAACACAACACAACACACCCACCTCCCTCTCCCTCCCACCTAAACATCGCCATGCCTGACGAGAGGCCTTGCCCTGACTTCTGCTGCCGTGTTTCGCCACCTGCCCTTCTGAGAGGCTGCTGCTGATGAGGATTCTGCCCACTCGCTGCGCAGCTGTCGCTCCCTTCCCCTCTGGGCCTAAGTGATCGGCGCAGGCCAGGCGGGCAGATACAGCAAAAGTCGAACCAAGCCCCGACCCGCACTGCTGTTCGCCCGAACAATAAACTTGCTGGGCTCCAACCAACCCGGCCGCCTGCCTTTCCTTCGCCAGCTCCCGCCGCCCGCCGAACGAGAGCCCTTCGACCGACCCACACCCGTGCTACCCCATCGAGATCGCGCCAATACTGCTAGATCGAGGGACCGGCGCGCGTGCGCAACGAAGACACCCTACTTTTCCTCCCCACACCAAGGCTTCCCCTAAAAGCCTCTGCCGCACAAAGACCTGCCTGTTTGTGTACCGCGACATCCCCCACGGCTCAACAAAACCCTCTTGCCGGCTAGACCCCCGGCATTGCTCATGGACCCGGGTCAGGAGGCCCAGCGGCTCTCTGAGCAGCCACTACCCTCGACAGACCCCCCACCCTCTGTTGAGCACCCCCAGCCCGTGCCCAACCCCGACACCTCGGACAGCTTGCCTCCTTCGCCATCCCCCGCCGGCTCCACGGATACAGGCACAGACACTGCGGCTGGATCCGAGATTAGCAGTCCAACGCCGACGCAGGGCGATCCTTTTGCTGCTTCACTCGGGCCAAACGCTACCCCGGGTTCCTCATCACGGAGCTCCAACTCAGACCTCCAGTTGGGTCACGGCTCCACGCAGGAGCCTGTCGATCCCGCCGACCGTGTTTTCCCCATCCGGTCCGTGTTGACCGTTGAACCCAGCGAGCAGGGCGACTACTTCCAGCGTCCCTTGGCAGAACACTCGCCCCACTCGCCTCATGGGAGTAGCATAGGGTCGCTGGAAATGACGACGAGCGCGAGGCGGGCCCGATCTGGGAGCCAGGCGAGCGGGCCTAGCCTGTCCACACTCAAATCACCGATAGAACGAGGGGGGGATCATCACGGGTCGAGAAGACGTCACAACACGCTCCGTTCATCCGTGTCCAGCGGACATGCAGAGCCTACAGGGCGTGTTGGCAGCTCTATCGGCCCGCTGCCAATTTTCTCCGATGAAGCTGCCTCGGACGACGACGACGACGACGACGACGAGCGGGCTGGGACGCCTCCCGCACATTCACTCGATAGCGCCTCAATCACAGAATCCATCAGTGCCGGGATGACCACGGTCAGGTTTGAACACGTCATGACCGAGGGCGGGCATGCCGTCATTACCGGACGGCAGGGGACCCTCCAGCGATGTGAGGACGAGCCGATCCACGCACCCGGGGCCGTTCAGGGATTCGGGGCTCTGGTAGCCATCGCCGAGGACGCCAAAGGGAATTACCTCGTTCGTTATGCCAGCGAGAATACCCAACGCATCGTTGGGTACAGCCCTCAGCAGCTGTTTCGGCTCGGCAATTTTCTGGATATCTTTACCGAAGAGCAAGCCGAAAATTTGCTAGATCACATCGATTTTATCCGCGACGAGGAGGCCGACCCCGGAACAAACGGGCCAGAAGTGTTCAGTGTGTCGATACGGCCGCCGCAGCAGCCAAGGACGAGGGCGGTTAAGCTCTGGTGCGCCATCCACGTCAATCCGTCCAGCCCAGACCTGACGGTCTGCGAGTTCGAGCTTGACGACGATCTAGCGAACCCTCTCCGGCCACCTGGCGAGGCTACTCCGGATATACCCGAGGACACGCTGCATTCGAATCCCACGGCCGAGGAGCTTGCAGAGAGCACAGAGGTTATGAGCCGACCGCTCAGGGTGCTCCGTAGCGCCCGCAAGCGGCGTGGCGAGGCCGGCGCCATGCAGGTCTTCGACATCATGTCGCAGGTGCAGGAGCAGCTCGCTTCGGCTGCCAATCTTGCAAAGTTCCTCAAAATCCTGGTCGGGATCGTCAAGGAGCTGACGGGCTTCCACCGCGTCATGGTTTACCAGTTCGACTCGAGCTTCAACGGCCGCGTCGTCACCGAGCTTGTAGACACGGCACAGACCCGAGACTTGTACAAGGGGCTGCACTTCCCCGCATCCGACATTCCCAAACAAGCGCGTGAGCTTTACAAGCTCAACAAGGTTCGCCTTCTCTACGACAGGGATCAGCCAACCGCGCGGCTCGTGTGCCGCACGGTCGAGGACGTCCAGCAGCCCCTGGACTTGACTCACTCCTACCTCCGCGCCATGTCGCCTATCCATCTTAAGTATCTTGGAAACATGGCGGTCCGGTCGTCCATGTCCATCTCCATCAACGCATTCGACGAGCTCTGGGGACTGATAGCATGCCACTCCTACGGCAAAAGGGGCATGCGCGTTTCTTTTCCCATCAGGAAGATGTGTCGACTAGTCGGGGACACGGCGTCCAGGAACATCGAGCGGCTGTCGTATGCATCCCGACTCCAGTCGCGAAAGCTGATCAATACTGTCCCCACTGACAAGAACCCGTCGGGCTACATCATCGCATCATCCGACGACCTCCTACGACTCTTCGACGCCGACTTTGGCGCTCTGTCCATACGCGGCGAGACCAAAATCCTTGGCAAGCTCGAGCAGTCTCAGGAGATTCTCGTCATCCTCGAGTATCTCCGCCTCAAGAAGTTCAATTCTGTTCTCACGACGCAAGATGTCGGCGTGGACTTTGCCGATCTCAGGTATCCTCACGGGTTCAGCGTCATCGCGGGCGCACTTTATGTGCCGCTCAGCAGTGGTGGGAGCGACTTCATTGTGTTTTTCCGCCAGGGCCAGGTACACGAGGTCAGGTGGGCGGGTAATCCATACCAAAAGTCCATCAAGGAGGGCACCGAGGCCTATCTGCAGCCTCGAAAAAGCTTCAAGGTCTGGAACGAGACTATTATGGGCAAGTCTCGCGAGTGGACAGAGGAACAGATTGAGACGGCCGCTGTGCTGTGTCTGGTATATGGTAAGTTTGGTTTGTTTTAAACCCGCCCGCGAATGGGACGCGCACGCGCGGGGAAAAAAAAGCAACTGTGGCTAATGGCGCGCGCAGGCAAATTCATCGAGGTTTGGAGACAAAAGGAAGCTGCCCTGCAAAGCAGCAAGCTGACGAGACTGCTGCTGGCCAACTCGGCCCATGAAGTCCGCACACCTCTCAACGCTATTATTAACTACCTCGAGATAGCCATGGAGGGCTCGCTCGATCAGGAGACGCGGGATAACCTGGCCAAGTCCCATTCTGCGTCCAAATCACTAATCTACGTCATCAACGACCTGCTCGACCTTACAAAAGCCGAAGAAGGGCAAGAGCTAATCAAGGATGAGATATTCGATCTCGCTGCATGTATCCGCGAGGCCACACAACCTTTCGTATCGGACGCCAAGAGAAAGAATATCGGCTACGAAGTCACCGAACACCCCGGCCTGCCGCGAGCCGTCTACGGGGACCAGGGCAAGGTCAGGCAGGCGGTAGCCAACGTTACGGCCAATGCAATGCAGCACACCACGGAGGGCTCAATCAAGATTGAGGCCTACGTGGCAGAGATACTCCAGAGCAAAGTGCGAGTTGAGATTGTGGTAGAAGACACCGGGTCCGGGATTGGCACCGCGCAGTTAGACGCGCTGTTCCGCGAGCTGGAGCAGGTCAGCGCCGACCTCGATCATGCCGCGGCCCCGTCGTCTGGAGACGCATCGGGCCCGGGGATTAAGCCGCCACGGACACTCGGCCTCGGCTTGGCGGTGGTGGCAAGGATTGTTCGGAATATGGACGGCCAACTGCGCCTAAAGTCGGACCCTGGCAAGGGCTCGAGATTTGTGATCCAGCTGCCCTTTGATCTTCCACTAGACGACTCGCCGGAGTCGCACGACGGCGCCAGCAGCGTCGCGCTGCACTCGGCGGCGGGGTCCACCGTGTCCGCTACCGGCACTACACGTCTCGACGGGGAGGTAACACTAGTCGACTCAGCTAGCGGCACCATGGCGTCGGCTGTGGGAACCCTGTCTCCGAAGAAGGGCGCCGAGGACGCCGCCAGCATCGTCAGTAGGAACAGTGCCAACAGCAAGGGCAGCGGCCAGAGCGCCATTAGCGACGCAGACCGGCTGATTGACGCCATTCAGCTTCCTCTGGCCGTCGGGGCGCCCGAGTCGAAGCGTGCGGGTTTGCAGCGACACAACTCCAAGGCGCCATACTACCATCCTGGCGCCAAGATCAGCAGCCCTGCTCGGTCCATCAGCCCCGTTACGTCGCGACACTCTGGAGGCATTAGTCGGGTTAGTCCTCCTGCTAGTCCTAGACGCCCTGAGGGCTCTGGTGAGTCGGGCGGCGCGGGCATGCAGTTTGTGACGGACAGCAAGACACCCCTGAAGCCTGTCAAAATTCCCGACAGCGACGAGTACAGGAACAAACCCGAGGCCCCCCAGGTGGGCCAGTCCTCGCGTGTCCTTTTTGAGCTGCCCGAGACCCCGCGTTCGAGTACTGCCGGTGATCTGGCGTCGGAACCTACGAGCGGCGGCCTTCAAGTGCTCTGCGCCGAAGACGACCCCATCAATATGAAACTCCTACGAAAACGGCTAGAGAAGGCCGGTCACGCCGTGTTCCATACGGTGAATGGCGCAGACTGTGCGTCTGTCTACAAGGAAAAGCCGGGACAATACGACGTCGTCCTCATGGACATGCAGGCATGTTCATCCCTCCAGTCTTTGATTCACCGGGCCCTTTCTGCCGACACGCACGTTCTTTCATGTGGCCTCGCCATGGGGGTTTGGCTACAGGTAGTAAGTTATACTAACCAAGAAGGGCTGTTTCCAGATGCCCATTGTGGACGGTCTCGACAGTACGAAGATGATCCGCGCGTTCGAAGAGTCGGTTGCCCATGCTGGTCTTTCCGAAGCGGCGGCCAAAGTTGGACGGATTCCAATATTTGCCGTCTCGGCGTCTTTGCTGGAGTCGCAAAAACCAACGTACGTTGGCGCGGGGTTCGACGGCTGGATTCTCAAGCCCATCGACTTCAAGCGACTTGAGACGCTGCTTGCCGGCATCAACGACGTCGCTGTGAGGCGTAACTGCTTCTACGAACAAGGGCACTGGGAGCGCGGCGGCTGGTTCGACAAAGCCTCGGAGCAGCAGCAGCAGCCCCAACTGTGCCCCGTGGAGGCTGGAGATTCCGCATGGGAGCCTCTGCGCTAGCTGCGGCCTCCTCTTCGTCATGCGAGATCAGTCGCTGGATCTACTGCCTCTTCAACTGGCAGGGCAATTGTGCATCGAGAGATGTGACGTATAATATCCCGCAGCCCTCCAAGTGCGTGGACGCGACATGTAGGCCGAAACATGCCTTTGCTGTTGCTTTTCCGCTTTCGCTTTTCAGCCGTCCGGTGGGTGCAGTGCTGGCCTCCACGCTTCCACTACCTTCCCTCCTCACCTAGAGTCTCTATGCATAGACGGGGCCCTCGCACTTCCTCGAGATCGTTTGGTTTTTTTTTTTTTTTTCACTTCTCTCTTTTTCTCTTTTGTCTTTTTTTCTTATTTTACCTCGATGGATGCAACAGTGGTCTGGATATCTCGATATGAAGCAGGAAGAGGCCGGGTTCCGATGGGAAGACAGGATGCTGAGTCTCGAAGACACATGCGGTTTTTGCTTTCGGCGTACACGATGATACCCCGGTCTACCTTCTCCTGTCCCCAAACCTATCTTCCCTTTTGTTCTACTCACTGTTTCTCATATATCTTCTTGTTCCAACGCCAAAGCAACAATTCAGAAAAAACCGGATCGGGGAGGGCATTACATGGCGTTATAAAGGTGTAACTTTTCTTGTATGTTTTCTTTTTTTTTCCCTTTCGTTTTGTGCGAAGTAACAATAGTCACTTCCGGAGGAGTGGACGAACGGACAGACGGATGGAGTGTTCGGCAAAAGTACAAGGATTGCTGTATCAAAAGGGAACAGGCAGGCAGGCAGGCGCATTTCCATTCTTTTCTACCCTCTTCCGAGTCTCTACCTGCATGTTTATCTTGGATGGGTTTTGACGGGCTAACTCGGTTAAAAGAGACGGAATATCCTTCTCTCCTTGACATTTATTTTTGCCATTCCGGTATGGCATGAATGAATATTGTTGACAATCGCATCAGGCTGGCTGGAAGCACAAGACAATGGAAGGTACGAAGGGCAGCACGACGGCGACAGATTAAACAAACACGGGCTGCGGACGCCCAAAGGCTATTCGGAACCTAGAAATGTGCTCGAGTAGAAAGTAAAGGAAAAAAGAAAATTCCAGGAGAATCACTCGATATAAAAGTACGCGGTAGGTTGCCAGAAAAATGGGAGGATCGCTAGGCCGCACAGGGATAGATGGCGCCAAAGCGAAGAAACCGATAAGTGCACCCAAAATGCCTCCGCCGGCCGCAAAAGCCAGGGTTCGACCAGTTGGCAGGCAGATGGGTGTGGGGCATGCGGGAGCAACAGTTTGGGTGCATGATATTAAGTACTAGGCCAATACGTCTACGCGGAGGAGGCTGCCGAGGAGGAGCCCCAAGCAGAACAAAGTACGTACAAATACACACACACACACACACACACACACACACACACACACAATACTACTTTATCCATTTCAAATGATTGGATATGTCGACGGTCTAGCCAGCGACGGCGTCAATGATTCGCCACGGACGGTGATGGTATCGTCGGCCACCAACCGCCTCGACCCCTGACGCTCTCGTCTCGGGCCCCACTCTGCCTCTTCCCGAAGCTGGGCCTGGAGGGCGGCGACATGACCGTCTAGCGTTTCGGTGGTATGAGCTGCTTCTGCTTGGAAGTGCGGAGGCAAGCCTCCGAGACCGGCAGCAGAATAACAACTCCCTCCTAACTGGGCGCATCTAGGTATGTTCAGCGAGGGCGGCAGCGGCAGCCTGCACATCCTAAGCGCCTGCGGCAAGCGCGTTGAGGTATCCCGACCGCAGCATCGGTCTAGGGTCGAACCCGAGGTTCTCGTAGTTTTCCGCCGGGCCTCGCAGTCTGCCCGGCAGCGTCCGGTCCCATGCGCCACAGCCGTCTGACGCGGCCGTCTCTGCCCCTGGCGCACCTGACTCGCCGCCAGAGACGACCTCCCCGTTGCTGGCGGCCGTGCCATCGCTCTTGCTACTGTCTCTGTTCAGGACCGCCGCGGCGGCCGCCGACGCAGCCGCCGCGAGGTCCGTCGTGCTGGCCGCCGCAAGGTCCGCGAGGCGCTGCAAGCTCCGGCTAGCTGTGGCTTCGATGCCGCCCGACGCTGATGCTGACGAGGTCGGCCGGAGAGCGTTGGTCTCCATGGTCGCCATCTTTTGGCGGATGTCGTTGTCCCACGTCGACGGGGCCGTGTTGCCGCCCATGAGCTCGTTGGTGATCAGATCGCGCGCCTCCTCGCGCGTCTTGGGCACCCGCGCCAGCTCCGCCAGGCAGAGCCCAGCCAGGGCGACGACGTTGTGGTTCAGCGGGCTGAGCGCTACGTGGCTGGCCGTCAGGTCATCCAGCAGGCCCTTGGCCGCCCACAGAAGCTCCGTCGACTGCGATGACGGCGTGAAGAGGTACGAGAGTAGCCGGCAGTGCCAATAGGCAAAGTGCAGTACTGGATGTGACGTGGGCGTAATGCTGGTCGGGAAGTCCATACGCCACATCTCGATGCCGACCGCCAGCGACTGACTTAGCACCAGCTGGCTGGCCCCTGGCGCCAGGGTTAGCGGTCGCGCCGACGTGAGGAACGCCTCGACATAGTGGCCCAGCACGAAGCACAGCTTGACGAACTGGTAGCCCGACTCGCCCAGCAGGTTTCGAAGCCCCGGCCCGACGTGGATGCTGCCCTGCGGGATCAAGAGCCCCTGTGCCGTCCCTACGGCGTTGAACCGGTCCAGCGCCACGAGACTCCACCACGCCCGGAGCGCCACCTTGTCTTCCGACTCGGCGTCCGAGTCGGGCCCTGGACAGCCATCCTCCATGACCTGCGCAGTCCGCAGCCCCATGGCGTATGCCACCGCGACCGCCCGCCCAAGAAAGCTGGTTTTCGATGGGCTCCCGTGCTGCCCGCGCAGCGCAGCGGGCCCGTGATTGTCCGCCTCAATGGCCAGTAGCAGCAGACTCTGCAGGTGGACCAAGTCCGCCATATATGAGCCCCGCGAGCCGCCGTCCGACTCCCACTCGGATAGTAGACGATTCGCTGTTTTTGCGTCGCCCACGGCAGCCCCAGCAGGCATGGCATGGAAAGAATGCATGGTCGACACAAGAGCCTCGTGGAAGGCCCCCTGCAGCGCAGGTGGGCACTGTCCCAGCTTGGATTGAACAACGGTCTTGACGCTTGCTAGGAGCGGGAACGTGGGGTGGATGATGGTGAGATACCTGAAACACCGTGTTAGTCTGGTCACCGGAAAAGAAGAGGTCAACTACAGAACAGATAGTTACGCACCCGTGGAAGACGTTGTCGTCAATGTCACGACACGTCAGGGCAGGGACCCCGTCAACCAAGGCCGGCGGGTCGGCTACCGTAGGTGCCGCGGCCTCCACGGGGATGGTCGGCGGTTTTGAGGGCGTTTGCGGCTCTGGGACTGGAGCTGAGGGCGGGGCCGGGGCTAGCCTTGGAGCCAGGCGATTTGCGGAATATGGGGGCTTCTGTCCTGGTGCAGTCGGTGCCGGGTAGGTACGGGTCGGTCGAGGCTCTGACGTCCAGCCGGCGGTAGCAACGGGCTCGCTTGCAACTGGAGTGCTGAAGGCAGCTGTTTCCCCTAACATGCTCGAGAACGACCGCTTGGCATTTTCGTTTAGAGCGGTCGAAGCCGGGGACGAGAACGTATCTGACAACTCCCGTCTTGGCGCGACAGCCGACTGTTCTGTAAGCTCGCCCGTCAAGGCCTGGTTTCCAAGCCTACCCTCGATCGAGATGATTCTCTGTGCGAGGTCCTTGATATATCCTTTGCTGGGCCCCCGCTTTTGCGGTATCCGGCTGAATTCGCATGGACTCTGCGCGCGCCTGCAGTTGGTGCATGCCACTTCGCCTGGGTCGAAAAACGCGTCACACTTGACTTTTTTCCGCCGGCATTCGTCGCAGGCCCGGGAAACCTTTGAGCGTTTCCTCGGCGGTATGCTCTCCTCGTATGGCATCCCTGCGAACGCCATCTGCAGATGCGGTGGGAGCTGCATTTGTGGCTGTTGTGCAGGTTCGGAACGCGGCCCAGGTTGTTGTGCCTGGGGTGGTGGACGAGAAGGTTGCAGCGGGTGCTGTCGAGGCTGTTGCTGCTGCGCTGGGGGTTGTTGAGTTGGCTGTTGGGCCGGAGGCTGCGGCTGGTGAGCAGCGGGCGGCGCAGGGGGCAGCTGTTTTTGTTGCGCCTGATGCTGTGCAGGCACTGGCGTTGGTTGTTGCTGGCCCTGTGGCGAAGATTGTGGTGCTGCCGATACGTAGCGTTGCGGGACCTCGGCGGGTAGGCCCTGAGCATGATGATGATCTAGCCCCTGACTCTCCTGCGGTAATAATGGTAGGCCGTGTTGGATATGCATGTCCATCGCGGTTACCCGACCGTCTAGACTTGTTCCGTCGTTTGCCAAGCTGGATCCATCCACGTGGACATCCTGTATCTCCTGAGACTGGTGGCTTTCGGTAGACTCGATATGATTCACCGTGGCTCCATTGTTGTTCTCTGTCGACAGTTCGTGACTCTCGGTCATGGGTCCAGAATTCCCGGAAGAGGTATCGAGGTCGTCGGACACGGGAGTGGGGTTCTCGTTCGGGAGAGTTTCGGCCTCGGGAACGGGGTCTTGCCCCTCGGGCTCTGATTGATCGATGCTGTCGATATGTGCGAGCCCCCCGTGGCCAGGAATCGCATGGTCTTCGTGTTGGTGGTCCGTAACGGTGACGATCTCGGCGCCATCTTGGTTCGTTGGATCCTGTGCGTCATGAGGCAGCAAGGGCTCCTGGGTCTGCTCGTGGCCGACCGACGCCTCAGCCTCCTGCGCGGCAGCAGCGGCCGCCATCATGGGGGCGAGGCTGTCGCTCAAGCGTGCGGCGAGCTGCAACTCGTCGCTATCGTCGCCGCCCACCGAATGCCGCGATTCCCCCGCGGCGGGGGATAGTGGCGCCTCGTTTTTCAGCTGAGGCGAATCCATCGATGTCGTCGTCACCGGCGGCGGCAGCGGCTCGTCGAGCTGTAGCTGATGGACGGCCAGGTTGCCGCTGTCGTCATAGTAGCCCGCGATAGCCTGCCCGTCGGCCGCTGGAGAGGGGTACTGTTGCAGCAAGAGGCCGTCGGCGTCGCCCGGTGGTGCCGGCTTGTCCATCGAAATACCAGGCAGTGCCGGCGACCAGCAGCATTAGGTTAGCACCTGGGACCACCTGGTCGTCGAGGGCGGGGCCGAGCGGGATCGAAGGGCGTGTGCGATTCCCCTGCGAGGGGGTGGCATGTGCCGGTGCAGGAGGCGTGTGGGTTGTGTGGCTCGAGCGACGCTTCCTTCCCCGGCGTCCCTCCCCCTCCTGGAGCAACACCCAAGACACCTAGTCGTTGCGACAATGCGCAAAGCGCCAATCTACCAGTTGAGGCGGCCGTCGGCCAATCGCATCCGTTCGGGAGACAGAGCCGCCGGGATCCTTTGCAGAGCTATCGCATCAGTACCGGACATGGGTCGTTGGAGAAACAGTTCTGCGTGTTTTGTGCTTCTGCCCGTGGCTGGGAAACTAATTGATTGTGTTCTGCCTGCTAATTAACAAAATCCGACCGCCGCGCACAAAAGAAACACGGCGATGCGACGCCACCGGCGACAGGGCAATCTGGAGAGCATAGCATCCATAGCAGCATTGCCGGCAAAAGGGACTGCGCGGAGGCGAGGGAAAAGGCGGTTGTTGTGTGTCCAAGCGAGAGAGGAAAGACACACGTACCTTGTGGCCAGGACGATGATATTCCGATGGAACAAATCCGGCCGTCCTGGGCTTTTTCACTCACGGAAGAGGAAGAACCAGCGAGCCGAGCTGGATGGAGTGTGGCTTTTTTTTTTTTTTTTTCTTTTTTCTTCCGCAGCCGCGTCTAGCTCTGACTGGGAGCTCGGTTCAATCAATCCACATTTACCCGAGGATGGTCCGGCCGTTACGTCAAGCCTCGGGATCTGCGACAGGGTTGCGTGCTTAGCTAATCGAACGGCTGGGCTTGGGTATGCCTGCTGCCAGAGGATGAATCTTGAAACGCGCAAACACCCGGCGCGTCTTGTCTATGATTTAGCCGGGCGCCTCTTCACACAAGCGAATGCACTCGGGTTCTTGGCGAACTGCCGTCGGCTCCGGCGGCTTCTTCAAGAGACGCGCACATCCGTGTTGGCTTGCTGGATTGGGACTGCGGGATCGCTGCAGGAGGAGCCCGCCTCTCCGGTTGTCGGATGATGGCGTGTAGCATGCGTCCCCATCGATTCTTTGCTTTCCTTCTGCTGTGACGCGTGGCTGACGCTAGAAACCGAGGAAGCCGTAATCACACCTAGGCTTCCTTCTCTACCCCTTCGAAACAGGCGAGCGCATGCTCTAATCTTATGGGCTGAGGGGGTTCGCGTTCAGCTTTCCAAGAGCAAGCACCGATAGCCTGTATTTCCCCAGCTACCCAGTGTTGGCAAGCGAAAAGGAGCGTGAACTCCGCCCTGCCGGATGCGGGATGGCACTTAGACACTCCTTGACCCTCCGAAACGAGTCCCCGCTCCTGATCACCTCCGCCGGCAGACCCTGGCCTTGCGTTTTCCATCTCCTCACGTCTTCCAGACCCAACACAAACCAGAGGAATTCTGCTCAGCCCATCTCCCCACCAAAGGCCTATTCTAACCCTCATATCATCGCCAATAAACCTATCAATCGAATACTATTGGTAGCCCAGGCCAAGCCTCAATCAGCATCCATCCCGACCACCCGGCCATGGTTAGAACCTACACTTGACGTTCTGTCCGCTCTCTGTTGATAGATAAGCACCGCCAGTCAACCAGGCTCACGCTTTCTTCCAGACAACTTACCGAGCCAGGACCAATGAGGGACGTGCCATTCCGTTCCTTCACACCCACCACCTAACCCCAAAACCCCACACCTCATAAGAAGCCCCGTGGGGTGGCCGCCCCATCAAGGGATGGCTTCGATGTCGTTGGCTCCCTCACGTCACACACAAAGTGCTTCGAAGAGGGGATGTCACCGCGCTGACGCAGTCGCCGACCATCAAATATGATACCTACTGTATCTTGCCGGCGTCCCCACTATAGCTGTGGTTTCTGGCCGTGGTCACGCGCTATACAGCTCATGTAGTTGCTCTATCCCGGGTCTTGGCGTCACGGATCTCCCTCCGGCGCGGCACTTGGCCGATGGAACAACTATCTCCCTCGGTGGACGACTGTCCCCGATGTCACATCGGGGTATCCGAGACTCTCGCCTCCTCCGAATCTTGCTGCTCGCTTCTTCCGTCGACTGGACCATATCCTGGCGGGTTAATCCGGAAGGACCGCGACGCATCTCCAGTGCTCAATATCAGTCATCCAGAATAAACAATGGGGTAGATACCGCACCAGACTCTGTTTAGCCGCAAGCGCCGGCGCGAAGACGCTGCTTTAGCACACTGGCCCAGCATCTAGAGCTGGATGCCGAGACACCGGTGCCAGATCTTGCCGGAACAGACATCCATACAGAAGAATGCGCCCGCCATTGGCACCTTGTTCTTTCCGTACGGGTGTTGTGTACTGCTTATTTCGGAGCCACGGCATCCACAGACATGATCTACCTCGCACTCACTCAGCAACTTGCCTGCAACACCAGGCCATTCATTGAGAAAATTCTTCGGATAATCAGGGTTTGCAATACCTTGAACCCGACAGAAAAGCATAGTAACTGGGGGACAGCACCCGGCGGAAAAAGATAGACAAGGCCTCGAGAATGGCCCCGTAAGCGGAACCAGAGGATCCTTAATTCCGGTTGCGGGAAGACGCCGGACAGGTATGTAATGTCTGCCAGTCCGCGGACGATCCGGGGTCGGTAGATTACATAAAGGCCGACCGAAACTGCCACCTGCCACCTGCCGCCTGGCGCGTGGTGTGGGAGGGTCGACCCGGTCGCCGACAGGATCGGCGACGGATCTGCATGTCGGGAATCGGATCCGCCCGGTGTTTGTACACCACTGCAGTAAGAGACTTCCAATGTTTTCGAGCTTAGTTAACGCGCCTGGCGGCTCTCTTGCCGGAGACCGGCTGCTGCCCTCCAAGGGCTGGTAAGTCCCTAGTGATGGTTGATGAACGCAACGGCAACCTACCTGGTGCCAACAGACAGTGGCAGCTAGAAGAATTGATCGTGATTTGTTCTATTCCGAATGTAACGCGCATCTTTGGACAGACGGGACACTACCTGTCTTCTCGAAGCCGCGACTTCTTTGCCCTCACCTCGGTGCTCCTCCTCGCTCTGGACTGCAAAGCGCACTTCGCAATGCTAGAGAAAACGAACACATCTCAGTCAGCGCCGCAGAACACCTAACGGCTTTTTTTTTTATTATCGTCTTGGTTTCTGCAATATGCACAACCAGACGGGACGGGAGGGCTGAACCGGGTAGAGACATCCACCCGGGCAGGTCTTGGTCTCCACATCATGATCGTCAAGATTGCTTTTGTGACTTTGACGGGTCTTTTATGGTAGCGCCTCTTGCACCTGTTCTTGTTCTTCTTGGCTCCGCGCCTCGTCTTCTTGTTTCCGCTTCTCCCAGAACCCCTTGCCGTAGCTGACTAGTATCTCCTCTCCTTCGTTTATCCCACCGACAGGCCGCTCTCTTCTCCCACCGCCGGCCACAGCTCCAAGCCGCTTACCTCCCTTTTGTTGCTGCTGTTTCTGCTGCTGCTTCGCGAGCGCCTTCTTCCCCACGGGCAGCACAAACACCGCCATGGTCCACTCTCCCGTGACATGCACAGACGGCGACTCATTGGCCGCCGCACCACAACCACCCGGAGGACCGCAGCTTCCGGGTCGGGGCCGGGGCTGCGGCCGAGGGTCCCAAACTTCCCTGAACTCGGCGTTCGCGCGCTCCGCACCGGGCACGCCGCGGTAGTCGTTGACGAAGCGCGCCTCGTTGCCGCACCGCGCCGCGTCCACGGCCACATCGGCATCACGCGACAGCCATAGGTCATAGTCGGACTCTGCGTGGCTGTGCTGCTGCTGCGGCTGATGCTCGCCGTCATCATCGACATCAACCGTGCCCGGGTGCACCTCGCCCAGATACGGCAGGACCAGCGCGCCCGGCTCCAGCCTGCGCGCGGCAAACAGGCCACGCTGGCCGACCGCGGGGTGCCGCGGGTCCGTGATGGTACGGATCTCGACGGCGGCGCAGGGCCCGCGGCGCAGGTTACGCGGGACCGCGACTACTGCTGCATCGCCGGCGGGCTGGGCTGGGGCGACCCGGATGGCGGCTATTTGGGAACTGGTCAGGGCTGGCGAGTGCCGTGGGGCGTAGAGGTAGGGTACGTCTTCTGGCCAGTTTTTGGGCAGGATGCGGGCGGGTTTACCGGGGGTTAAGGTCGCCATTGTGCATTTAGGACTCCTTTGCGGCTGCAGGACTCAGCCCGAGGGGAAGCATAGAACGAGAGGCCTGCGGCATGAGATTAGGTGTGAACTGGCTCGGATGGTCATCTCTGAGAGCTCGCTGTGATTGTTGCGCCCAGGGCTAAAAATGACATCCACCAACGAGCACATACTACTAATAAATCCGAAAGAACGGATTACATAGAATCTAGCCACTCTTAGACAATCACTATCCATTATTTGTGCCTCGAGAATTCGGATGAAGAGAGCATCGCAACAAGGCATGCTGGCGCCCCATATTGCACAAGAATATAACCCCACAGCCGGCGGCCCCTCCCAACAAAGTTCATCCGGCCGCTTGGTCTAGGGGTATGATTGCCGCTTTGGGTTGTAATTCTTGATTACGCTGATTGCGGCAGGTCCCGGGTTCGATCCCCGGAGCGGCCCTCCAAATATCTTCGACAGTAAACTTGCATTTGTTGTTGATTTTCAGTTTTTTGCCACATTTTTTAAGTATTTAAGTATCTGCAGGCCTTTTAACTCTCTTTTACCATAAAACCGTGCGCATTCTTACCGAACTTATTTTTACAGTTTGTGCCCAAACTACCTATCTACTCTTACACACCTTTTTTGGATCCTTTGTCACTCACGCAAACAGGGATATATCAAGACTCGGTATGGCAAAACAAGAGACAGATCAGAAACCCATCTGCTCCTCGAGCCACTCGGCGACAGGCTCCTCCACAGCTTCATCGCCCAGCTCGGCCGGCCCGACGGCGCGCAGGCGCACCCGCCACGCAGCCTCCTCCTCGGCGGCATCAAGATCCCCCTCCCACCTCCTGCTGCCCTCGAGCTCGGCAAACTTGACGCTGCGCTGCATCAGCGCCGCCAGGCGCCCCGCCTGCGACGCGAACCCGTTGCTGTCCATGCCGCCCAGCAGCCGCCGCCTGCGCCTGGCCGCCGCCGCCGCCGCCTTGCTCAGCTCCGTGGCGGTGTAGCTATAGCTGGCGCCGGTGGCGACTTCGGTCGGCGATTGGTGCAGGAGCAGCGCCGAGGGGATGCGCAGGCTCGACCCGCGGGGAGGAAATGTGTCATACCCTGAGCGGGAGATTTTGAAGATGATCTCGATTCTTCTGTCTTCGGTTAGGTCGGCGTGAAGCGGCCGGTCGAATGTTGGCGGCATCTCAAAGCCGGGGGTGTGAAAAAATAGACAGGGGCTGGCGAAGGGATCGAACAGGTTGGACGGGACGCTGAAAAGGGTCGGCATCAGCGTCTTGAGATAGTGGAATGTTGGCTCCAATCCCTCGTCGCCGTCCACCGGATTCCCTGCGTAGCGGGCGGGCGCAGCGCCACCAACGCACTGCGCCAGCGAGTTGTTGACGGGGTGGTCGGGCAGGAAGGTGGTCCAGTCGTAAATGCCATTGTGCAGGGCAACGCCGCGGACCGGCATGGGTATGGCCTGGTCGCACTCGGTCAGGGCGAGCGCGGCGGCCAGCGATGCGCCAAGGTAGGAGCCATAAGCGTAGATGTTGCGCCGGGGGGTTATCTGGGGCGCCAGGTTCTCCGTGATCCAGCGGTAGCCGAAGAGCACGTCATGCAGCGGCGTCGGCCAGTGCAGGACCGTGGGCGCCGTGTCGGTGGGGGACGGGGCCGGCCCATTGTCATAGTCGGTCTCTCGCCGTCTAAGTCGATCCACTAAGGCCGACTGGACGCTCTCCGTGCTGTCCACAGCGGTTTCCTCGGGCCAGCGGTAGTTGATGACGATAGTCGGGTAGGGACGGGCAAAGCGTGGGAGGGGCGATGGCACTTCGGTAGGCCGCGAGAAGGGCGGGAGGCAGACCAATAAGGGGGTAGTCTCCGAGCGCCCCGCGAGGTTGTGCAGGCTGAGGGTGATGGAGCCGGACGAGGCGCACGGGACCTGGACATGCTCACAGTCGTCCGACTGATACCACGACGTAAACCATCTCCTTGACAGGTCGAGCAGCACCGCGCGTCTACCTGGGCGGGCAGTCACCAGACAGAGCTGCCTATGGCATATCGCCATGACCGGCGCTAACTAACACCCTCCACAGCGGGATTCCGTCATGGACCCTTCTCCGCGGCTTGTGTTCTAGCGCATGCCATCAATCGTTGGCGTCGGCTGCGAACTGAACCACCAGCCAAGACTATAGCTGTGACTAGGATTCGGCTCAGGTAGACAAGACAGGGTGGCGTATGACAGACAATGGCGAGACTGGCAGAATCTGGTGGTGTCATTGGACCTCTCGCCGACGATCCGGCGAGCTGATAAAAAATTGGGTGCCCACCATGGGTATCTCGCTGGAAACCCAGACGCACAGGCGCTCAGCCAATCAGGACCCCTGTGGATGTCTTGCTAGCGCCTGCCGTTGCGACCAGAAAAATCAAGCTTCAGCACCACGCGGTGAAGACGCCCCTACCAGCAGGCCACGAGGAGAAAGCGCTAGGTGAAACCAGACGTCATTGGGGAAAAGAGCATGGGACTTGGTTTTTGTGAATGGGCCGAGCGTAGATGCCAAATTGGAGAAACACACCCTTGCCCCATGGCCTTTAACTGCCAGAAACTCCTTCTTTTTTGATCGCCAGACTTGGGCGGCCTTGGTTTCTCGCTTTTTCCGCTTTCTTTCCTTTTCTTTTGTTTTTTTCTTCTTTCCACTGGACATCGCCCGTCGTATCGCGAGACTTCTGACCGCCATGGCAAGTTGAACATTGCTGAGCACCTCGTCGGCTCCTTTTTTTAAATCTTCCCTTTTCTAAGCTTTGTTCGCTCTCTCTACCCACAACCCAGCCGCCATGAACGACGCCAGCGGCGAGCACATCGAAAGGCATGTTCAAGAGATTGAGCAGCAGGCCCCTGGCGGCACCGCCCAGGATGTAAAGCTAGACATACAAAGCACCCACGCCCATGTAGATCCAACGTATGCAATCCATTACCAGACCGTGGTCCCGTGAAGGCACAGACTAACTTTACAGACGCTGGTGGTTCGCCTCATCGGCCTTTCCCATGATTGCCGGCACGCTTGGCCCCGTCGCCTCCGCCTTCAGCATCTGCGCCCTCGTCCAGCCATGGAGGCAGCACTTTGCGCCCGGCGCAGACGTTGACCTGGCGCCCTTTGTCGCCGACCCGCCCTGGCTCATTGTCGTCAATGCCATCCAGCTGGTCGTCGCCATCGTCGCGAACCTGTTCCTGCTGCTGAACATGGCGAAGAGGGTCCGGTTTACCGTTGCCATGCCCATCACCATCGTCGGCTGGTACCTCTCCGCCATCTGCCTTGTGGCCCTCGTGGCTTCTGCGGCAGTCCACCTCGTCCTTCCGAGTCCCGACTCGGAGCGCATGTGGTCGCAGGCCTTTTGGTACGGCATCTTTGCCGGCCTGCTGTATTTCGTTGTCGCATCCCTCCTCGTCGTGACCGCCTGGGACGCAAACCAGGGCCGTTACGAGAAGGACTTTCGGCTGACGGCCAGCCAGCGCACGCTGATGCTGCAGACCATCATGTTCCTCATGTACCTGCTCCTCGGCGCTCTCGTCTTTTCCACCATTGAGGGCTGGCACTATCTGGACGCCGTCTACTGGGCGGACGTGACGCTTTTCACCGTCGGCTTTGGCGATATCCGCGCTACAACCATGCTAGGCCGCGGCCTCTTATTCCCCTACGCGTTCATCGGCGTCATCAGCCTGGGTCTGGTCATTGGATCGATACGAAGCCTGGTACTCGAGCGCGGCAGGAGGATGCTCGACGCCCGCATGATTGAGAAGAAACGGAGGGGGCTCGTCAAGTGCCTAACCGACCACAACGAGCACGATATTCTCACGCCAGTCAGGAACGAGCGCGGTGGTGATGCGGTCGACAAAGAGCGTGAGGGTCATAGCTCTCCGCCACCACCGAGAACTACCAAGACTGGCCTCTCAGAGTTAGAGCGCAGAGCAACCGAGTTCAGGCTGATGCGCCGGATACAACAGTCTGCCGCCAAAAGAAGACGCTGGGTCGCGATGGCGCTGTCGACCAGCGTCTGGCTGGTGCTCTGGCTCTTGGGCGCCTTCATTTTCAAGAACAGTGAGGAGCCGTACCAGGGATGGACCTATTTCGATGGCGTCTACTTTTGCTTCGTCAGCCTGACCACTATCGGCTACGGAGACATCACTCCGGTGTCGAACCCCGGCCGCGCCTTTTTCGTCTTCTGGTCGCTCCTCGCGCTCCCGACCATGACGGTGCTCATATCCAACGCGGGCGACACTGTCGTCAGGAGCATCCGCGACACCACGAACCAGCTCGGCGGCATCACCATCCTCCCAGGCGATCAAGGCGCCCTGCGGGACGTCAAGGCCATATTACACACCATGTCGTGCGGTTTACTCTTTGCAGAAGACGACATCGTCGAGGAATCACCTCCTGGATTCCTCGGGCAGGCTCGTATCCGGCGGCTTTCTGGCGACGACGAGGATTCCGACAATGACGAGGATTCTCGTAGCCTACAGAAATTTAGATCAGAGGAGGCCCTCGAGGACGAACAGCGCGTCCTTGAAGGGTCTTCACGGGCACGACACAGGGCCCGACGCGAGCGCCCCGAGCCCGGTCCCGAGGGCCCACCGGCGGCCCCGGCACAAGATACTGTGCGTTTACGGGGACGGCGGAATGATACCGGGAAAGGTGGTTTCCGGGAAGACATCGAAGGCAGTGCATCCCCAGCATCAAACCCCACCGGCTTCTCGGAAACTTCGCCAGGGCCGCAGGCTAGCAGCGCGAAGCCCTCGGCCTCAACCCAGCCGCCACGTCGGGGCATCTCGCTCCCTCCCATCCCAGCTGACCGCGCCGACTACCACATCCTGCTGATCGACGAGATCGCCCGCGTGTCGCAGCACATGAAGCAGAAGCCGGCGAAGAAGTACGGCTTCGTCGAGTGGGCCTGGTATCTGCGCCTGTTGGGCGAGGACGAGAGCAGCGCCCAGACGCACAGGCGCGCCACGCCGCACGTCCACCGAAGGGCCGCCCGTCGGCGTGCCGCTAGCAGCAGCAGCAGTGTCAACCAGAGCGCACATCGCTTGACCGAGAAGGGCGATGTCGACAGCGGGTCGACCGCCGCTTCCAGGATCAGCGGCAGTGACGGGAAAGGACCGGGTGATGGCGGCGAACCGGCGGCATACGACGGCAGCTGGAGCTGGATTGGGTCACGCAGCCCCCTCATGGGCAGGCAGGACGAGGCTGAATGGATCCACGAGAGGCTTGTCATGAGGCTCGCTGAGGAGCTGCGGAGTGCCAGGAGAGGCAGAGATGAGGAGTGAGACGCCGTTGTAGTTGAATCCTAGGTCCTCGTTACCTAGGTCAGGATCTACGTAGATACCTTCCCACAGAGGCCCCTCGCGAAATCCAGTTCCTCCCATGCTTGCCTCGTTTCCCCCACACAAGGCTATAGAGACGCAATTTCGACAGCCGTCGTCCAACCTTCAGAGCAGCCCCTATGTCGGAGGGATCAACCTTATTGTTGGTGTACCGGCCTGCCACTGTGAATAACGCGTGACGACGAGCAATTCACTGTGGTCAGTGCCGCGGCCCAAGGAGTAGGAGTGGCGGACGCATGGGGATGCTTTGAACTCGGGATTAGACATACTTGTAGCGTTTTCAGCCTCGATAAATGTTAGGCACAGGGGAAAGTGGCTATGGCTGGAAGAGGGAATGGTTCAGGCTGGTTCAGGCTGGTTCAGGCTGGTTCAGGCTGGTTCAGGGAAAAAGTTGTGGGAAGCGAGGAAAAAGAGTTTTGGACGAAAAGAAAAGTTGGAGGACAACAAAGGAGATATCAGAATAAATGGGGCAGAGGGGAAGTGGGGGAATGTAAACAGAAAATTTTGTAAAGGTATAGTCAGGCCTATGTGCGAGGCAAATCACAGGGCAAGGCTGGGACATCCTCAAGGCAAATTTGAAACCACTCCTTGATAGTCAGATATATGTAAGAGCCCACCGCAAAAAGTCAGTAGAACCGACGACGTGAAGCCAACAAGGCAAAAGGCAAGCCACCGCTCCATGACCCTCATAGCTGTCAAACCGGGCTGGCAAACTGAACGTCGGTTTCCTTCATCTCTTCCACAACCCTTTGGAGGTGGTCATGGATGAGCTGCCGGAGAACTCGCGGCACCTCCTCCTCTCTGACGCCCATGTTGAGCATGATCGACAATGGCTTGAAGTCGGCCGGCAGGAGCGCAGATCATTCGCTGCTTGTGCCGGCGTTTCGTCCCGCGGGGTTGGAAAGATGCGGCCGATGCGGCCGAGACTGCCCATTGCCGCAAGAGTCAGGAGGCTCTCGTTGCTTTCGCCGAGGGCTTGCTTCTCGTTGAGTGCTGCCAGCTTCTTTGTAAGATTGCCGGCCGGTGCATTGCCGGCCGGGACACCGGCCATCCCAAGTTCCGCCGCAGCCTTTTTTTGGGATTCGGCAATATCCGCCTCGTTTCCGGGGTTGAGCAGCCTGGAGCGGGCACACAAAGTGCTTTTTATAAGAGCGCCGTTGCTTCTGCAAGTCTGAGTATTTTGGCCTGGTATATAAAGCGTTTAACGGTGAGCAAAAGGAAGATCCACGAAACGTCTCAAGCCCTCTTTCCTGCGTCTCTCCTGTATTTCTCCTGGGTTGATTTCGTCTCTATAGTCTAAATCCTCGGCACCGGGGATCGGCTACCCAGCAGCTATTTCTTCCTGCCGATGACAGTGCTGTGTGAACTAATTAGATAAACTGTTGGGAACCGGCGTGTAGTCAAGGGACAGAACATGCCTGTCAGCCGGGGAGGTTGTTCTAAAACCATGCACTCCGCTCAAGACTGCTGGACATGGCGAAGGCTATTATATCAAGCATGTTTGTGCTTGGTCGGGGCACACTTCATTTTCATATATCCCTACCCGGTCGACATTATGATTCTACCAAACAGGCAGGAATTGACATCTACGCCTCTGCTTCATGTTTTACCTCACGGCTTTTTCTGCAGAACAAAAGCTGTCCGTCTCAACTACACTTTCTCCGCGCCTTGGATTTTTCTCACAGTTGCCCCTTTTTGCTCTTTCAATTCCGTGGAAGCCATATCTGCCAGATAGCCACCGCCATCCCGACCCCCGGACCTGGGCAGTTTGAACATAGCGCCGCGATGTGAAGTGCTTGTCACACGGTCCGCTTGGTTTGCTTCCTGTCGCTCAGGGCTAATTAAGAGATGGCGGCACTTGTGGCATTAGTCGTTCACAACTGTCACTGGTGGCGGGGCTAATAAGAGATACCAAGCAAAGCATTTCCGCTAATATACGATTAGCTTTAATTATTACAAGCCCATAAGACTTTAAAAATTCGAAGGTAGATCTAGTTGTGCGGAAACAATCCCGAGGCGTAAGAGTTTGACCAGTAATAAGGTACGACTCTTTTGTCCCGCCGGCACATAGCTGTTTTCCAATGGACATGGGTTTTTTTATCCCTTATTAACAAGTAGTAGGAATAAAGTGGCTTCCCAGGTGACGTGCGTGGTCCAGTGTGCGTATCCAGGTTGCTAAATCAGAAAAAACCAAGGATCAAATACGGGGCCCGGCAAGTTTATTTCGGAGGTCGTTCGTTTTTGGTTTTTAGAAGCATGTTTAACCTCGTTTTCTTAAACCTCCTGCCTTGTTCGGTTTTCTCGGCACTACGCTTGCCACTGGGATATCCACAAAATAAAATTTTGGCATGGACGTGCATTAATGCCAAAAAAAAAAAAAAAAAAAAAAAGCCCCTGCACCAGGGAGGCATAAAAGTCGGACAGAACCGAGCATAACTACAGGGGCCGCTGGGCAATCTCAGGGCCCCAGGGCAAGCAGGGAGGGGTTACCCATTGGTACGCAACGCCCCCAAGCACTTGCCTCGTTGCATAGGGCAGACAGCATCAGGCAGACGTGGAGAAAAGGGGACTTAGGAGAAAGGACCTGGAGACGAGGGGTCAGGGTCACGTCGGGCGCAAGGTTATCTCCCCGATCAGTGACTTGTTGGTTTGTTTGTATGGGTGCATGGAGATTTGACCTGCTTCCTTCCTCGCTTGTGGCGTGGGCCGGAACACGTCATTCCGTACGATGGCATTCCTGCCCCGGGAACGAGTCAATGGCTGGGCTGGCAAGGACTGCCGTTGTCGACTGGAGTCGTGACGATGGGCTGCGACAGCGAAAGATCGGCGATTAACCCAAAATCAGGCAATCTACTAGCCTTGGTACAGTAGGTGGCTCTATAGACCGCCAAGAGCCTCCGCTGGAGGGTGTGGTCGATGGAGGTCTAGACCTTTGGCGGGCTCTCTCCTCTGCGCCTTGTCCTAGCAAGTTTTCTTGCTGTCCGGCTCCCGTTTAACGGGTGCTACAGTAGCAGAAAGTGCAGAGGTGTTGACCGACTCCAGGCCTTTCTCGGCTGTCCCAGCGTGCGTGTACACGCGATACCCAAGCCGGACCCAGATTACGCCCTCGGCCGGAAGAGCACCAACCTTGTTGACGCGATGCAATGGCTAGGGTTGGCGACCAAGGATAAGGAAAGGAAATTCGGGGTGGCAACTTGGGGGAAGGCCGGTTGCTGTCACCGACTTGGCATTCTACGTAGTAAACAACTCCCCATGTCAGGGTGCCATTGTCGGCTTGCATAGCAGGCCTACACAGAGAGGGGCGCTGGGCATGTTTGATGCGGTAGCGTTGCAGTGCATGGTGGTAGTCCCAGATTGCCTCATCGTTTGGGTCTGAATCTCCAGCCCATGTTGTTTTTCGCTTCTGACGTCTCCGGTATCCTGTTCGTCCACCCGGCGGAAGATGGGGACGATGACACGGGAAAAAATAAGCAAGCAAGAAAAGTAAAATAAGTCCTTTTGATCTGCCTGCTATTATGAACGGACGTTCCGATGGTGAATCCGAGACAAGCGAGCGCCGGGTGGCATCGGTCCAGTGGAGAAATTGTGCAATCGCGCACGCCCAGCCGAGTTAGGCGGCGGAGAATTCAGGAGACGGAGAGCCGAAGGCTTGTTTGGCGGCAGCACGCAGATTGGTGCAAAAGACACCCGCAAAAGGACGCCGCGATGCAGCAGCCCGGGCGCTAGAGAAGCCTTAATCGCAATTGACTCGGGCCTCTCCATCCGTCCATCTCCCGCCTTGATTTCCATGCGCACCCAGAATCCGAGCCCCTATCGGGTTCACATGCATGGTCGTCATGAGCACGTCACATTGGCCGCCGTTCTGCCAAGTCCACCCACGTCGTCCAGCCCGCCTCGATAATTGTCGTCTTATTTGGCAACCCTCAGGCATCTGAGCTCGGAATGGCAGGACCCTACAGTTCTGCACAACCCCTCCCTCCGCTGTAGCTCCGTTCTCCTGTTGGCTGGACCAAAACAGCCAATCACCGAGGCCCTATGCGGGGGCTGTTCTCGGTTCTGCACCTCTCCAGCTTGGGCAGCAACGGCCGTGCAGTTTCCCTTCTGGGATTCTCGCACCCTCGCACGCCGTCGCTGAGCCGGCAGCACCCTGCCCCGTCCTGTCCACATGAGTCCTGTCCCCAGTCCAAGTCAATCCCGGCAACTGATCCGGGGGCCAGGCGT
>PYSS01000137.1:0-92272 GCA_003049465.1 Magnaporthiopsis rhizophila
CCGTGACTTGACAGCAGATTTCTCGCAGGGCCGGCCTTTTGGCCTGGCACACACCCACTCTATGTACCATCGTTGCTCGCTACTGTTTTATCTGCCCTCTACGCGCTCTTGATAGACTCGGCCCAGAGGGATCGTCTCAAACGGCCGGCGATGGGCCATTAAAGGCATGGCCTCGCGAGCCAGATGGCAAATTTGCCCCTGACCTACAGGTCCTTAGTTTGGTTGCTGGTGCTGCCTAGCTTGTATAACGCCTGAGGTTTCTAATTTTTTTTTATGCCGCTTTTGTATTCGACTGCGTAAATATAAGGACGTTTTTTTTTCCGCATTTTCCATGGCCATAGGTGTTCCCCTACATTTCGTGTCTTTGCGTTACATTGCAACACCTCTGGTCCGGAGAAAGAAAAAAAACCTTGATATTACGCCGAGGGGAAAAAAAAATAACACTCAAATTTATCCGGAAACGGAAAGCCGTATATACGTCGACAACCGGGAACCGGGGCTTGCTTTGTAAAGTTTGTCGTCCACATCATCGCCGCCCACCTCATCGCCGTCCGGCACAAGAACTCCGCCACCACCGGCATATAACTCATCAACATCCGCTCTCTCTCGCCCTCATACCCAAGATTCCCGGCATCAGCTTTTCTGATACAAATATAACCTACCACCTGCAGCCTCTAAAATGGATAATCCTTAAAAGGGATTTGGCAAAATATACTACTTTTCCTGCCCAGGTCGGAACCGCCACCAACTAATTTCGTCCGCCAAATTCTTTACCAGTTCTTTCCATTATGCAGGGCAATCAGCCATTATAGGATTTTATTACAGGCGTGCTGGTATCAAAGATGTACGGCCCTGCTTCCTCTACCCTTGGCGGACAAGAACAGCACGTCAAAGTGCATATATACAGAGTCCCTAACAACAACAAGTCGATGGCGTTTTCAATGCCAGCGTTCCTTTGGCCTTGTCCTCCCGTTGCGACTCGGGGCCTCGTCCGCCCAGGACGAGGAAGCCAAGCCAGGTGCCGGACGACCTCGTCGTCGGTCAGATGGCCAGACACCACTGCGTCCAGACCAGGTCATATATGACTCCAGGCTGCGGCTCCTACTCCAGTCCGATGTTGGACACGCTCCTGACCCCGGCGATTTCCCCCCAGGGAGGCCGTGAACTTGGCGATGGGCTCTACCACGTCCACTGCGCGGCGAGGTGGAGATCGCCGGCCACCTGCACCATGGCTTGGCCAGCCATCGGCCTAGCCCCAACCTAGCGCAGCCCCGACAGATTGTTCAACAACTGCTGTCGACGCACCGAGAGCTCCACGTCAAGCAGGTCTTGGGCGGCATGCTGAACACGTTTCCGCGTGACTGCTTTGCTGACGGCAGTGGTGTGCTGCTGGCCATGTTTCGAGCAGCTGCCCACGGAGACGGCGCAGTGGGTCGAGCGGGCGATGGCGTGATCTACGGCCCCGGCCTAGATCTGCCGCCGTCGAGATGAAGCACGACGAGCCAGCGACTGGAGCACTTCTACTTGTGGGATTTTTGTTTTCTTTCGCTCTCACGCTCTCTCGGCTGTTATCATGGGTGGCATTCCCAGCGGATTACGCGCCTCTTTTGGTGCTTTTTATAATGTCATGTACTTTATGTCTCTGACCAGGACCGAGTACGTCGACGCCACCAAGAAGGACAACCTGGGCCGGTAGCGGCACTCTGGACGATGCTGAAGGCAGACGGCGTAGCGGCCATGACCTGGGAGTTAAGGGGAGGGGTTGGTCTGGAGGTTGCCGGGGCGGGCTCGCCATTGGCCAGATCTATGGCCCTGTTTTCCTCAGCTCTTGGCGGATACCAGTGTCTTCTGGGCCGTGCTGGGCTTGGGCTGGTGTGAAGACTGCCAGCCGACGTTGGCGCCATAGTCAACGCCGGCATGGTGGGTGGCTGCCGAGGTGAGCAGTCGCTCGAGACTAACCCGACTACCTCCCCAAGGTCAGCCTCAGCCTTGTGCCAAGGGGCACTTCCCCGCCTGTTGCGGCCACGCGAGAAATCAGCACGTTGTGATTTTGCGCCGTTATTTATGCTCGTCGAATGACGCATTTTTCTTGTGCACCTATCCAAGTGATTTATCTCGCGTATTGACACCTCGACGCGCGCGGCCTGAACCTTCCTCGTGCAAGCCAGCCAGCCCAAATCTCAAGGTAAATGGTCGGTCCAAGCCCAGGCACCGTACTCGCTGGCGAGGACCATTGCCTGGTCCAGGGAGATACACACGTTTGCCAGCTGTTTCTTCGGCGCTCGCCGTCGAGAGCGACTTCAGGTACTGGCGCTCGGCCTCCTCCGCTGCTGGGCTGCCCTTGCTGAAGAGATTCCCTTGGGCAGCGACGTACGAAGGTGTGCGTAGTCGAAGGCACTTGGTTTGGGTGGGCGACTCTGAATCAGCGTTGCACGAGTTGAGCCTGGTCTGTCCTAGGGCCCGGTGGCCGACGGGGGTCCGCGTTTGTTCCGGGTGCAAGGCTTGCTCCAGGCACCTGATATAGAAAGCCCCAGGTGCCTGCTCGGTGCAGTCACGAGCCATGTGGCCTTCCTGGCCACAGTTGCGGCATCCACCGCCACCACCGCCCTTGGGGCAGTCCTTGGCAAAATGGCCACCTATGGAACAATGTCAGCTTGCGGCACCTCGTTCATGTTCCAAGTGACGATCAGAACATAGAGTATTAGGTCAGGAACCCTGGATTGTACTCACACTCGCCGGGCGGATCATCCAGCGTTCTCGCTGGTGCACTCCGCCCGGCTCAGGCCAGCATCGGTTTTCGCCGGGGGACAAAAGCACCGGGAATGTGGCTCCCCTCGGGGAGTGTTATAGCCCGGGGCGCAATACCCCGGCGGGGACCGAGGACCGCGCTTCGGCAAGGATGCTGGCGTAATGGTCATCAGCGACCCGTCTTGAAACACGGACCGAGGAGTCAAGCATTAGTGCGAGTGTTTGGGTGTAAAACCCGCACGCGTAATGAAAGTGAACGTAGGTGAGAGCTTNCCAGCCCAATTCTCCTGTTCTTTCCAAGCGTCGGTAGTAGTGGCTGACTTGGCGTAGATGATCTGGTCCCGCTCCTCCTCGATCTTCTCAATGGACTTCCAGTCCTCGAAAGGAAGCGTGCTACGGGCCTCCAGGATCCGCTCTTGCAGGCTAACAGCCTCCATAGTAGGCTCGCCCACGCTTTTCGTGGGGCGCCGGGTGTGGTGTGTCCGTGGTGGTAACGGCCGGCCCGTCCGTGGTGGTAGTGTCGGGGAAGTACCCGGCGGCCGTATCCCCGCCCCCCCGGATAAAGGCAGCGCCCCGATGTCGTCCCGCAAGGGGAACCCATGGCTGTACTGGTCTCGTCTGGTCCTACCCCAGCCAGCACATGGCTTGCTGGCCTGATTCCAGCAGTGCATGCTGGCTGACCTGATCCCAGCACGTGGCGTGCTACATTGCTCAGGTAGATCTCGTACCGATCCTTTGGCCGATCCAGGCTCTTCATCCCCATCATCAACTTGTTTCCTGGGGCCCAGAAGGTCTGCAGAAGATTTCCAAAGGCATATGCAAATATCGGGCTGCATTCCGCCGCAACCACGCAGCTCAGAGGGCTGACAGAGGCACAGAGATTCGGTGCCTGCCGTCGAGTGTAGGCCATACCGTTTCTAGGATTTGGAGGAGCGACCTCGACCCCTTCTTCTCCTTATTGGCGGCGTCTTGCTGCACCTCAGCACAAGCTGTTGTCGACTACACGGAGGAGAGCGTCAGCAAGCTCCGCAGCATCGGCCGCACCGTTTTCAACCGAGGCACCAACAGCCCCAAGTCTCGTCTCGTTTCCTCGCAAACCAAAAAAAAAAAAAAAAAAAAAAAAAAAAAAAAAAAAAAAAAAGACCAAAGGGGCCTACTTCAGTGGTGTTGTCGTCAGGGGCCGCGAGACTAGTCCTTCGCTGCGCATTTGGGGCCCCGTTGCGGCCAGGAGTGTCTAACCATCGTGTACATCCCGAGGTCGGGGAATGGGCGTGTTTTTGTTGTGGTCCGGACTGCTTAGGTTCCAGCACAAAACACAAGACGCCTGGTA
This sequence comes from Magnaporthiopsis rhizophila, assembly GCA_003049465.1. Classification (NCBI taxonomy): domain Eukaryota; kingdom Fungi; phylum Ascomycota; class Sordariomycetes; order Magnaporthales; family Magnaporthaceae; genus Magnaporthiopsis; species Magnaporthiopsis rhizophila. The sequence continues at coordinate 4,079 of PYSS01000137.1, forward strand.
GAGGAAGAAAGGGCCTGGAAAGTTTCGTTGGCGATCCCCAGTTTTGGTTGTTGCCGGGACTTCGCGGGTCGCCGTCTTGGGTCGAGCCGACTGACCGCCGCTCGGGAATCTTCCCGAGCGCCCGCTTCTCCTTCAAGACATGACTGATACCCAGGGAGACGGCCGGGTGGTGTGCTGACCTGATTCCAGCGCAGGACATGTCCCGTGAAAGGGGGGGCGAATGTCAAGAGGTGCCTCCAGTTCGACATCTTTGACGGGCAGCTCGGTCGACGAGATGGAGGTCGACAGAGAGCCTTGTGCGTCGACGATGACGATGTCGAAAGGGTGCTTCGCTGGGCACACAACAAATCTGGAGGTCCGGCACATGGTGTGCTGACCTATCGCGGAGCGTTAGCTGACGGATATTGGGCATTCCCGGCAGCAGAAGGTCGACGTGGTGTTAGGTCAACATGTGATTCCAGCACATACGTGCCGACCCAAATCCAGTACACAAGACACCTAGGGCTCTTCGATTCCTCGCGCCTTAGCGGACGCCTGGCGCGGGGTCGTCGTGGCCGTGGCGCTGCCGGCGCCGCGGCTTCTCAGGGCTAGGTCGTCCGACCGCCATCTCCAGGTCCTTCTGGTTGTCCTCGAATATCTCGGTCAAGTTGTTGCGGGTGAGATAATAGGCGAAGGCGTAGGTCCACTTGAGCGTCTGGCGGCCTGTCGACGCCTTCGCGGAGCGTTAGCTGACGGATATTGGGCATTCCCGGCAGCAGAAGGTCGACGTGGTGCCAGGTCAACATGTGATTCCAGCACATGCTTGTTAACCCGAATCCAGTACATAACACGCCTGGTAAAGGCAGAAAGTGTCGTGAAAATGTCGTTGGCGATTTCCATTTTTTTTTCCCACCACCTCCTCAGGCCTCTAGTCGCCGTTCATACGATGCTTATGCTGGGACCCCTTATCTGTCGATGCCTTCGCGGAGCGTTAGCTGACGGATGTTGGGCATCCCAGCAGCAGTAAGGTCGACGAGGTGCCAGGTCAACATGTGATTCCGGCACGTGGCGTGCTGGCCTGATTCCAGCACGTCGCGTGCTGACCTGGTTCCAGCACACGTTGATGACCTGTCCCTCGCCGTCTTCGACCCGCCGAAGCTTTGTGGGGATGTCCGAGATTATGGTCTGGGGTTTGTAGTCATAAGACACCTGGTAGAAGTAGAAGGGGCCGTGAAAATGCCGTTGGCGATCGCCAGTTTTGGTTGTTGTCGGGAAGACGCCTGTGATAGGACGCGCCAGTTTATTGTTGTTGAAACTGCGGCTGCACGGGGCGGCGGTGCTAGGGTTGCCGCCGAAGGCGCCGCCGGCGCTACCGGGAGTGCCGACGATGAATCTTCCCAAGCGCCCGCTTCTCCTTCCGGACATGACTGATCTTGGGGAGGCGGCCGGGACAGTCTCGAGCGACTGCTTTTCCTTCCGGAAATCGCCGATCTTGGGGAGGCAGCCGGGAGCAGAAGAGATGGAGAGGTGGGCAGGTTTGTGCAGGAGGCTGGGCGAGGAGCATGACGGGTTTGATGGGTACGCGAAAGCGACCTGTGTACAAGTTTGGGGTTGTCAGTGACGAAGGGCAGGCAATGAATGGTCTATCCGAATCGGGGTGTCAACATACGTTTTTGAACTCGAATTTCCCACCTCCTCAGGCCTACCTGCTTGCCTGGAACTGGCTTCCAGGCACGGGGCCACAAGCATGGAGCCTCAGCCACCGTGGCTCAGCAACTCCCCAGGCGCCACGCCACCACAGCCCGATCCAATTAAACGTGACCCTGTTAGCATTGTGACTAGCGCATGCGATCCCTATCATAACCCCTTTAATTTAACAAAGGCTTTTCGAAGTTAAGAAGTCGGGAATAGCTTTAAAAGCGTCGCTGGCAAGCGCTGGCGTTCATTGTTTACCCGTGTTTTGACGGTAACAGTTTCTGTTGTTACGGCTTGGAGGCCGGCTTGGAACAGCGTGGCGTCAGCGTTAACGAGCCCGCCACTGCCGAGCTCGACGGCCGCCTTAAGCGCCGGTCTAACCGAAGCGTGTATATCCCCATGCCAAAGATCGATGAAGTTAAACACGAGGGCCCTAGCCTGGGGAATATCGGTCGATCGAGCGCTGGCAGGCCCTACCATATGGCTTCCAGCTCCAAGCCTAAGCCTAAATCGTTTGTATGCAAGATTCCCACGTATGGTACCAAAAATGAGCCTACCAGGCTCGAAAAGCAAAGGGCTGCTATCAAGGAACAGATGTCAAAGAAAAAGCCCACTCGCCGCTCCGTTGGTTACAACTAGATTTGGTGCTTGGTTAAATGCACGGGTAGGGTGGGGTGGTGTTAAAAACCCGCAACAGAAGGCTCTTGTACCTTGGTCGAGCTCCGTGCTCTTTTTTTTTTCCGACCAACTCGATGCATCTTCGCGATGGTGTTGGCTCTTTTAGGACTTTAAATTCAAACTGTAGCCCTAACCTTAAGTTCTTCCATGGTGATAGCATGCCGTCTTTCCCTATCCCACGAACCAGGCAGGTTATTTACTTAAAAAGATTGTTATTAATAATACAGATGGTAGGTGCAGGATTGTGCAAGGGGGAAATGTGCAGGGGGGGGGAAAAGTGCTTTTTTGTCGCCACCTGGGCCGCTGGCAGGTGTGCATCCGGTTGTATCGAGTTAGTTGATTGAATGCAAGGCTGGCTGCTGATAATATTTTTAACTGGTTGCAACTTGATTGCAAGACTGTTGTGTGTGTGTGTGCGTCGCCAGAAGCAGTGCAGGTTTGGACAGCGTGCTGCCGAGGAACGGACGCACAAGGCCAAATCCATGTACTCCATGTACACGCGATGCACACTCCGTTTAGCAAATAAAGGTCCAATTGATGCAGACTGCGCAGCGTGGTGCATTGTGCAAGTTTTTGTCGCAGTGCATGTCCACTCAGGATGAAATGCGAGGTTGGAAACAGCAAACGGCCTAGCAGTGCATTTTCTACAGGTCGTGCCCGAAATGCCGCTTCTTGACGAGTACACCATCATACACACACATCCTTATAATCAGGCGGGCTAGGTGCTGTCATCCACATCCACATCTTTCCATAACCGCGCTCGACACCGGGCATTGAGCTAACTGTACGAAACCGGCGTGGACGGTCCCTTATGGTCCGTCCCATCTCCGGTGGCCTACATGATGACAGGTTCCTACGTACGTACCCACAGCCGAAAACCTCAATGTTCGTGCGGCAGACAGACAAGGGAGTTGATGACGGACACCCACGTGACACGACAAGACTGGACGAGAATACGCGGGTGTGCTAGTAGAGGACGTGGTTTTTTGTTGTGACATCCGGATGCATGAGCGTTTATAAAAGACCTGGACGTTTCGACAGCATGGAGATGGATGTCCGAGCACGTCGGCTTTTGCTGGGATCACACGGCGTTATGGACTTGATGTTTTTTTTTCTCCATCTCGAGCACGTCGGGGTCCACCATCGCTATGCAACGGAGAGTTCCCCGGCTTCATCTGGTACCACACTGGGAACCTATCTGAAAAGCTGATCGTTTGCCAGAATGCTGACAACCAGGCGGCGTTTGCGGATAAAACCTGCCGGCCGCCGGATATCACCACGACCCTTCCTCGTCCTCGCTGATGCGTACGGCCGGGCCATCTCGTACACCCTGGACGCGGTCAGCTCCTACACGGCATTTCTCCACCATGTTGATGCTCCTTAACGTGATCGTTACCAGGTTAGTCATCCTGCCATGATCCGAGCGGCATGGGGTTGTTGTACACACACAAGGTCTACTGTCGGGCTGCTTCTCCCGCAGAGTCCTGTAGACTGTCGATCCGTCGTGCATCCTCTCAGCCACCGTGACGTCAGGGCAAGTGGTAATCTCGGACATGGTGTCCCCGTTGTCGACGAACTCCACGCACAAGACCCCGAGGTTTGTGGCGCGTGTCCGTGATGACGTATCCGAACGGTAGCAGCACCTTTCATGCTGTCGGCCTTGAGCATGAACGTCCCTTTGTGGCTCGACATGTCCTGCGCGTGGACAACCGCATGGTCGGCGCGAGTATATCCTAATCCACATATCTGGTCAGCGTGGTGGTCGATCAAACGACGTCCGTGATCTCCTCCAAAAGGCGTGGAAGTTACGGATGCGAGACCCCGCCCTTGAGCTCAATCTAGGCGGCGTACCTGAAGTCGTCATTCGGCTTGGAACCTTGACAACGCGTTCCCGTTGGACCTGTGGCGGAGACTCCCTTCCCTCGGCCTGCCGAGTTTCCATGTTGGAGTCCAGGAAGATCGGAAGATGATGATAGAGGCTGGTCATCTTGCCGTGTCTGGGGTGTTTGGGTGTTTTGGTACAAAGGTCTCGGTCGAGCGACGCGCGGTCGAGCCGTCTTCTGTGCCTTCCCTCGGCCGATATTCCCTGGCGTTGGCGAGCTTGTCGAGGCAGGCAACGGTGGAATGCAGCACTAGACCTGTGACAAGTCTTGGAGGATTAGTCTGGGTCGTCTCGGATGCCTTTCTGGTACGGTAGATCACTCTGGCATATTGGCCCAGAAACTTGTCGCCCTTTTGACGTGACATTTTCCTCACCTGGAAAGTCGCGCCACCAAAGTTCCTGTATGCCTGAACTCCCCTCACGCGTGCGTCAGCCTGAGGCAGCGAGGATGTTGTCGGGAGCGACGGGAAATAAAGAAGTCAAAGTACAGAATGACGAAAGCGCTCACCAGAGTCGGCTACCCAGACAAATGGGCGACGGTCGCTGGGGACATCTCGCGCGGCCGGTGTTTCCCGTTTCTCGTCCGCTCTTTTTGTTCTCGGTCTATGCGGCCGGATGGCAGGCGATCTTTGCGGTAGTCAAAGAGCGGGGGAGGTTGGGTGTTGGAGTCGGCCAAAAGCAGGCCGGTCCGAGAACGGTTCGGCGCTGCTGCGCGTTGGGCGTTGGCTGCTCGACGTCGTCCAAGGCTCGCAGCCACCGCCATACCGCCTCGGGGTCGAACGCCGTTTGGGCGGTTGTTGCATCGCGTGGCCTGGACTCGTCTGGCGAATCACTTGGCCGCGCTTTCAGCCAGGACGGCTTCCGCCTTGCGGCCGCGATAGGCGATCGGCATGTCACCTGGGGCTGAGGATTCAAATGGGGCGTGCACAAAAGCTTGAATCGTGACGAAAGGAAGCGGTTTGTTGCGTAAACGGCACTGTTCCGCCTACCTCAGGTGGACTTTGGGCAGGCGTGGGATGGGGTGGATTATTCCTATTGTAGGGTTGATCTGTATCGGCCACCTAGTGGCTAGGGTTGTTGAGGTTGGTGAAGAATGTGGGGACGGTCGGGTTGAGGAACTGTCAAACCCGAGCAGAGGCTGGTCCCAGCCCATTGCAACTCGCCGCCCCCTTCGGCCGACCAGTGAAGCTATTCACTCTGCCTACACAACAATTCCGATCGCGACCTTGAGCCGCTTCCTCTGCTCAGCCAATCCTCCATCGGAAGGCTGACCCAATGCATCCAAAACCGCCGAAGGTGTAAATACTACACCACATTTTATACCGTCAGCCACGTGCGCGACATTGACAACCAATATAGCTGTGATCTTACCGTTCATCTCGTCCATGTCCTCCAGCCGTTTCGGAAAATCTGGGATCTCCTTGTTGGTTTCCAGCCCCCGTAGGGGATGTAGGAGGTGCGCTGGCTTACCACCTTTTGGTTTAGTTGATTCAATCTTTTTGCCCTGAAACCCTTGACCAAGACGTACCTGGCGAGCTGTCGCGTTTCGACCAGTCCCAACTGGTCTTCAATCTGGCCCAGCCGATCGTCAATCTTGTCAAACCGGGCGCCCATCTGGTCCGGCCGGTCGTTCATCTTGTCTGGGTGCGTTGGATAGCAGCAAACTGGTCAGCTGCTGCTGCTGTGACACACCACTCGAACTGTTGTCCCAGGTCTTTGAAGGCCCTGGAAACGACGTCGAAGTCGGGCGGCTGGTCTGCCATCGCTGCGATTGATGGGGTTCTGGACCCAAGTGTTGTCAGTCGGCGCGTCGTGCACAGGTGCGGGAGCCGAGTACCAACCACTTTGGTTGGCTTCTGGTCGCAGATGGGATTCTGCTAGAGTGAGGCTGAAGGGAGAGTGGGACGCGGGCAGCTGCACCAACGGGGCCGGGAAGACACAATGAACTTTTGTCAATGGGAATTCAGTCTCCTCAACCATGAAAAAGGAGACCTGCAGTCAAACCAGAAAACTATGGCGAGAAGAGTTTGCAAAGGTGGGCGAGGCTGACATGCCAGGAGTGAGCGTAGGAGACGGTTCGCAAGGCAGTGGGCTTGGTGTCTTGTTTGCGGGGGGGATTTGCCTCCACCAGGTAGAGGCAGGCATGTGCACGGCGCGAGAACGGGGTGCAAACAAGACAGAGTGAATGCGCGTGTGCTGCAGGCGTGCATCGGTGTTGCATGAGCGTGCACGAGGAAAAAGGGGCTGCAGCAGGAACGACTTGACCTACGGGCCACCACAGAAATGGCAACAACACGGCCACGCGCTTTCGGTAAAAGTTGATCAATGTCGGATTTGTAAAACCTAGGTACCAATGTCGACTTTCGAACATGGTGCAAACTACCTGCTCGCCACGCTACCAACGCCCAGGTCTACCGCCGGGCGCCCCAAGGGGGTAACCCTAAAGGTAAAGGCGTGGGTTGGTGTTGCCTACATTCCCAGTAGGAGGCTACCTCCCGAGAGGCTAGTACGACCTCGCCTCCACCTTGGGATTCTTGGGGTCGGGGCTGCCAGCCGCGCCCGATGCCGGGCGCTTACCCGACCTGGCCGGAACCTCGATCGGCTTCGGGGCCTTGGACTTGTACTTGGGGTCGGGCCCCTTCTGGCCCGGGATCTTAAGCTTGGGGGGCCGCTTGCCGACGGGCTTGGGCCTGCCGGGCGCCCTGGGGGTGCCCTTGCCGGAAAGCCCCGTGCGGGGCGGGACTTGAATCGGAGGAGGCCGCCCCTTCTTGGCAGGCGCGGGGGACCTCGCCGCCACCTTGGGCTTGCGCCTGGTCTCGGAGCCGTGGGGCCCGTGCTTGGCCAGGAAGTCGGAGTATCCGGCCATGTTGATTGGCGAGCGCTTGGCCACGGGCACCGCACCCTCGAGCACGGCGCCCGTCTGGATGTTGCGCTGGGCCAGGGCGTCGTCCTGGTCCGTCGCCATGGCCGGCGGGGCCCCGATGGCGATCAGCGCCATGAGGAAAGACAGGTCGAACCTCATGTTGGGCGGCGGGAGAAGTTTGCAAGTTGGTTGAAAAGAGATGAGAAGAAAAGGACAAAAAGGAAACAAAACAGCAAGGAAACACTCAAGGAAAAAAGAAAAAGGGAAAAAAGAGAAAAAGGGTTGGTTGGTGAAGAGAGGACTTCATGTTGAGGATTGGGCAGTCGGGTGGCCGGGTTTATATACCCACCAAGTTTGACAGCCCATGTCACCGCCCGGTGGGCGCGTCGTCGGTAGGTGGTATCCTGCATGCACCCAGTTAGAGTTTCTACCACGCGCCCGTGTCATGATGATCACGCAGATGGTACCTACAGCAGCATCGTTATCCCTTGGACGCTATTTTGCACCACAGCACGGACGGACGGCAGGGTTGAATGTTGCCGCATTGTTTCCGTCTATTCTTGGTGAAAATCACCCCCGTCTTGATCCCCATGTAAGTTGCATTCCGGAAATCTTCTCTCCCTGTCACCGAGGGCTCGAGTCGTGGCACGGGAGCTTCGTAAAGGTATTTGACTCCCGATGAGACGTTAGTAGAGATGACCCACAGCATGAAGCAACCTCGAGCCCTGCCAGGCTGTGCTGGCGACGGGAATAGCCTTGGTTGGCTCGGCCGGGCGGTGTGCTGGGTGATAAACTTCCACCAGGCCATAAAGAGGGGTGTGTGTGTGTGTGTGTGTGTGTGTGTGTGCAACACAAGGCTGCAGTGGCCTTGTGCACGCTGATTGTGCACGTCTCGGCGCTTGCACAGACGACGAATGCGACACGCGGGCGTGCATCGTATTTCCTATGAAATGACGGGCCAATCGCCCAAAGGGCGTTCCTCTGATCGTCATGTGATTAGGCACGGTCCCGTGCCTCCCCTTTTCACTGAGCGCCTTTTTTTTTTTTTTTTTTTTCGGGAAAATCATTTCGTCAAGTGGCCGTGCCTTGCCCTTCCTGGCCTGCGTTTCCCCGAAGCCATCGCCACCCAGATTTAATCCCAAGCCCGGCTTATATTGAATGGCGCGCGGCCACCATCCCAAATCGACGCAATGCGCTTCACCTTCCCTGCCCCCGTTCGGGACGATGACCATGACAGTTCTGATAAGAAAGCGAGACCAACGGCAAGAGCCACCTCGTCGTCGCATACCACCCATGCCGGTGCCCACCAGGCTGAGCCCGGACAGCCGCCTTATGCACAGCTCAAATGGGACAGAAACAGCATGCTGTTTTGGCCTTGTTTTTCTCCAGCGATTGCCACACCAATACTGTTCAAGTACCAGCCCTTCGATAAACCTTTTGATACAGTCACCACTGCGATTGTGGCACCTTTTGGAGCAGCTCCAGGGGCTTCCTGGTGAGTTCCCCTCCGGCATGCGCCATCCATATCCTTTTTGAAGCAAATCACCATAAATAAGCCTGTGCTAACATTGTATCCCAGACCTGAAAAACATTGTCTCGGTCGCTGCTGGAATGGACAGCAGCTTTGCTCTGGCGGGTGATGCCAAGACCTACTCTTGGGGCTTCTTATTTTGCACTATGTGCGGGGCGACGACTATCCACAATGCCAAAGGCAAATTCCTGGTGACCCCAAAAGAAAGAGAGAGCTCTCCAACGTCGAGGAGCAGCGCCGGGGAACACAGAGCTTCGATTCTCCGCAAAGCATCCCGCCTCGTGTTCTACAACTTGGCGTTGATAAGTAACTTAAAAACAAAAAATAAAAATAAAAAAAGAATATAATTTGTTACCTCTGGTAATATAGACCTCCGTAAGTGACCCACTCGGTCGCCCCCACCAATGTATCCACCTCCTGACGCCCACCTCGGCTGGTGGTTCCACCTCGTCGCAAGGGCTTTTGTGTTCGCGCTTCCGAATCACTTCTGCCTCAGTCGACAATGCTCCCTCCGGTGAGGGACCCAGTCCAGCACGATACGTGTGGCTGTTCGAGGTCACCCTACCCAGCCTAGCTGGTCTCCAGAAACACAGAGCGATGGTCGGGCCGCGTTGCGCCGTCACTTAAGCTGTCACTGGATCAGCAGCATCTGCTATCGACATCCATATACCATCTTATTTAGCCGTCATGGCGAGCCACGGCCTCCTTCTCACTGACGATGCCGTCGCCGAGCGGCTTATAAGCGAAGCCAACGACGACCCATCCCGATGTCCGCCAGCTGGCCTCGACTCCAGCCGAGCAAGGTAGGCGCCGCCCAGCTCCTCGCCTGCCTGAGCCTCGCTCTGTGTACGGCATGACCTGACTTTGCGTGTTTGAACGACAGGCCCGAGAACAAGCCCAAGCCCAACACAAGGTTCCTACGCAACATCATTCGCACGACCAATAACCACAACGCGGCGCTCCAGGCTAAGGAGACGGCCGAGTCTCAGGCCCGGCTCAAGGAGCTGCGCGAGGCCGAGCTGCGCCACCGTCGTCGCCATCGGCCCGAGCCCCACGAGGTGCGCCGCCGCCAGATGCGCGACATCTCGGCAATCCTCAATGGAAGTTGCGCCAAGAAAGGCATTGCGTCGCCAGCGTCTTCGTCCACGCGCGGCATCTCCAGACATCCCGTCGGCCACCAAAAAGATGACAGGTCCGGCGGAGGAAGTGAAACTATGCGGAACGAGCGCAGATCGCGCGATTCTCGGAGCGACGGTCGCAGGAGAAAGCCCAGGGATACATCTCGCAGCCGCGACAAGGACCACAGGCGACACAGGCACAGGTCATGTTCGTCAGATGGTGGTCGAAGCCATCGTCATCGGTCCAGGAGAGAGCGCTCTCCGCTGAGGGGCGATGGCGGCGAAGTTCGCACCCATCGGCACGGATCCCGCCATGAGCGTCGCGCAAGGGACTCCTCGAGGAGCAAAAGCCCAAGGGGCTACAGTCGAATACGTCTAGGCGACGACGAGCAGGAAGACTCGGATACTCTCGACGACGACATGATGGGCCCCCTCCCGCCGCCATCGCAGCCGACTCGCGGACGAGGGAATACGGCCCAGGCATCAGGCATAGACGCCCGCTTCTCGGAATCCTATGACCCCACGTCCGACGTCACCTACCTAGACTTCTCGGCTGAAGTAGGATCACGCGCAACAAGAAGTGGTGGCAGCGGCGGGTGGGATGACATGGCCGAGGCCTCTGGGGATCGTCGGAAGTGGAAGGCCCAGGGTGCCGAGAGACTTCGCGCCGCCGGCTTCACCGACGCGGAGATCCAGAAATGGGAGCGAGGCGCCGGCGCGCGGCCAGGTGGTGGCGGGGACGCCGATCTCGACGGCTTTTGCTGGTCCAAGAAGGGAGAGTTGAGACAGTGGGACCGGGGCAAGACTATCAACGCCGACGGGACAATATCAACAGGCCCGGAATGGGCCAAGGAGAGGCCTTGATGTCTTGTTGCATTGCCTGGCCTTTTCTTCCCTGCACGATTTTTATTTTCTTTTTTTCTTCGTCACCATCTCCGTTGCTCTCTTCTTTTATTCCCCGCCAGTCACAGGATAAGGAGCGGCATTCGGTTCTGATTTTGCATCCATGCTAAGCCTAATCTCACCACCATATATGCTCACGCCATTTGACAAGGGCTTCCTGCTGGCTATTGATGCTTGTAAAATTGATTCAGGATGACCTTGGATGTGATCTGGTAAATCTCGAGGCCTTGCCTAATATCCTACGCACTTGGCAGTGCAACTATGCAACAGACCGTGGCAGACCCAAATGAGAAACTTGCACACATCACTGAAACGACAGGCGAGATCAAGGATTTCATTGTATTGAGAGCAAAATCCGGCTCCAATGCGTGCCTTCATTCCACCACATGCCCTTGCCGTGGCCCAAAACGCCATGAGTCAATGATGATGACTTTGATTTTTCCGAGACCGTGAATGAAGAAAAAAAAATAAAAAAAAATTCAGGCTTCCAACGCCTCCTGAGCCTGCCTGTAGCCACAGACATGGGACATGGCGGTCCCCAGCACCGGCAACACAAGGGACCGTCGATCCATCTACAGCCGAGCGGTTTCTCTGCGGATACTCTACTCCTCGTCCTCCTCGTCGCCGGCATCGTCACCGCCCTCGGCGGCCTTGGCCTTCTTTCTGCGGACACGGCCGGGGCGGCCACCACCAAAGGGCGAGGTGAGGGCAAAGTCGATGTGCTTCTGCGAGTCGAGGCGGACAATGAAGGAGGGGACGTTGACGATCTGCTTGCCGACGCGGATGTGGCGCTGGCGGATCAGGACGCGGGCGTGGTGGATCGACTTGGCGAGGCCGAGCTTGTAGACGCACGTCTGGAGGCGGCGCTCGAGGAAGTCCTCGACCTTCAGGGCCAGCACGTAATCGAGCTTCATGCGCGACTCGTCCAGGACGCCGACGCGGACGAGACGGCGAATCAGGGCGTTGCCCTCGAACAGGCGCTTGGGGTCCTTCTCCTCGAGCGTAAGAAGCTGACTGTGGGAAAATGTCAGCGGAGCGCCCTCCCAGCCTGTGAGGGCCGGAAAAAAAAAAAGGAAAAAAAAGGGTTTGGCAAAGCCGTTCAGACGTACCGGGCAGCACGACGGATCTTGGACAGGGTGAGCAGCACACGCCAGACCTCGCGCTTGTTCTTCAGGCCATACTCGCCAACGAGCTTCAGCTCCGAGTCCCTGTGTCGAGGAAACACACATCGTCAGCTCCTGTTTATAGACTTGAAGGAGAGCACGCTCTCTTTCAGTGGCCTAGGAGGAAGCAATTACAGTCGGGCCGCCTCGAAGGGCCGACGTGGGACTTTGGCAGTCTTGTGAAAGGTAGGGCGAACCATTTTGGCGAGAGCCCTGATTGAGGTTTGTCGAGATGCTGTTCTTTTTTTTTTTTTTTTTTTTGCGAGTGTGGTTGGTGGCTTGTTTGCGGTGGACGGAAACGAGATGTGAGGTTTTGTGCCGCGTTTTTGGAGAACTCTGGGAGGCTTGGGGTGGTTTTTGAGTCCCGAGCTTTAGCCGTGGGAACTTGCGACCGAAGCCCTAACAAATTCCACCGCGCCTTTCCAGTTGGAAAATGAAAAAGGTGGAAAAAAAAATCCCCGCCCCACTCGATTGACCCCACATGGTATCCTTTCCCAATTTTTTGGCTGTCCCATTTCTCTCGTTGTTTCCTTTGGCTGCCTCATCCTCTTTTTCCTTGACAGCTGATATCTTTCCTCTTGTGGACGCTACGCAAAAGGTCCCAGATAAATTTGGAGGCTTTCCTCTTGACGTCTTTGCAAAGCACCAAATCCAGCACCAGACTCCACGATGGGTATCTCGGGTGGTCTCCGCGCCGGCACTCGGTATGCCTTCTCCCGTCGATTCAGGCAGAAGGGCAGTATCCAGCTGTCGACGTACCTGAGGGTGTTCAAAGTAGGAGACGTGGTGGACATTGTGGCGAACGGCGCCGTCCAGAAAGGGTAAGCAGAACCCGCAGGTTTGCGGACAACGGGCACCGGACGGACGACGCGGAGGGGGAGCCCTCGGAGGACGGACGACCGAGGTGGTGGTTCGCTAACGGGCACGGTCTCGTATGACACTTACAGCATGCCGCACAAGGTCTACCACGGCAAGACGGGCGTCGTCTACAACGTCACCAAGTCTGCCGTCGGCGTGATCGTGTACAAGAAGGTGAAGCACCGGTACATCGAGAAGCGCGTCAACCTCCGCATCGAGCACATCCGGCCCTCGCGCTCCCGAGACGACTTCCTGCGCCGCGTCAAGGAGAACGCCGCGCTCAAGCTGAAGGCCAAGTCGGCGGGCGAGAGCGTTCAGCTCAAGCGCCAACCTGCCCTTCCCAGAGAGGCCAGGACCGTCTCCACTGCCGACAACAAGCCCGTCACCCTCGCCCCCATCGCGTACGAGACGACCATCTAGACGATCGAAGCAGAGCCTCGGAGATGGATTGATCGGCTGTTTTTTTTTTTTTTTATTCTTCTTTTCGGCGCAATAGGAGAACTCCAGGGTTCATGGGAGGGAGCTCCGCTACCACTCTTCCTTGTTTCCTGCTGTCCGCTGAGAGGAACTCGGCGGCAGCGGGTGGTTTCTCGGTCACACGACGGCGAAGTAGGGACGTTCAGGTGGTTCTGGTATTTTTTTTTGGGCGGGTGAATACACCCAGATCTGCATGGTGTTTATCAAAAAACACTGTTTTCTCGCTTTTCTTCGCAAATGGAACGGAAGCAAACCTCACCGCATAGGGCTAGGCGTCGGTTTTGGGGACTGGGTCGGCCGAGGAGAAACATGACTACCAGGCAGACCCAAATTAGTGTCTTGACCGTGCAGAGAGCCGTCTGACTGGCGATGTAGCGTCTACACCTAACAGCTCTCTCACATTCCTGGGAGAATCGGGTGCGCCAGGACGAGATGTGTCAAGATGCAAGTGGCCAACGATCACATTGATGAGGCAATCATCCCCAAGACGTGACATTGCTTTCACAAGGACGCTGCTCAGATGGGCAACTATCAGAGGTGCAGCGTCTGTGAATCTTAGTTTCCCAATTCATGGTCCAGAATAATACCAGAATAATCATCGTAGACTACAGGATAAAGCTAGGTGTAGGCTGCCAGCGAGAAGAAGGACGCAGGTTCAATTATTCCCAACCGCATGTTAAAACAACGATGTCTGTCCATGTTCATCATATTGTGACCGGAGGAGGGAGAAACGGACGACATGAACCAAACCCAGGTAGACGAGAGACAGGAGAGGCCGAAGGGCAACATAAACCGTAGTGAACATGTTGATGTGGCAGGCGCACAGATACGCGGGCCAAGGCGGTACAGTAAATGACGTTGTCGCGAAGCGACGAGAAAAACAAAAGAGACAAAGGTAAAAAGGAGAAAAAGCTTTCATGAGCGTCGTGGAAAATCCGAGGCGTGTGGTGTTTTTTGTTCATGACACAAGGAAATGGACATTTGAGAATACAGAAAACGAATGGGATACAAGCAAGAAAGGAACAAAGAAATAAGCAGCGAGCGTGTGGGTGGAAGCATGTCCCTTAGGCCCTAGAGCCGACGGTGCCCATGGGAGCTGTCGCGGTTGACGGCTGACCATGTTGATGTGAGTGGTGGTGGTGAGTTTGGTTGCCTCGCTTCGTGAGGGTGGCCACGTCGTGTTTTCCTGCAGGACGAGAAAAAGAAACAAAGAACAGTCAGCCGAATGAACGATATTCACGTGTGGGAAGGGGGAAAAAAAAAAAGAAAGGGCGTGACCTACCGTCGCAGCAGGCTCGGACGTTCTCGAGTCTCGCAGCCTCGCGGTCTTGAGCCTCGTACATGATCCTGAGGTCCTCGGCGCTGTCGTGCACCTCGCTCGCCTCGTAGATGGACCGTTCGTGGGCGCCGACGCTCCTGCTGCGCAGGGTTCCCACGTGGCTCGATCGCCAGTAGCCGCTCAGACGGCTCAGGGTGCCCAGCGAAGGGCGCTGCTCCTTCTTCTTTTGAGGCGACGGCATCAGGGTCGGCACGTCCAGAGACACGTTGACCATGGCCGGGGACTCGTTGCGCGTGGCGCGTGAGTTGTACGACGACAGCGAGGGCGGAGCGCGTGTGGACGCGCGGGTGCCCATGACCGGACGCCGCCCCCCCACCTGCGGGTTGAACTCGTCGACGTCCTCGCTCGTGATGTGCTCGGCAATCTCCTCGGTGTCGGCCTGGCCTTCGGCGTCGGTGCGGAGCAGCAGGTACGAGAGCGCGTTGAACCAGGTCTCGTGGCGCTGGCCCGTGGTGCACGTGAACTTGACGGTGCGGCCGGGCGACAGGATGACCAGGCTCTTGCGGTGCAGGCCGGGCGGCATGGGGTTGTCGTCGGTGACGACCCGGACGGCCTCGATGGGCACGCTCTTGGCCCGCAGCTCCGAGCGGCCGGCCGACGACGGATCGCGGTCGCTCCAGTACAGCGTCCGGGTGTAGGGGTGCACCCAGAAGTAGCGCCGATGGCGCTTCTCCGACATCTCGCCGCGGCCGGGCTTGCGCGTGTACTTCCACAGGTACTCGCCGATCATGGTTTGCGTGATGGCCTGGATCATGCGGGGATCCGTGTTGGGGCCGAAGCCGTGGCCGTCCTGGCTCGCAATGCCGCTCTGCATGTTGAACCGCGCATCCACCTCGGAGGCGAACGACGAGATGGACGACTGTCTGCTGTGGGCCGCGATGCGCGACGAGCCGGCGTATAGCTCGGCCGTGCCCAGGGCCGAGCTCGATCGGACCGGCCTCGGCGTCGGGGTGCCGCGTCCGGACGTGGCCGAGACGGGCGAGAGCGGGTGGGGTCCGCTGGGGGTGTGCGGTCGGAAGGCCGCGTTGCGATAGGCCGAGGCCGGCAGCAGCGGCGGGCCCATGGTGCCGACGGTGCCGCTTCCACCGCCCGACGAGCCGCTCCGCGCCGCCTCGATGGCCTGCTTGTGGTTGGACGGCAAGGGCGGCAGCGCCGCGGCCTGCAACGAGGCCCTGCTTGCGGCGCTCCCGGGCCGCCTCGGCGGCGCCATGTCGACGTCAAAAGTCCCGTCGGCAGACTTGATCTTGTGGCGGATGACACTGCCGATGCTCTCCTGCGAGCGCCGCGCCGGCACGGCGCCAGGGGTGCCTACACTCGCGCCAAAAGAGTCGTTCGGTCCGTGCCCAGCCTCGGGGCTGCCGGCTTTGGTCCTCGAGCGCATGACGTGGTCGATGGCGTCGGCTGTCAGGGACGTCTGAGCTCCTTGGTCCGCTGTCAGGACGGGCTGCTTGCGGACGGGCCTGGCGTTGGGCTTGGCCGACAGTTCCTTGAGCGGTCTTTGGGACTCTGGGGTATCGGCAACGGGAGAGTCGCCGAGGGACTGGCGCGTCTCATCCTCGGCAATGATGGGAGACTCGGGCGCCTCGGCTTTGCCCTTGGCCTTGGCCCGGCCGACTGCAAAGGCGGCACTGCTGGGGGTTCTAGGCACATCTTCGTCGCCGCGGTGCAGCGTGAGTCCGTTACGTTTCTGGCTTGGAGCCGGACGGGTGTCTACCGATATGACGACGCCAGAGTAGCCAAGCTCAGGGCCGAGCGGCCAGTTCTCGACCGGCTCCACATGCTCACTCGAGATACGTGACAGCGACAGACCAGGCAGCGGAGGCTCAGCGGGGCTGATGGGCTCAACCTGCTGCGCGGCAATTGTCGATATGGACAACACAGGAGCCACGGACTGGGACTCGGCAAGAGGGTCGACGCTCTGCGACACGATCGGGGAGAAGGCAAAGGTGAACGAGGTGGATTCCGGCTCGGCAGACGGCTCCAGCCGCTCCGCTCGGATCGGTGAGAATGCGAGCGCAGGCACAGGAGTCTCGAGCTCGGCGCGGGGCTCCAGAGCTTCTCCCTGGATCTGTGACAGGGCAAGAACTGGACGGACAATAGGCGCCGCGACCTCGAAGACCGGCGGCACGTCCTGCGTCTGTATCTCGGAGAAGGAAAGTGCGTTTGAAACAGGAAGAGACGCTTGTGGCTGCTCTGATTGCATCGGCGCCACCTCATACTGCGTCAGAATGCCAGAAAACCCAAGGGCGGCCGAGATGGGTTCGTTCTTGATCGGTACGGCGGCCAGGAGCCCCACGGGCGGGGCAGTCGCTGCCGATTCGAGATCGGAGATGGGCACGACCTCTTCGGCAGCAATAGCAGAAAAGCTCAAGGCTGGAGTGGGAAGCACAGGTGACTCGGCCTCACGCCGAGGCTCAACGTGCTCCATCTGGATGGAGGAGAAGACGAGCCTGGGAGGCGCTGGGGGCAGCTCCACGGCCTGGCCGATGGGCTCTATTTCCACGACGTGGATTGTGGGCAGGTTGAAACGCATAGGAGGTCCAACGATGACAGGTTCGGCGCGGGGCTCGACGTCCTCGGTCCGGATACCCGACAGGCTCAGATGAACAGGGGTCGGTGGAATGGCCTCGGGCTCAGAGGCCGGCTCGACGCACTCAGCCTGGATGGCCGAGATTGTCAGAGCAGGTAGCGGAACTTCAGGCTCGATGACGGGTTCGATATGCTCAGTTTGCAGCCCGGACAGACGGAGAGTCGGCAGCGGAACCTCGGGCTCGCTGACGGGTGCGACATGTTCGGTCCGGACGTCCGAGATGCTGAGAGTGGGTGGAGGGACCCCGGGCTCACTGACGGGCTCGACGTCCTCGGCCCGGATGCAGGACATGGTGAGAGAGACGGGCGGGGCAAGGATGGGAATGGGGACGGCACCAATGCGAGGGGACAAGGTGGGCGGGCAGGGGAACTGGGCAAGCTCATCCTCCATATCGGGAGCGGCCGCGTCGTCGTCGGCAAAGGTCGAGGTGGACAGGGGTCGCGAGCGCCGGCCATCCTGGTCCTTGATCTCCAGCCATGACGTTCCAGGATCCTTTGGGGCAGAGCCACCGACCGAATCCACGAACGACAGCCGCTCGCTGAAGCTCGCCCCGGTGTCAGGCGAGTCAGGCGAGCGCGACACCGGACGGAGCTCCACAGGCTCCGTCATCATGCCACTGTCGACCATGACGACCTTGGGCAGCGGAGGGACCTCTGGAGGTGGCGAAGGCCTCCGTCGCCCGACCGAGGCGGGGGTCATGGACCGCACGCTGCGTCTGCTCGGGGTCGCAAGCATGGAGTCGTCGTCGCTCCCATCAAAGCCCCCCAGCTCGGCAAAAAGGCTCTGGCCGGCAGCCTGCGGCGTGCCAGACATGCTGCTCGTGGCGAAGCTGGCAGGACTGCTCTGGAACGCGGGCTCCTCGCTGGCCTGACGCGAGCGGCGGGACGAGAGGGCACCGCGGCTGAGCCGGAGGCGCACCTTCTGGGGCGGCAGGGCGGTGGGAGTCTTGACGGTGGACACGGAATAGTCATCCTCGTCGGTCGAAGTGGACGCTGTGCTGTGGTACGAGTATCGCGTCTGGCTCTGCGCCGGTCCCAGCGAAGGCGGGCGCCTCAGTCGGCCCAGGCCCGTGGGTGCGCCCTCGGTCTCGGTAGCGGCGTCGTCGTCGTCGCTCAGCTCCTCGGCGCCGGTCTGGAAGTCCTCCGTCTCGGTCGCACGCTCGTCGTTGGCCGTCTCGAACGCGCCGTCGCTCGTCTCGTGCGCCGTTTCGAAATGGTCACTGGACTCCAGGACCGGGGTCGTCTCGGTCGTCGGCAGCACGCTGCCCTCGGCAGGTCTACGGGTGGGGCTCGAGGGTTCGCCCGCTTGATCCTCCCAGTCGGGATCGTCGAGGTAGACGTCGCTGCGGCTGGTGCGAGCGCCGCCGAGCTGGCCCGGCTTCAGGGGTTTCTTGAACTCGCGAGAATCCACCTTGCGGTTGCGGCGGGTCGAGCTGTTGGACGGGTCGCCCCTCATGCGCTCCATCTCGTCGCGGAGGTCCTGAACGATGCGCTTCAGCTCCAGCTTCTCGGTCTTCTCGCGGTGGTTGTTGGCCCTCAGGCTCTGTATGGTCCGCTGCGCGTGGTGCAGAGACGTCTTGAGCGTTTCAGACTCCAACATGGGGTGGCGCGGCGTGCCTTTGACGGGCGACGGCGGCG
This sequence comes from Magnaporthiopsis rhizophila, assembly GCA_003049465.1. Lineage (NCBI taxonomy): Eukaryota > Fungi > Ascomycota > Sordariomycetes > Magnaporthales > Magnaporthaceae > Magnaporthiopsis > Magnaporthiopsis rhizophila. The sequence goes on from PYSS01000137.1 coordinate 22,792, forward strand.
GCGAGTGCTCGGGCGTGGCGTTGTCGGTCCCCGTTTCCAAGTCCTCGTCGCTCATTCCGACGTTGACGTCTCGCTCCAGCGTCCTCCCTCTCTGGGTGGAGAAGGCCTTGGCGAGCTCCTGGTTCTGGCTCGTGAGGTCGTCGATCTTGCGCTGCATGGCAGACCTCTCGCTCTCGGCCATGACCATGTTGCGCTTGACGGTGCCGAGCTCGATGTCGTGGTGCTTGACGGCGGCGGCGTGCTCGTCGACGAGCTTCGAGTGGGTCACCTTGATCTCGTCCAGCTCTCTCTGGGTCGAGTTCTTCTCGGCCTGCAGGACGTTGAGGGCCTGAGTCAACTTCTTCTCCCGCTCTGACGCCTCCTTCTGCGACGCTATGAGCTCGTGCAGCTGCGTCTCGAGATTCCAGTTCTCGTCCTTGTAGCGGTGCTCGTTCTCGTCCAGGCTCTTGACGCGCTGTTGGAAGTTCTCGGCATCGAGCTCAAGCCTTGATTTCTCCAGCTTGACGTCTCTGAGCTCCTCGTCTCGTTCGGCAAGCAGCGACTGCAGGTTGCGGACTTGAGATATGAGGGACGTGCTGATCTCGGCCGCGAACTCGATATCGTGGATCCGATTCGCGGGCTGGTTACGCAACTTGCGGTTTGGCACGCTCAGCTTGGTCGGAGAGCCCGTGGCTTGGCTTTCGAACTTGGACGGGCTCACAGAGCGCTAGCAAGGGAATTAGCACACGTGTATCGCAAGTCGCCCTTTGGGGTAGCGGTAAACATACCCTACCGCCCTTTCCTTCCGGGGCGAAGGGCGAGCCGGCAGCGGCCTCGTTGCTCGGCACCCTCTGCTTGGGAAGCAAGGTCCTGGAGGTCTCCCTGGTCACCTCGCTGTAGTCCCGCTCGAGGTCTACAAGCGTCTTCTTGAGATCAGGCGGCACTTCCTCTTCGGCCTGGAGCAGCTCCACCTCCTTCATCTGCTCCTCGATCTGCCTGCGGTGCTCGACCAGGGCAGTGCCCGACTTGCCGACCTCTTCCAGTTTGCGATTTGTCTCGAGCAGATGAGCCTGGAGGGCTCGCTTTGCCTGTTCCGCGGAGGTGCCGGGGCCGAAGGAGAACATGTGCGAATCGAGGGTGGAATAGCGAAGATGCCTGGCGGTGCTGGGCGGGTTCGCCGCAGACACGAAGGGGTCGTCGCCTCCTCCCACCCCAAAGAGGAGGGAAGAGGCCATTGGGTTCGCCATGGTGGGACGAATCGGCCTCGAGTTGGGCCCAGCAAGGCTACAAGAGGGTAAAAAGCATGCAACTAATCCTATAAAGGGTGCTGGTGAAGAGGTGTGGGAAAGGCGAAGGAAAGAAAGAAGGGACAAGTATCTGAGCGATCTCCACTGGGGTCGGTGCGCGGAGGTCTCTCTCCTTTTCCCTTTTGTTTTTGTTATTCTTCTCCCAGCCCAGACTGTGTAGTTGGACTACGTGCGCAGGGTGAAGGCAGACCCGGCTGCTTCGGAGATGTGAGATGCCAGTCGATTCTGAAAGCGATTAGAGAGGAAGAATACCAAAGGTGGGAGCCGATTGTGGAGGGCGGCTGGTTGTTATTTGAGGGTGGGCGGTTACGTCGGCTGGCGAGGCTGGAATGTTTACGTCCAGCAGTGAGCGCCTGTGGCAGACGCGACCGAAGGCCGGCGGAGGGGAGCGTGCGATGGCGCGGAGTGTGTGGGTGGTGCTGCAGCTAGCACGGCAGGCCGCGTGCTTGCCGTCTGGTGCTGTGCGTGTGCGTCAAGCCCGGACGGGAATGGCTGGTTGTGGTGGACCCGGCGGGCTTGTTATGGGTGGGGGACGCCTGTGATTCGATGCGTGCGGGCTGGCATTGGGGAGCGTCTGGGTCTGGCGAGGAAATTATTACTGGAACCAAACAAGACGCCGTGTAAACAAGCGGGGATGCCAAATTCAAGGTAAGCCCCAGGAATGGACGGCAAAGGAGCCGGATATTATTACGCTTTATGCTATTTGCGCCGTCCAAACCGAATACAAGCCACTCCGTCAACGAAAGGATGGATAGATCGAGGTCGGTCGCAGGACTTGTGGGAAGCACAACGAACTGAAAATGAAGAGTCCCAGAAGAATCGGCTGCAACATCCAAGCATTCAAAAGTCAACAAACCCGAGACGCAAGAGCACTGCTCCCCAGCCAGGCGAGCCGAGGTGGAGACGTACTGTGGACCTATGGGCCTCCAAGGATCACCATCCATTGGCAATTGGCAGGGGCAGAGAGCGCCCTCATACGCAACAATGACAGGTGCCGAAACAGGCGGCCGGAATAGTGACAGTTTGACCGAACCACCGACCAGAGGTCCATGATAAACAATGTCTAAAACAGATCAAATAATTCATGAGATATTCCTTTGAAAATTTACACATGTAATTTTGACCAAGGAAAAACAACTTCCTTGCGCCAAAAAGCAGCCCTGAGATGGAAGGTTGAGTGGGAGAAATAGACGGGGAGCCGATAAAAGATGGTCTGGAGACAGCTTCACCTTAAGCCCAACCTAGTGGTTAAAGGTGAAGCCGTCTCCAGACCATCTTTTATAGGTCCCCCGTCTAATTCTCCCACTAAACCTTCTCAGGGTCGCTTTTTGTCGCCTGCTGCAGCAAGGCCGATGCATCCCTCCGAGTGCCCAGCCCTCTCCCGTCGTCATTCTTCACACAGACATGGATATGGCTTGACGGCATTTGAACATCCTAAGCAATGGTGCCATCTGTGATGACCTGAAATACCAGGATCTTTGCAGAACACCATCCAATAGGGCTGGACCCAGGCAGGCTCTGGGATATCGTCAATGCGATTTATGCGGGCATCTATAGAAACTTGTGTTATTTGCGTAAGCTGCTGTGGGCGGGACTGAGCAACGCTGACCATCATTCTACTTTTGCTGCGTCTCCTATAAAGACAAATCCTAGCAGCTCACGAACTGCCCTTGGCCGGTCCGATCAGCACGTCGGCGCGACCATGCAATGAGAAAAAATAACGTGCTGCCGGGTAGTGCCATTTAGCAATCCATCAATGATCTCGACGCCTGTAACAACACCGAGGACGATAGAGTATAACCAGAAAGACTTGCTCTAGGCTAATACCCAGGGAGCTGCCTGCATTAGGAATACGTGTGCCCAAAACCTCGCGACCAGCACTTGTTGGGGTATATAATAGCTCCATTTTGCCCGGGTCCAATTGCAGCCCTGCTTTGCAAAGGTCGAGCGCGAGCGCCACCGACTATTTCCCGACGAGTTTGGCTGGTAGGGCAGGATGACTAAGAATCAAATGAGCTGGCTCCCGACCTGGGACGCCTTGTACAACAACACGGATCCTGATGTTGGTTCGGAAAAGGGGTTTATTTGAAACCCGTGAGCAGATGGATGGCAGGGAATAGGGATGGGTATCTTTAGGAGGTAAATACCGGGAGGACAAAAATGGGGACAAAGAGGGAGCAAGAAGCGCTTTCGTGACAAATTCTTACACATTATGCGACACACACGCGTATACCCACACACACACACACACACACACACACACACACACACACACACACACACACACACACACACACACACACACACACACACGCACGCACCAAGCAACTTACACTACTGGACGCCTCCGACCATCTAGTCTCGATCCAGAACGACGACGACTCGGGGCCACCAGAAAAAGAAGCCCTGGGCTGGTCTTCCATGGCCAGCGACCTCGAGCATCGAGGCCCGGAACAGGAGAGCCCCTGGAGATTTTCATCTTACACCAAGCGGCGGCGATGATGCTGAGGCCCTCCCGCCACGCGTTTTCCCGCCTTCTGCGACAAGGCGTTAGGTGCGGCGCCAGGCCCGGAGCGCTCACCCGTCCTCGGTTTGGCAAAAGTGTGATGTAGAGCTGATCGGCATCAGCAAGGAGCGATTCGGGCATGGCGGAAACGAGTTCTCGATTCAAATGGCAGTTCCGACTCCAACCAAGAGCTTGTACCGACAGAGTCGTCCTTTTATATCTCGTCTCGGCCGAGAGTCCACCGTCTTGTCAAGGTTGCAGAAGCAGGCATTATTAGAATGGAGCATTGAACGGTATGGTTCTCGCTAGCAGGCAGGCAGCAGGAAAGGAGCTTATAAATACCGCAAACGGAGGCCGTATTACCCGAGATTGCCGCCGACCAAGTGCGTGACCGTCACAGTACAACACCTGGGGTGCCTGGAAAAGAAAGAAGCCGTTTGTTGCGCAAAGAGGGAAGAAGGGAAAGGGTTTCCCCATCTGGCGGCGGGAGGCCGTATATATACATCTGTGGGGGAGAGAGGAGCCGGGGTTGCTCCGTGACGGTAACATAACCCGTTCGCCATATTTTCAACCGCCGCGGTATGTGCCACTTGGTAAGCCATATATATAAATGCCGGGGAGGAGCTCGAGGCTTTCGACAGCGCCGTCGAAACCGCTCTCGGCACGGTAGCTGCAACACACGTTTCGGTGAGCGAACTGCCACACTTCCGACTGGTTTTGGGTTGTTCTTCGTTGCCGTCTGGGTGCTTGAGCTCCTAGCCCAGCTTGGTGGCCCAGTTGGCGAGGGGCATATAGTTGGTGGGTGTGGTGTACGCCCGGACGGCTCTTGCGGAATCAGCCCGCGGCGTGGTCGGCGAGCTGTGGGCGTGGATTCTGGGAGGTGGGACGAACGGGCCGAGGGCAGCGATGATGGCGTTGGGGTGTCGGCATCGGCGTCGGCAGGCGGGATTTAGATGATCTCGCCGGGTCGCTTGCGCCTGCACGACGCCGGACACGCAAAAGACCACTGCTACAAAAACTCGAGGCCACCGGACGCTGCGAGGGATTTTAATAGCCCCTTGCTGGCTCGTCGGCGCGGGGTTCGACGACAAAGGTTGGCTATACCTTCCGGGCCAACAGACTGATAACAGGAGGGAGATATCGGACTCGGCGGTTCGGCAGCCCGTATACCCATGGCCATGAGAAGGAAGGCGTGCTGGAAATAGCGTTGGCGTGTGGGAACTGCCTCGTCGGCGATTCGCCCTTGGCTGGTCCAGAGCTGGCCGTGCCCAGCCAAGGCTGGCGGACGAAGTGGCGCGCGGGGTTGCACCGGATCAAGCCTCTTGTGCCGGCAGTCTAACCGCCGCTGCAGCCGGTCCCCTCCCTTCGCTGGTTGCTGCGCCGCGTTTGGCCCCTTGGGTGTATATACTACATGTATGTAAATTGACGATGATGGGAAACAGGGTGCCTCCATGCCCATAAAATAAGTGACAACACCAGGGTGGCTGCAAGAGGATTCGTGCCGCTGCAGCTCGCCGTCCTCCACTCTACCGGCTCCTGGCAGGTCGACCGCGCGTGGTTCTGCGCCGCGGCTTCCTGCCGCCGCCGTCGTTCCCCCTCCCTTCTCTGGCTGCTGCCCTGCATCTCGCCCCGTTTTCCACTCGGCCGACTTTTGGTGGGCCGAAGGGTCAGTGATGCCGCGCGGCTGACATGCCGGAAACTCGCACTCGGGTCGGAACTGCAGCCACGTAACCACGGAGTACAAAGTTGCCCAACATCTCGAATGCCAACAGCAGGCTGGCTGCGTGCCGCAAGGTTCAAATACAGTTCTTGGTCGACCAACATCTCGACCTAAGTGCTACAAGTCGGCCTCAGCCATCACGCAAGGCAGCCATGGGAGAGGGCGTCTGCCAGATGCGCCTGAAGCCTGGAGGAGGCGCCTGCCAGAAGCAGACGGGTTGCAGGGGCACAGCGTGTGGCACCGCCGCTCGGCTCGCGGCAACTTTCCCGAGTGACGAACAACGCCCAGTGCCAACTCGGGCTAATCGCCTGCCCCTGCTTCGACCCGTTGCGTGTTGGCCACCGTCGATGCCCAAGAGCAATACCCAGGGCTAATCCACCCGAAACTAAAATTCGGTGCGTATACGGTAGATCCGGCAGAATACCTTGGTTTAATTGCCACACGGAGCCGCCACCATCCAACAAACATTAGCCAAACAATGTTCCTCCATATTCTTAGGCCATCTATTGCCACGTCTCAGGTATATAATGTAATGGCGGGCAATAGGTGGTGGGTGGGGAGGCGGTGAAGTCGTTATTGGAAAAGTGATACAACGTCCATATGCCCCTCGTCCGCGGCCCGATACAGCGGCATCCACCCGTCGCTATCTTTCGCCTCCTTTTCGGCGCCTGCCTCGAGAAGCAGCCTCGCGATGGCCTCGTGCCCCCTGTGCACGGCCCGATACAGCGGCGTGCACCCGTCGATATCTTTCGCCTCCTTTTCGGCGCCCATTTCGAGAAGCAGCCTTATAACGGCCTCGGGCCCTATAGCCGCGGACCAATACGGCGGTATGCGCCCCCTGTGCGCGGCCCGATGCAGCGGCGTGCCCCCGTAATTATCCCTTGCCTCCTTTTCGGCGCCCGCCTCGAGAAGCAGCCTTGCAACGGCCTTATGCCCCTTGACTGCGGCCAGATGCAGCGGCGTGCACCCGTCGTTATTTTTCGCCTCCTTTTCGGCGCCCATTTCGAAAAGCAGCCTTGCAGAGGCCTCGTGCCCCATATCCGCGGCCAAATGCAGCGGCGTGCACCCATTATTATCTTTCGCCTCCTTTTTGGCACCCGCCTCGAAAAGCAGCCTCGCAACGGCCTCGGACCCTCTGCCCGCGGCCAAATGCAGCGGCGTACGCCCGTTATTATTTTTCGCCTCCATTTCGGCGCCCTCTTTGAGAAGCAGCCTCGCAACGGCCTCATGCCCTATATCCGCGGCCCAATACAGCGGCGTGCACCCGTTGATATCCCTCGCCTCCTTTTCGGCGCCCGCTTTGAGAAGCAGCCTTGCGACGGCCTTGTGCCCCATATTTGCGGCCTGATGCAGCGGCGTGTTCCTGTTGCTATCTCTCGCATCCTTTTCGGCGCCCGCTTCGAGAAGCAGTTTTGCGATGGCCTTGTGCCCCTCGCTCGCAGCCGAATGCAACGGCGTCCACTCTAAAGACTTAATCTTTGCCTCCTTTTCGGCGCCCGCTTCGAGAAGCAGCCTCGCAACGGCCTCGTGCCCCTGATGCGCGGCCCAATGCAGCGGCGTCAACCCGAAAGGCTTATCCCTCGCCTCCTTTTCGGCGCCCGCTTCGAGAAGCAGCCCTGCGACGGCCTCGTGCCCCTGATACGCGGCCCAATGCAGCGGCGTTCGGCCAAGGCTATCTTTCACGTTCACATCTACAGTAATTTGATTTGCCCTTTGCAAAATGGCCGTTAGCAGCCCGATAAGCCCATGCCTCGATACAACGTGCACCAGGCTAGTCCGTTCCCGTGGGCAGTCCTTAGAATAAGGATTTATTTCCCGGTAAACGCGCACCCATACCTCTACGAGAGCGTTTGATGGCCAAGCAAACAACGCCAGAAGATCCTTTTGAAGGACGCTTCCAGCATCGCACTGCTCTGCATGCGCCACCCACGAGGTTGTAGCGTAACGCAAAAAGGGAAAGTCGTTGTCCCGGTGGCTTGTTGACCGACCGATCTCCTCCATCGTCAGGTAGCGTATGCAGATTGTGGATAGACGATGGTGTGCGCTGCTTAGTGTTGAGCTGCTGTCCAAATCTGACAGACCATTTTCGAGGAAGAAGTCCTTGACGGACTGGTGGATGAACTGGACAACTGGCGCATCCGATGACGGCACGATCTCGGCAAGCCCGCAGCTGAGGACCTTGATTCTTCTGTCGACCCTGTCGTCGGCGATGAATTTATTCGAACCCCGGCGTTCGCGGAGTGACTTGTAAGCACCGTCAGGATCAACTACCATGGCCCATGGTAACTCGGCCACTGTCAAGGGACGCGTGGCAAAGCAGATCCATTGGATCAGCTTAAGGGAATCCGGTTTCATCTTTGGGAGGAGTGAACGGTATAGCTCATCGAGATCCGAAGGGATGGATTGGATCGCCTCCTTAATCGCACCCAATCCTTCACCCTCGCGGTCAAGGTCCAAAACTCGCTTCACCACGAGACGTGCCCATAGGAAAACGCCATTGGAACAATCCGCTATAAGATCAGGAATGGTCGGCTGCTGCCCCTGCGTTTCGAGCTCGCGGAGTTCGTGGCGTATGTAGACCAAAGTATCCTTCTTATTCCCATTTGCGGGGTTAATCTCGTCCAGGCCATCCTGAGATAAGATCGGATACTGGCGACAGGCGAAGCAGATGTGGAACCGCCGCGAGCCAGGGATGTCGACATGGAGCAAAGACTTGAATTGCTCGATCAGGTTTTTGGCGTGCTCTTCACCAATCTCGTCCAATGCGTCGACGTAGATCAAGACGCGGTGTGATGGTAGGATCTTTTGCAAGGCCGATTCGAAGAAGGAACGCAGCTCTTCCTGATGCCACGTCCATGCCTCGCCATGCGCGCCGCGATCCGCCGTCCGCTCTTCGTAAGTTTGGGCCAGGGTGGCTAGCGCTTCGGGGACGAGCTTAAGGAAATGGAACAGCAGCGACCTCCAGAAGCCGAGGGGGGTGGTTTGCAGTTCGTGGCCGCGGCCGTGGAAAAAGAAGCTGAAAACAACGTTTGGATCGTCGACGCCGAGGAGACTTTTGGCATTGTTGAAGGCGAACTTCATCAGTGTCGACTTTCCTGAGCCCGGCTTGCCCCTGATCCATAGAATGGACCGGTCGGAAGCAGCCCAGTGCTTGTATGTGTTGTTCTCAAGTAGCCAGCGGCACGTCCCACTCAGGGCAGAGTCAATCTCGTTGAGACGGTCCGTCATTTGTGAGAAACTGAGGGACCGTAAACAAGCCTCCCAGGCTTCCTCTAAGTAAAACAATAAAACGCCTTAGCAGATGATCCCGTGACAGCGACGCAGTTTGCTAGTACCTACTATTGACAAGTACACCCGATCTTTTCTTCTCTGCCTCTTCAGCATAATCTTTGAGTTTCCCCGACACCTGTTCATACCCATCATCATTGGGGCCATTAAACTTGTTCAACATGTTGTGCCTAACTTCCAGTCCTATACTCTCTACGCCTCGGACTTTGAGACAGGCAGACCATGGTTCGACAACCTTTACGCACGCCAGGGATCATAGGGCGAGTCGTTAGTTTAGTGCGGCGTACATGGCAAAGAAGACACAGATCAGAGAGGAGCATACCAGCGCTTTGCCCTTGGGATCAAGCTTGTCCTTGAGCGTGCTCTCCGGGAGCCCTCGCAGGTGTGCTTTATTGGCCGTGGGATACTTCTCCCAGAAGCAGACTATCTTGAACGTGAAGCGGGGCCCGCCGATGCAGTCGGTGAAATCACGAACCAACCGGTCCAGTTCGCCGCCCTGGCCGAGGTATCGAACGAGCTCATCTCTGCCTCTCTCTCTTGCGTTCTGTATCCGTGCTTGAAAGGCGACGACGGACTCCAGGCTGGTACCGCTAAACGGAGTGCCTAGGAACGCAACGGCGATGGTGGAGTCGAGGATCAGGCCAAAAGTATTGTGGCTGGGACCGCGTTCGTTGGCGGCTTGCAGTAGTGCCTTGCGATTGGTGCCGATGTTTGTGGTTAGCACACGGAGATGGATATAAATCCGAGACGGACCACAAGGGAAGGTGGGGGTCGACGGAGTGGCAAACACCTTGATGAGCAGTAAGCCGCCGAAACAGGAGGCGACGAAGATGAGCGGGCATTCGACCCTGCCCTGTGAAGCTGTTAGTATAGACCGCACCTTATATGGAAAACATTCCGAGGTGGGAAGCATACCGAGTCCTTCCGGTTCCGCGAGAGTCGATGGAGAAGGTTTTCGGCATCGAGATGGAAATAGCCTGCAGGAACATCTTGGCTGATATTTGCGTTCCAGTCGTACGTTAGGATGCGGGCATAGGGTATTTTCGCAGGCAGCATATCCCTATCCTTTAACCAGTTGACGCAGCCGGACTTGGTGTCCTTCCCGTTCTTGAAAGCGAGCCACGTTGTGTCCGCCTGAGTATTCAACCCGTGGATGGCGACAATACTGCAGGCGTTAGCAGCCCCATCGATGACATCCGACGGTGGTGTAACTTACTCGACAGTCAGTTTTTCCGTCGAATCACCGCCGTGAATGCCCTCCACGTCTGGGTAGACTTGGGTCAACCCTGCTCCTCGACGTGGAGTGGGCGGTGGCACCTCCTTGGGTTTAGACGAGAGGTCCTCCTTGGAGTCCGCGGAGTGGCGCCGAGTGAGCCAATAGAAAGATAGTGCTATAACCACTATAGCCACTATAGTGGGAAAGAAATAGAGAGGATTCCCCATCTCTCCGGTTGCTGCGTTACAGCAGGTAGTTATTGCGGCTCTTAGGATCGAGGAATTTCGCTGCGTTGATGGAATATAAAGTTGGGCAGAGCCGCAAGCACGGAAGAAAAGGGAAACAAAGAAACAGTGAAATTATCTGGAAAGGGGGAGGGAGTCGACCCCTTTTCCTTCCTGTGTGAGGCGGCGGCCCTGTCGGGCGACCCGAAGGCAGGCTGGCACTCGCAACGCCGAAGAGGTGCATGTTCGCCCCTCACCTTCTGTTTTGAGACCAGCGACGAAGGGAACACCTATGGCGATCTGGCCGACGAGGAGGACGATAATGTTGGGCGCGAAGAAGGGGATGAAGATAAAAGCCGCAATGAGACTCAGAGCCGAGAGCATGGTCCGTCTATACCCGAAACGGTCCGCCAGGTGGCCCGCAATCCAGAGGCCAAAGATCTGGCCAATGTAGGAGCCGTTCAACAGGCCGGTCTGCCACGCGGCCGTCAGCTCGTAGGAGCCGTTGGGCTGCAGGTCGCCAAACTTGCGCTGGAAGGCGGGGAAGGCGTAAAAGTTGCCGATCAGGATGATGTCGAAGCCCTCCATGATGATGGCGGTCGACAGGGCGACGGACCAGAAGACGGCCTTGCGGTACAGGCGCAGGGACTGGGTGAAGGACAGCGACTTTTTCAGCTGCCCGCCCGCCACGGCCTCGTCGGCCGTGCCGATTATGTTTGCAGGCGCTATGGCCTGGGGTGGCAGGTGGACGACTTCTTCGGGACTCATGATGGTGTTTGCCCGTTTGTGGAGGAGAGGTGGGAATGGCCGATATTATCGGATGGTGAGGATGATAGCGAAGATGAGGTTGATGAGAGGACGGCGACGTGGGACAGCTTATATATCCAGAACAAGGTGGCCGCCGCGATAACACGGCTGACTGCCTTGCCCCGCGTTGTCCACCATCGCCAAATCACCTTTGAGCGGCCCTTCAGGATCTGCGCCTCGCTGCAGGCTGTGAAAGCGTGCCGTCCGGCCCACTCTTGGCGGTCCAGTAGCAAAGCTGGCTCCATCAAATTTTTTGCAAACGCCCGGTGGCTGAGTGGCCGAGCAGAAAAGAGGAATAGCACTAATGTGATGTGCAGTCAGAAATCGGGGGGCCCCCATGTACGCCAGAGGTGGGTGGAAAGCTCGCGATCTCCCCTCCGTTCCTCTCCTCGGCCAGTCCATCCAGCTTAGAAACCGGCGGCCCTGTACCTCCGACCGATTAGTACGACAAATTCATAAGTCTCGTGCGGGCAGGCTGCGGCGGAAAGCATATATGCCGGAATATTGTCGAAATGGACAGCGCGGCCAGCCTGGCCATAGATAGGAGGTTGCAATAATGAGATTCGTGGAACATTCCGAGGACGGTCGTCCTTGGTAGGCGACCGGGCTCAGCAACGTATATAAGAGGTGCCCGAAGGTCCCATCAAGGGTAAGGCAATACAATATAACAGGTAAAATCACTTGATAGAAAATTTCCACCCCGATATCCTTCCGCTAGTTAACTAATCACTGTAGAGGCGCGTTACAGCCAGCAACATAAAACAATGAAAAGGCATGGGGAGTGTTATTCTCCCAAGCTTCTACGGTACCGAGAACTGCCCAAAAGATCCATTCGAACATAAAACAATAAAGAGGCATGGGGAGTGTTGTTTTCCCAAGCTTCTACAGTACCGAGAACTGCCCGAGAGATCCATTCGACTCCTGCGCATCGGCTCAGATCACCATGTGCTCGAACCGCTCGAGGTGGTGTCGTTGGACGCGGCCCCGACCTTCTACGCTTTGAGCCACTGCTGGGGGACCAAGACACCCAGTTGCAACCTCCAGCTCGGGGCCGAGAATCTGGTTGTCCGTCCGGACCTTGCCGCCGGAGCCGCGAGGATTCGCAAACTCGCCGCCGAGGAGCCGGGGCTAGACCCTCCTCTTCTGTACGTGTGGATAGATACGATCTGCATCAACCAGGAGGACTTGCAGGAGCGGTCGTCGCAGGTGCAGCTCATGAGGGAGGTTTATTCGCTGTCGGCCAGAACGCTAATCTGGCTCGGGCCGCATTCGCCAACGACCTCCATGGCATGGCAACTGCTAGACCGCATCTACGGCGTCTTCAGATCGCGGCACCCGCTTGCGGAGCGGATTTCCGACATACCCGTCCAGCTCTACTCGGACGCCTACCACGCCGGCACCGGCTTGCCCCCCCTGGATGACGAGGCATGGCTGCACGTGAAGAAGCTGCTCGAGCTGGATTGGTTCTCCAGGGTCTGGGTCATCCAGGAGGTCGTGCTGTCCCTGCGGGACCCCTTGCTGCTGCACGGCGAGCACACGTACCCCTGGCACCGGCTGGGCTGGGCCGTCGCCTGGCTGCGACGAAACGGCTACACGCGGCTGCCCCAAGTTTCGGGAAAGGCGCTCAACATCGACGCGGTGTGCCTCCTCCAGCGGCGGCGGTGGGCCGCGGCGACGACGCATCGGTGGTGGCCGCTCGACGCGCTCATGTGCATCACGCAGAACAAGTTCCGGGCCACGGACCAGAGGGACAAAATCTACGGCCTGCTTGGCCTGGCCGCCGAGTCCCGTGAAGCCTCGGGCTTGCCCGGGCCGCTGCGCCCAGACTACAGCCTCGGCGTGGCCGAGACCTACCAGAGGGTGGCGAGATTCCTGCTCGAGCGGAGCGGCTCGCTGGCTATCATGACTCGCACCATCCCGGGACCTGCCGCGCTTCTCGGCCGGCGGCGGCGGCCCCCCCAGCTGCAAGGCCGAAGAGAAGAAGCGCCGCTGCCGTCGTGGACGCCAGATTGGAGCGACGTGGTCGACGGCGACTTTCGGGTTTTCCTCTCGTGGGTCTACTACTCGGACGCCTCGAAGCCGATCCGCTTGGGATACCCAGAACAGTACGACGCCTCGGCCGGGCTGCCGGCTGCCGTGGGCGAATCGGCAGACGAGTCGATCCTCCGGGTCGGCGGCATACGAGCAGACACGGTCACGGTCGCCGTCCCGTTCAACCCGGGGGACCACACGAGGGCGGCGTTCGACGGATGCTTTGCCGAATCGATGGCTCGCGTGTGCGACGCGGCGGCGGCGTATTTTTTTCCATGCGGCATGGGCATGGGCATCTGGGCGGAGAACCTGATCAGGGCAACCACGGCAGATCAACACCACCTCGTCGGCCATTCGTGGGAGCAGAGCGTCAGGGACGGCTCGGCATATCTGCGAGACCTCTTGCAAGGCAGGGAAGCACGTGCAACAAGCAGTCTCTACAAAGGAGCCGATTTGCTGGGGAAGCTCGCGGCCGGTGGGAACGCCAAGGAGTACGAGGCGCTGGCTCGAAGCTACTGCTTCGACAGATCATTCATCACAACCTCTGGCGGGCGCATGGGCATCGGTCCCTCAGAGACCGAGGTTGGAGACACGGTCTCTGTGATACTAGGCGGCGGCGTGCCTTATATCACAAGGAGGCATAGAACGGACTGCTGGCTCTTCGTGGGGGAAGCCTATGTGAACGGGCTTATGAACGGCGAGGCCGTTGGAGCATCCCGGCTGGGCATTCTCCAGGAGGAAGATTTTAATTTCCATTAATTTTTTTAGTAGGTGGCCGAGGAGGCAGGTCGTGGAAAGGTGGTACTGGGCGCGCATGGACCGAGCCGAGCACGTGGCGAGCAGCGGGGGTCTGCTCTGGCGACGGGCGAGCATCTCAGCACCGGAATGGTGATGCACAAGCACCAGCTCGCCGGTTTGGGTGCATCCAAATCAACAGGTATGCAGGCGTGCAGATACCTTCTTCATCTGGAAATGGGTAGGCACGGGAGTCTGGGCTCCCGATACCCGCCTATGCAGTAGCCTCCACCGCCAGGTTCCCTGGTCCTGCTCAGCCTCTTCCGTACTTTTGTGATATGCATTTTGCTTTGGACCAGCTGCGTTTCTGTTGTGCTGTTTCCTCCTCCCGCCGGGCGGCGATGGTGTAGAAGATGCTGCCGTCGTAGACCCCCTTAATGTCCTTCTTGCGCGTGTGGCCGTCCCGAGGCCACGGCAGAATGTACGGCTCGTTAGTCAGTTACGGACGACCGATTTCGGTCTGGGGGGGGGGGGNTTAGCGCACATTCCAGGCTGATGCGAAGCGAGGCGCAATGAATCCAGGCGCTAGAATCTCAGCGCTGTTAGTGAGGAATTTTAGAACAGCACTTGAGACGGCTTCAGCGCGCCCCCTCGTCCAATCATATTTACCTGGCGGGTTCTCCCCGAGTGCCGGGGCTCGTCGGTTTCCGTAGACGTTTTAGGTGCATCGGTGTTTGGCACCTGTGCATGCACGAATGCAGCCGATGCAGCCGTCGTGCACTCATTTGCACGCATGCATTCTTGCATTTGTGCACTTTTTTTTTGTATTCTTGCACTCGTGCACCCGATTTGCACCAAGCACTCGTGCACTTTTTTTTGCATTCTTGCACCCGATTTGCACCAAGCACTCTTTGCACCCAAGCACTCGTGCACTTTTTTTTGTTCTGACTCGTCGCACGGGGTTAGGGTTGGCCCATCAAATTCGTGCACAGGCGCCGTCGTTGTAGAGTGCCGCTCGCGCTCGACCTTTGCAAAGCAGGGCTGCAATTGGACCCGGGCAAAATGGAGCTATTATAGGGGCGTTTAAATTTCCAATGTTGGCGGGTTGCGAGCGCTGGGCCGACCGCGCCACCACACCCGCGTTTTTATAAGGTGCCAGGCAGATCCTTGGCGGCTTTCTGTTGTTGGGTCCCAAAGCTTATCCCCTGCCTGGTCTTTCCTCCCGCGAACGCGCACCGTTTCCTGATTCGGGCATTATACGTCCTTTATAAGTGAGGCACGGATATGTGCTGGGCGACGGCGCCAGCCTCGGGCGGCCGCACATTCCCGGCATGGGGCGCACGCCAACGGGCCCCGGGCTACCTACGCCGTGGTCGATACCTCATCCGATGCCCACCAATGTTTATTTCCTTGCTCGTGCCAATGTCCCTGCACCTTTGTCCCGGAAGAGCGTTCTGGGTGCGTCCGAAAGCAGGGGTGCATGACAAGGCCAGCCTCCGGAATGGCCTTCGGGGCCGCGGGGTTTGATCCTCTTGGGCGGCGACCGCTGCCGGCTCGGGCGAGGTCGAGGGGTCGCCGCGGTTGCGGGAGTGGGCAGACGGATGAACACACCGTCGTTTGGTCGCGAGCGCTTGCGGGCACTGCAAAAAGCGCCGCCGTCGTTGTCGGGGACAGCACGGAGGAGCCACCGCAGCAAATGGTTCCGGTCCATGTTTCCCTACCCGTGTAGGCGACCCTGAGATGGAAGGTTTGGTGGGAGAATTGGGGACCTATTAAAGATGATATGTACCAAAGCAACAATAGATCCGAGGGCGAACGCGACGAACGACACGAGCATAAGAAGGAAAGGGTTTCCAGCCGGTCGGCGACCTCGACTGACACCCCTGTGCGAGATGTTCGGCATAAAAAGCCCGGAATAGACAGGAGGGGCCACGCCACGATGGGCCAAGCCACGCGGCCGTTATTTTTCTTCCGTTCTGTTTTGTTTCGTTGGATTCTCCGGCCGGTGCTAGTCCCGCATCCCGGACGATGGGGTTCCCAAACAGCTACCGCGCCCATATCCGTGGTGAACATATACGCTTCCCTACAGGGCCCCAAGTACAACGTGACCATGGGAAAGATTGCATCCAGCTGTGCAGCGGTTACCCCAAGTACCCCTGGTAGAATATGACGCGCCACCATGTTACACCCCAAGGGCGGGCGTTGAGCAGTGCTGGGTTTAGGTTGCTTGCCCAAGGGGAAACCCTGTGCCCTGGGGTCACGGAGGCGGCACCAGAATCAGGCACATGGCCGCTCCATTCCCAGCCCCAACTTGGCACGTGTCCCCGAGGCGGAACCCCCAAATTAGAGAAAGAGAAGGAAAAAAGGAAAAAAGGGAAAGCTAGTTCTCCGGGACAGCCCACATAGGAAAGGTGTCTCGAACCAATATGCCGTTCTCCGTGTACGGCTGCCCATTGTAGCGCCAGTAAACGGATCCGTCGTTCGGCTCGATCTCACGGTCAAAGGCGCCGTCGCCCCCGTTCCCGGGGTGCTCGTAGCCGAGCGAGCCGGTGCCGTTGTCGAAAAGGGGCCGGCCCGAGAACAGCTCGCGAGAGGGCGCGTGGCCGGCGACGGTCAAGCCCGGGACCGCGGAGAGGCCCTGGCAGCGGCGGAAGCCCTGGACGAGCAGGCGGTAGAGAGCCTCGCGCATCGTGCAGCCGCCCGGGTTTATCCGCGGGACGACCCAGCAGTCGACCTCGCAATCCTTCTCGCGGACGGCGTCGAGAACGGCTGCGCGGAACTGCAGCAGCAGCATGGTTTTGCCGTCGAAGCAAAAGACCTGCATGCATCCATACTTGTGCGCGTACCTAGGTTTTCCGATTTGCTCGTTGAGCCAAAAATTTGAGATAGGGTAACAGGCTATAGGATAAGATATTTACAAAAAAAAAAAAAAAAAAAAAAAAAAAAAAGAGGGAGAGAAAGGGAGAGGAGGTTTGGTACGGACCCTCGAAGCTCTCTCGATAGCACCTTTGTCCGCGGGGATCCGCAAACGCCGGCTTGCCACTGGTCGGCGTCGATGAGATTCCTTTTAAATCCACCAATGACGAGCGGGTGCTTGTTGTTCCCAAACTCGTGCGAGTAGACGACGTCGACCACCTCTTGGTTGGAAGGATTCTGGCGCGACTTGGTCTCGCAAGTCTGCAAAACCATGGGGTGCCGGTTCCACGCGGCCAGGACGACGTTTGAAACCTCGGTGTGGAACCAGAGGGCCATGTCGGACTCGGAGTCGAGGCGGTGGCGCCGCCGGTTGGGCCGCTCGCCGAACACGTCCAGCCTCGGTTGGTCGTCGAGCATGGCGGGAGCAAGGCCGTGTCCCAGTCGGCGACGGTTACTTCCCCGACGCCATTTTGGCCCGGGCTGACGTAGATGTGCACGGACAGTCTGCTGATGGGTTCATACTTTCTGGCCCGATCCTTGTCCGTCCCCGTCCTGAGGCCCGTAAAGTGGACGTGGTTGGTTGGGTGCTCTTGGAGGAGCTGCCTGAACGGCACCGACATGGTTGATGACTTGCGAGGGAGGAACGAGAACACAATCTGCCGTCTATAAAAAGATTCTGCACACCCAACAGCTCCCTACTCGCCTAGGGATCTGCTTGCTCGAAGCGCGGGTCTGGGAGCCCTAGTTTGGTAGTGTCAGCGTGGGCAAAACTCGGGTTATCGTTCCACACCGAATGGACTCACGGTGATTCGCTCGTTTTGGATAGATTCGCCGATGGCAAGGGAGGACGCCCCAGGGGATGCCGTTGGGAAAGCGATTATGGCAGTTGATATACTGGCGCATGGCACGATTGACACGAGTGACAAGAGTGATAACGCGGTCCGCTACACCCCCGTCCTTGTCTATTCGCACCGCCGAGTCGAAATCGATGAGCATGATCGTCGCCGCCAATAACAAGTATATTGTCCAATTTCACATCGCAATGGTCGACGCCAGCCTCGAGGGTGGCCTCGACCGCGTCCGTCATCATCTGCTCGAGCTTGTCGATGGGAAGCGAGCCCACCTCGGGTTCGTTTAGCAAACGCCCGCCGACGTCAGCCATGATGAGCCCCCGCCTCGTCACCCCGTCCGTGCCGGGGTGCTTGATCTGGCCGTAGAGCTTGGGCACGACGCGTCCGGCCAGCGGGGCCAGGAGCCCGTACATGTCGACCTCGTTGTCGAATTTCTCCTCCCAACCGGGCTTTTCTCTCTTCATGAAGAGGCGGTCGGGGAGGAACCATTCAGGCCATCGACTTTCCAGGCACTTCTTCCACGTCGGCGGGAGGAGGCGTGACAGGCGACCCAAAAAAGAGCTCAGCGTGCTCGGCAGCACGCGCAGGAACACCACGTGCGGATGGTGATCGCATATCTCGCCGCGCGCCGCAACGCGCCGGGTGCCGAGCCAAAAGTCCTGTTGTTCCGGAACAGCGTGTTAGCACGAGAAGGGCTGCCAGCGTCCCGGGGGCTGAGGTGACTGACGAGATCGGCTTCTGTGTCGCCGTCGCCGCCATCGACGTCGCGACCAGAGCCGGGTGAGAGCAAGAGCTGTAGGTTGAGACGCATCGCGGCGAGAGTCGTCTGAAGAAGCAAAACAGTGGAGTGCGAGGTCGCGCGTAATTAAAGGGGCGGCTAAACCCAGACCCACTAAAATGTCATAGGGGATCAGTGTATCCGTGGTAGCACACACACACGCACAGCACCAACCTACAACGTGACCATGGCCAGCGGCGGCCACCCAAGTACCCCTGGCAGACAGGCAAGGCAAGATTAGGCGGTTGTTGGAACTTTTTATATAACGCGCCACCATGTTACAAACAGGCCTTCTGCTCACTGAACCTTCTACCTCCGGGTCGCCATCCACCTGCCACCTGGCTTCCCCATCCGAGCCGTTTCCTGTGCACCACCCCCTCTCCCGCCTACAAAGGTAGTCATCCACGAAAACCATCCTGCTTGGCGTCCAGCACGGGTTAGTGTGGGTTAGTAAGCATCGCCGCTGCAGCTCAGGCCCGCCTCACCCCTGCTCGGTGATGCTCAGGGATCTAATCACCTCCACCACCCTTTTGGGAAGAATGCATGGCAACGTCCCCTTCGCAACCAACATCGCCTCGTCCTTCCACGACTTTGGTCAACTTTACGCGATGTATGCCACGGGCGAGGAGTTGGCCGCCGCCGCCGGGATGGGGGACGGGTGCAGGAGGAGGAGGAGGAGGAGGAGGAGGAGGAGTATATTTAACGTCGGTGAGTCGGGATCTACCAGTCCCTGCCTCCCGAGGGGCATACGACATGCTAGCGCTACCTAAGCTAAACATTAGGCTACATGTTGCTATCCGGCGGCTAGCAGAGTTAAACGCGAAGGCACACGGAGGTCGGGCCGTATTCCGGCGCTCCTTGATAGTGAGCGGGCGATCGGCTGTAGGGCGTATATATACGCCGGGGCGTTGTAAGCGCTGCGGGTGGTAGTAGTGCGACTAACCGAGATAGACACCAGTGGTCGCGAGGTTAATCCACCGACTAAATTTCGATACGTTATAAATCCAGCAGAGCACTCCAGTGTAAATTGCCACACGGGAACTACCACCATCTAACAAATATTAGCTAAACTTTTTTCCACATTCTTAGGCCTTCTATTTGCCACGTCTTAAATATATAAGTGAGGGCAAGCAGTAGGTGGTGGGTTAGGAGGTGGTAAAATCGTTATTTAAGAAGCCTTACAACGGCCACGTGCCCTCTCTTCGCGGCACAACGCAGCGGCGTGTACCCGTTGCGGTCCTTCGCCTCCTTATCGGCGCCCGCCTCCATAAGCAGCCTCACAATGGCCTCATACCCTCTCTCCGCGGCATAACGCAGCGGCGTGCGCCCGATGCGGTCCTTCGCCTCCTTGTCGGCGCCCGCCTCCACGAGCAGCCTCGCGACGGCCTTGTGCCCTCCGAGGTGCAGCGGCGTGTACCCGTAGCGGTCCTTCGCCTCCTTATCGGCGCCCGCCTCCACAAGCAGCCTTGCGATGGCCACGTGCCCTTTTTTTGCGGCACAATGCAGCGGCGTGCACCTAAAGTGGTTCCTCTCCTGCATGCGCCCGATATCATCCCTCGCCTCCTTATCGGCGCCCGCCTCCACAAGCAGCCTCGCAACGGCCTCGTGCCCTCTCTCCGCGGCATAACGCAGCGGCGTGCGCCCGAAGCCGTCCTCCGCCTCCTTGTCGGCGCCCGCCTCCACGAGCAGCCTCGCGACGGCCTCGTGCCCTTCCCCCGCGGCCAGGCGCAGCGGCGTGCGCCGGAAGCCGTCCTCCGCCTCCTTGTCGGCGCCCGCCTCCACGAGCAGCCTCGCGACGGCCTTGTGCCCTCTTTCCGCGGCATAATGCAGCGGCGTATACCCGTTGCGGTCCTTCGCCTCCTTGTCGGCGCCCGCCTCCACGGCGAGCAACTGAACCACTTCCGCCATTCCCGCTATCGCTGCTAGATGCAAGGCAGTCCTGCCGTAATGGTCTCGTAGCTTTTTGTTCGCGTCTTGCCATAGAGACTTAACAATGTCCTTATGCCCATTATATGCAGCCCAGTATAATGGAGTGGTTCCCGAGGCGTCCATGACATCAAGAGCTGCTCCTGCCTCAATCAACTGCCTCACCACATCGAGATGGCCATTCATTGCTGCACAATGCAGCGGCGCCACTCCATCTCTGCCACGCACATCCAGTTCTGCGCCTTCTCGGAGGAGATTCTGTACGATTGAAATCTCACTGCGCTGGCAGGCATAATGCAGCGGCGTCCATTCGAGAAGGTCTCGGGCATTGATATCTGCTTGAAGTTTCAGCAGTACTTTGGCGGTATATGCGGATCCTTTCGCTGTGGCGTAATGGAGTGGCATCCATCCGAGAAGATCCTGGGCATTAACGTCTGCTCTTTTGTCGAAATTATCCCCGGGATTCCACCACGAGCTCGCAGCATGCTGATGCAGTGCCGTAAAGTTGAATGTGTCGGGGTAACCTGTGTCTTCTACCCAGCCAGACCGGGCCTCCTGCACAGGGACACATATCCAAAAACGGCCCTGTTTCTCATATAAGCTCATAAGGCCTGACAAAACCCCCCGGCCAACAATCCTCAGCTCCTTTTCGAGATCCGATTTTAGCTTTTTTAGTTCCGAGATATCTCCTCCCTCGTACCGTTGAGCTTCTCTCAACTCGAAAGCTCGAGTGATGGTCCTCAGATATTCCATCAACACGGCTGTAGCCTTAGTGGCAATGCCACTCTGTTCCGGGAATGTCTTTGCTACTCGAAAGAGCCACAAATATGCGTCACCAGCCTGTTTCCAATGCTGCAGCTGCTCGTGTCGCTTGGCATGTTGTCGCGCCAGCTCGACAATCTCGTCAGCTTGCGGAAGCTTCTGCTGCGCGCTCAGTGGGGGAATTATGGCCAGGTAGATTTCTTCCAGACTTCCGAGTCCGGTGGTTTGGATGTCCTGAGCCATCTTGGAAAGCCGGCTGTTGCGTAGTGCAATCGATTGCCATGTTGAATCGCCACTTTCACCGTCTCTCTGTGCAGGCCGTACATCTGCCCTGTCCTCTATTCGCTCCATCGTTTTAGCCGCAGCCCACATGAAGGCGGAGAACATGTGCTGGGCGTATAGTGTCTTCAAAGGACTGTATGATTCGACTGCCAAGGGAGCATCTTCGCAGGGGGATTTTGGAGACTTTCGCTTGTACAGATACATGTCAATATCTGCGGGAGGAAACCTGACGCCGGACGCGAATCCGACAATCCGGTGGCTCTCCACCTCCATTATACTGCTGTCGTTATCCGATTTAGTGTCATCAATCTGGATGACTCTGGCGGCACCCTCAGGCATCCACCACTGGAGGTCTCGATACAGAGCCGCCGTATGCGAGCCTAGAAGTCGGAGGCTAGGCTTTGCGGACGTCTCTTTCCGCAGCCACGCGTCGTCTTTGGGCCTTTCTCCGCCGCCATTTCCTTGGGTCTCCCTGGCGTTTTCATCGTCTGGGGACTCTTTCTCATCGTTCTCCTGCTTGTCGACGGAGTAAAGCCACAACGAGAGCGCTGCTTCGATCTCGTCGGAGTAGGCTCTCCACCTCCCGCCACGCCGTTTGACATGAAAGGGTATCGACTCGTAGTCGGGCCGTTCAAGAGACCAGAGAGCCTTAAGGGACCAGGTGAACTCCCCGCCCGCAGAATCAGGGCCGAAGAGGGCATCCATCGTCTCCTCGATCGCGCGGGCCAAGGATATGGCTTCTGTGGATGCTGGTCCGTGCCAGTTGGCAAGCTCACCAAGATCTCTCCGTATATCCATCACCCTGTGGGCATTTGACCAGGAACCGGAACCTTTGCCCTGGGCCGGGTCAATGCGCGCCGGATCTTCCACCGCTGCGATTCTCCAGTCCCAATGACCGCTGTCCGCCCAAGGTCTGCTGCGTTTGTCCCATTGTCCATCGTCTTTGGGGGGGTGCAGCCAAGGGGCGTTCGCGTCCTTCCCTCCGAGGGTCATGGCCAACCAATCTAGCTCATGCCCGGGGACAAGTGGTAGGGCCTTTGGATTTTCTGCGAGATTGCGGCGGACCCATGCCCTGAGAATAGTCATCAGGACTGTTGCGCCAAGTTGAGTAACCGAGGCCGACCAGTGCATCGCGCGCAACCCGGTGAACTGCACGATGAAGCCGCTGATGCTGACAAATACGCCAACGACTGTTACAAGTTCTCCGACCTTGATTCCCAAGCCTCCGACTCTGATCTCTTGCTTCTGTGGGCTGGCTCGGTGAGAAGTCGTGATTAGAGGTTGTGGCTTCGGAGGGAAAATCGCAAATGGCTCAAATGCCTGGTCGTTGACGGTCCCAGATCTCTGCAGCCATACAACTCGAGCCTCCATCCCATCCTTTGGACGGTACCTCGTTTCCGACGTGCTGCTCTCGACAACGTGAGAGCAAACCAGCATGCCAGCGACCAAGAGCAGCGCACCAGCCGCAGTACATGGAAAGGCATATTCGGCGACGGGGTTTCCATCCTTGAGGAACATGAGGAGGCGGCTGGCAAATCCAGAATAGACGAGGACGCCGAGCTGAAGAACAGTACCGCATGCGGCGACTATATATAGCTCTCCCCTGCCTACTTGGTTGTGAACATTGAGGGTGAGGTTTGGTGTCTGGGCTTCCATATTCCGAATAACGGCATGCACTTTCTGCGGCATCTGTGCAGAGGGGCTTGGTGGAGCATTCTCAGGGTCCGGGTTCGGCAGGGCACCCTTGCCGAAAATGCCGTGTTGAATGGCAGACTTCAACTGGGAGGCGAGATTGGATCGATAAGCATCTCGACGTTGGTGAAGACGGTCGTCGAATACAAGGTCTCGAATGGTAGGCTCTGAGAAAAGGGTTAGACTAAAAGCAACAAAGTCGGACGGATGGGCGTACTGACGGTATTCTGGCAAACACTCTTCGGCACCCCTCAGTCTCATAATCTCTGGACTAGCCTCCTGGTCACTGACCGAATCACTTTCTGTTCTACTCGTTGAGCCAGTCTGCCGAGTCGTTGCCCGCGACTGCTCTCCATTCTCCCCGCTTCCCTTGCACGACAGGATAATGAATTCTAGAATCGGACCTTTACCCATTACTCTAACAATCTCCTGGCCGTTCCAGAGCTCGCATACCTCATGCGAGGTAGAGGACATCAGCTCGGACTCGGCGACGGCGCGGCTTTCCCTTGCCCTACCAATGATGGCCTTAAGCCACGAAGGGCCGCCAACTCTGATCGCACCGACAATAGCGGTAATTATGCCCAGGGGAGCCATTGCCAGTATGATATTGTCAGCCCAGCCTGTCGACTGGCTCATGAACTGCATGGTGACCCGTTCTCCGAAAAGCGCCAGCAGCCTGACCGCAAAAAAAAAAAAAAAAAAACATTAATATACGAGCTAGAATAGGGTATGACAGTCAGACGTACGGCGCCAGATCCGAGAATAAATTATTGGCAAAATCATCTCCGGCATCAGCTGCGGCAACGTATCCCGCGGACAGCAGAACGAGGAGGAACTTCAGGTTCTCGGCCGCCGACATGTTGCGGGTCGGTGGGGGGAAAAGGCGAGTACGCGAGCAGGCAGATCAGATCTTGACGGTCAGGTTGGGAAATTTCTTCAAGATTAACAGGACAATGGACGCAATTGATGACGGCGGCGGAACAAATGTTGGCCGCGGTGCGCAAGTTCGCTGAGTTTTAGTACACATATGGTACGGCGGGGAGCAATGCATCTAATTAAGAGCTCGTGCTGCAGGTCAAAACAGGACGCTTCTCTCTGACTGGCAGCCAGCCAGTAAACAGTGATCCTCGCCAAGGGCGAATTTTCTGACCTTGGCGTGACCATCATTCCCCAGGTTGCCCAATGAGGCGGAACTCTCCTCCAATCGTTTCCAAGTCTTGTGCAGCTGACGAAACTATTGGTTGTGATATGCAAAGTGCATTTTCGCTGGCGCCTCTTGGAAACTAACCCTCTTTAAACGACGTGACGATCCACAGCCCTACTCGCCCGGGCCTGCATTCTGTCGGCGAATAGTCACCCACCACCTGTTCTCCGCATGAGATATGGGCCCTCCCAGATGTTCTGCAGCCTGAGGACTAATTCGACGCGTCATCTGTCGCATGCGTCTTTTTTCGCTCTTCGAGTTCTCCTATGTATCCTCAACCGCTCTCAGGCACGGCTAGGTACATTCCCCGTTTGCCTTCGATTGCCCCACCATAAGTGTGGGCTGGCTGTCCAGCGCCAAATCCGCGGGTGCCGCGAAAAAGTTGGGCCAGTCAGCTCTGCTTCTGTGGCGACGCACACACACAACGGCCGTGCAATCGAGTGCAACCAGTTAAAAATATTATCAGCAGCCTTGCATTCAATCAACCAACTCGATACAACCGGATGCACACCTGCCAGCGGCCCAGGTGGCGACAAAAAGCACTTTTCCCCCCTGCACGTTTCCCCCTTGCACGATCCCGCGATAATGACCCGCTCGTCCTCCCCCGCTCTTGGGTGTGTAGGTGGTGCTCCGTTGGGATGTAGGTGCAATTGGGTCGGAAATGGAATGCGCAAGATCAGCGGCAAACTACCGGTAATACACGCGCAAACAAAGGGTGCACTGTGTGCAAACAAAACGCAAATCCGTGCATAGGCCACCCACATAGATTCTACGCTCTGTATGATTGAGGCCTTTTACCAGGCCCGGGGTTGGTATACCAAGATTAGCGTATTACATATAATAGACTCCGGCTAATTTTGTCCCTATTGCAGGTAACCGCATGCGCATAGCTTCATTTTTGATCAAATGCGGCCCTTTTGAAATGGGGGTGTTTGGTTGTGGTGAGTGTGGCCCATGCACGGATTTGCGTTTTTTTTTGCACATTATTTTATCGGAAGTGTGGGCCTGCCCCTCGCGGTCGGACAACCGACGCCGATCCTCTGTCAGGCCAGGCGTCCCCACCTCGGAATCTGCCCTGCGCCGGCCCCTCCCGCAAACGCACTGCAGGCTCGTGGAGACGTCCTGCAGTCAGCCGTAGCAGTGACCGCACCAGCCACAGTCCTTGTCATGAGAGAGTAGTCTCTCGCCGCCGTCTCCCCAGTCCAGTCGTTGACACGCAGCTTGGGAAGACCGAGCCCCGAGGGAGATTGCTGGCCCATTTTTTTCTTCTTCCAAGCTTTCTTCTTGCCCTTGCTGTTCTGCCGACCCTTGTCGCTCTTTGTAATCTCGTTGTCCTCACTGGGCCCTGTGGCCTTGACGAACACAACCAGCAGGTTCCGTATAAAGCTCGGCTGAAGATCGGTGACGCTTCCGCCGTCATTAGCCCGAACCAGCTGTTTACTTTCCGCCTTGATTTCAATGCTTTTGCCAATGGCACTGGCTTACACAAGCAGCCATGCCGAGCATAAGAGACAGCAAAATTGACCGCAAATTCTAAAAGTCCTCAACCTACAATAGAAAATAGGAACCGATTCAACCACTTTAATGCCCCAGGCGGTCATAAATATCAAGATCACCCCTCGCACGCGTTCTTATTCCGGAGCCTCCCGGCCATTCCCAACCGCTAGAAAAGCCCTCGGACGAGGCGCGCCACGACGAAGATGCAAAGATGGCCCCGGGATATACGGTCGGGCAACTGTTTGCCATGGACGACACTGCCCTTGTCCAATACATGGTAAGCAATCGGGATGCTCAGCACCTGCTCGACATTACAAACATTACCGATTGGGACGCAACACCCGAAGCTCAGCAAACGGAGCTCCTCGAGAGATTAATGTAATAACCCTGGGCCCATATTATATTGATAATTGCTGAAACCTGCGCAGCCGCCTTGGTCCACAGGCCATAGCACCCCGGTTTATCGATTCTGACCAACTTGTGTCAAAGCTGAACGCCATATCTCGCCCGGGGGTGGAAACGCCGTTGCGAGAAGCCGAACCCTCATCGCCGCAGCTTGCACGGCCGGTGTCACTATCGCCCCAACCCGGTGCTGGCAAAGTCCACCAGATCCGGTGCTACCACGCACTCATCAACAATGGCGGCCGGCCGCCTTGCTCGCTAGAGGTCTTGGACGAGATTTACAAGCGCCCTGCCGAATACATCGAAATACTGAAACCGTGGCTGGGGGATCCGACGTCCTCCCTGAGTCCAGATGATCTGGGCGTCTTTTCGCGTCCGTTGAAGCGCTGGAAGGAATTTCGGAGGTGGCAGTCCGACAACCGCGGAGTCGGCATGACGGATGACGAGGACCTGGCGGATTTTCGGGACGAACGGCGGCGCTACTTCGAATCTGCCGGGCTCGGACAAATGACGACCGCACCGAATTACTGGACTATCGAGGAAATGTGGCAAAAGGAACGGCGCAACCGCCGGTGGGAGCGAGACAACTTCAGGGAGGTCCGCGGCGGGAGCTTCGACGAATATGCCGAGGCTGCACGCCGCCGCTTACGCGAACATGGCTTTAGAGAGGACTTCCAACTGCTTGAAGACCCGGCACAGCAAGGTGAACGAGTGACGTGGATCGAATACCTCGAGTTTGAGCACTGGTGGCTCGACAGGCGCGCCAGGTCCGTCCAGCGCTGCCAGCAGCGGCGCAACGCGATATGGAAGGAGCTTCTGCGGTCGGGGGTCCTGAGAGATGGTGAGACGGAAGAGGATCTGCTCGGTCCCGAGGTCCAAAGTCCGCAGATCGAGCCGCCACCACTCGGTGAAGAAAGGCACCGACGCGGTTCGCAAAGCGCATTACGCAATGATCTCATTAACCGATTTATTCAAAATAGAGAGGCTCATCGCTGCGTGGAGGCATACAAATCCAGCCAGTTGCTCCTAGTGGAATGGGCTCGAGGTCAGATGCCGGGGACGCCGGAGAAAAAGCTCGAGGCACATACCAGGAAGCGAAGTCGCCAGTGCGACAACTTGGCGGAAGAGCCCACGGAGCAGCCGACGGCGAAGAAGCAGAAGCAGCAGAAGGAGGACAAGGAGAGCGCCGCACGGCGGAAGGCGTCATTGCGGATTAAAAAGGATGGCTGCGGAACTGGAGTGTCCAGTACAAAACACACGGGCGCCGAACAAGAAGGGGTTTCGACGCAGCGCCCGTATCAGGGGACTTTGGACAGGCACACATAATGGTCAGGTACTACGATAGTCACTCAAGCATCTGCGGGATATAATCCATGGCAACTTTCGCCCGTCTGGTCTGGGCCCGCAAACGTCTGCAGGCGTTGCTGCGCTGCAACATGTATTAAGTTTAGGGCCTCCCCGTTGAAAGTACACTGTCGCGTTGAACGGTACGGGTGACTGACTTTCGTCTTGCTGATCGTCGTTATCATCGTAAAGATATGGGGGGAAACGGGGCTCCTTGTGAGTGGCTTGGTACGGGGGTATAATCGTCAACACCAACAAAGCTCTATTGCGGATGCGGACCAGACGCTTCCTCATGGACGTCGAGTGTTGAAGGGAACTCGTTACAGTCCACGAATGTATCAGGACTCGAGCCTTCATCCTGCTGTATCACCGTTGCCTGCTGCTGCTAAGTCTCTCTCACCAGGTTGCCGTGCTCTTTCGTTTGCTGCTTGAATGAAGCTGTCCCGGTACTGTTTCGCCGAGTCGCGGGCGTTCCTGAATGCGGTGGCGCTTTGGACGAAGGCTTCTCGCTTGGCTGTTATAGCAAAGCCGTCGACTTGCGTCGTGTGGTACTCCGGCCGTTCTCCGGGAGTGGCGGGCTCGGTCGTGTGGTGCGTGCGTAGCTGAAGAGTCCCGGTCCCGCCGTGGTAGGTTAAGCTGAAGGTGTGCGGCTTCCCGTCGTAAACGGGCTCGTCATTGCCGTACTTCTGCGGGCTATAGATGCCGCGAGCACCGATCGCCCCGTCGTAGCGTGCTTGTCTCTGCGTCACGGCTGCGGACCCGTCCGGTCCCTTGAATTCTGTGAAGAAGTTCGGAACGAGGGGCTTGTCCTCCGTGGTCGACGGGACGATGTGATGACTGAGCTCGCCGCGGATGCGTGGATTGAGGTCTTCGGGATGTGCGCCGTAGTAGAGGTCTGGCTTGGCCCGCGCTATAGAGCCGTCCGTAAGTGGGTCGAGATTTCCAAACACCGTATTTCTAGCGCATGGGTGGTTGGCGTGATGAGGGCCGAGGATGATGGGCATCACATTAGCAATAACATCTTTCTCGTCCTTGGCTTCGAAATTGGCGTTCCTGAATTTCTCAAATGCGCCATCAGAAAACTTGGACGGTGATAGTGAGGGCCTTGGGACTGCCAGCGCCTCCATTATGTCCCTTAGATCGTCCTCCTTTGGCTTTTGCGATTTGTACAGTGGGTGGATGGAATGGTCGGTCAAATGCTGATCGAACGCAGGGTGATAAGCTAAGGTGGATTTTTTTTGGATTTGGTCGTTTCCGAGGCCGGCGCAACAGTTGTTGGATTTTTGGATGCAGTCGCCCCTCCTTGTGAGGAACTCATGTCGCAGGCTGGTTGGTGGCCAATCGGTTCGGGGTACCCTCGAAGGTCGCACAAGTCTGGGCCGCCATGCCTTGCAAATCCAGCCAGCTCTTTAATGGCCGCCGGCGAAAGGTCCGGCGCAAGCTTTGTTGGAGGCGAAGAAAAGGAAGGCCGGGTGTTGTTTCGCCGCTCGAGCTCGTCTAGGGCGTCGACGATCAGTGGAATCTTGGAGAGGCGGTCCCAGAATTCGGGCGGATGTCGCCAAGTGATAAGATAATTGTCGGGATCTCTGTCGTTCTGTTGTCTCTTCTTCGATGGCGGGTCTCGCGAGGGCTCGTCAGCACGTCGTCTTTTTCCGTTCTGCGGTGTCGCCATGACTGGCAGACTGGGGATTAAGAGAAAGGAACGTTTGCGGGGTATTTAGGTCTGAGAAAGGCCTTCGAGAACTGTCTGACTGCCGTGGGAACGATTGGGTAGGAGTAATTGGGTAGGGGCGCGCAATGGATGCGCGTTTGATCCGGGTTGATGTCGGCCAACCTTTAGCCGCCAATGTCAGAGAAGGAATGGGGTGGGTGGTGGTCAGCTCGGAGGAGAATTTTCCGCGCGCGATTCGCAGTTGGAGGATACCCGCAGCCAATGAACCTGCCACACGGCGGCAACTCCTCGAGCAAGTAAGGGATGCGGGTTGCTTAACGAACGGCGCTGTCGAACACGTGGCGGCGCGGTACGGTTTGGCGAGTTGGAGCCGCGCAACTCTGCGTTTCCGGGCGGCTGCCAGCACCGCGCCATCGCGAGCCCAGACCAGAGGACGTGCCACGACCCACCGCCATCGTTTTGTGACCTCACGTCTGGGTACCTTTCTGGATGCCTTCCTCAGTTAAAATAGCAAGTTCGGACACTAGAGGACAGAAACGAGGACAACGTAGGCCGAAATCCTGAAAAAAGGTCCGTGGCTGAGACGGCGAACAGACAGAAAATGACGGCAACATATTATTCAATAACTTGAGCGTCAGTGAAGTGCCACCGAGCACCCGTGCGCGCGTTCCTGACGTCCAATGTGGTGTGAAATAACAAAGGCCCAACAGCACATAGGTAGGGGATAGTACCCGTGAGCCAAACTGGTGCACAAAATTGAATGCACACCAGAGGTACCAAGCAAAAGAATATGCACAGGTTTCCGGGGGACCCCTTGCCCACAGCCACCCCGGCCGTCCTGCTGCCTTGCACCACGCCCGCAAGTCGCCCGCACCAGCCGTACAGGCCTGCCCCCGTCTCGTAGACGCGAGATGGCACGGGACCTCGATTGTGCTGGTATACGCTTGCGGCGGCGGCGGGCGCTCGGCAGGCGCAACCTCGATCCCGGTCTCGGGCGCATATGGACCACCGTGGACACTGACGTCGTTGTGGCTCCTTCATGTAGGGGTAGGCAGCGAGGTGCATAGGTACCTATTTACAACACAACGAACCGTGAAAATCGCGCCAAATAACGCGACCGCGCCTGCACGGAACTGTGCAATGCCCCGCTCCTCCCAGGGCGGCAGCACGGGGTGAGCCACGGGTGACGAGCCCGAGTTAGCAGGCTCCGAGTCTGGGTTGCAGCGTCCAGGGCACGCAGGCACCAATTGAGTGTCGCCGAACAACCCCTGTCCAACGACACAGCCACCTGGCTGTCGGCCAGCCGGCGAGCTGTGGACAGGCAGCAGCCTTTCACCTCGCCCGCTCTGCCTGGGAGCCAATCGAGTCTGGTGTTGGAAGGCGTTTGGCCACGTTCCCGGCACGGGCGCCTTGCCTCGGAACATGTATTGTACATGGACTGGCTGGGCCTTGGAAGATCTACCAATCGTGCACGCAAGCCACAAGATACGGTCCGGCTCCACTCGTCGCGTCATCATCCCCGATCTGCCGCATAGCAAGGATCTGCCGCATAGCAAGGAACTTTGCGTACAGCCCAGCTCGATACGCGAGCTACCACATGCTTTTTTCCTATAAACCCGCCATAGGGCGTCTCTCGCAAGGTTGGAGCTCTGGCAGTAGAACTAAACCACACGGTACGGTCACTATGGGAATCGATCCCGGAGGAGCTGATCAATAATCCGGTAGATTCTAGGCCCCGGAGAGTCAGGGCCCTCTACCAGGCCCCGGGGGTTGGTACACCAAGTACTAGTTCACTACGAATAAAAACTCGAGCCAATTTTGTATCTATTTCAATTAACGGCATGCGAATAGCTTCATTTTTGATCAAATGCGGCCCTTCTGAAGTAGGAGGGTTGGTGGTGATGAGGGTGGCCCATGCACGATTTGCGTTATTTGTATGCAGCGCCACTATATAAGTGGGAAGTTTATAAAATGCAGCCCGACGTGGGTCGCGTGAGAACATCAAGTGGTGACGACATTTCTACATCAGCGAGCCATGGGAATTCTCAGTGTTGTCGTTGGGCCCCAGATTATCACAATATGGGGCGTTGGAGGCCGGCTGGATGGACGTCAATGTTGCGTCTTGACCACCGTGCTCGAGGCCGTGTCCGGCACAACCAGGCCCGTGCAGCCCCAGCCGGCGATATTATCCCGCCGGTTTCATATATTCTTCGTCTCCCCGGGCCAGCCATAGTGAGGCTAGCCTGGACAACACCCGCGTATGCTCTCCTTGGCACCCAGCAAGAGAGCAAAGTTAAGGGTTGGGAAGCGCTATAGTACGGTCCTTCGCAAACCCGTGGTCTCGCCTCGTTGTCCGGACGTGATTGTTCGACTGGCCTGTGCGCGCAAGCATCCTCGTGCGATGGTTCGCGCCGCTACATTTGGAAAAGCTGCTCGTTTTGAGGATCGCCTAACCCTTACCTAGGGATTGGCGCAACCCACTGTCATTTTATGTGGCTTTTCTCTGCCTCTAGAGTATCAGAGTCCTCTATGGGGGGTACGCCCACGGAAAGCCCAAGGAGACACGTAGCTGAAAGCCGGGTGGAGGGATGCGGCAATAGGCCCACGATGTAGCTATAGCAGAAAGAAACTGTAAGGAGTGTGCGGAACAGGTACTCCCGCTGGGACCGTAATGTTAATCCTGCCGTGGCGTGGCGGGTGGCGTTTGTCCCAGCGTGGCCACCACGTATGGTATTAGATGTGCGTCATCCGTAACCCATATAGCACCAGTTCACTACCAAAGTGGTAGACATCTAGGCCCTTCCCCCTTGTTTAGTGTCCTCAATCCCGCCTTGCAAGTTGCTTGTCTCGGGAACCATAATCTCATGGAGACCGCTGGCAGATCGTAATTCTCCGGCCTGCTTCTCATCCTTACGCTGCTCACCGGCGTTATCGCTGACGTTGCTGGAGCTCGGCACCGGGGATGAGGGATGTGCTACCGTTTCCCGGGTGGGGTGCTCGCTGCCCGTAGCTACGGTGCCGGTATCGGAGGGTGTCTTGGTCTTTGAGAGCGCAAAATCACCGGAATCGAAATACTTTCTTCCCTGGAGCCCATGACCGTCATGTTAGCCGGATTCGAAGCGGCGGGCAACAGTGCGGTGGAGCATATCAATACATCTAATTGGTGATGGAGAAGGCTTCCTCTGGATGGTATCTTTCCGTACATACGAAGGAGATTCTTGTCCTTCTCGGTACGGGACTTGGACTGTTGAGGCCCATCCATGCTGGCGGAACCGTATGCGTGTGCGTGCATGTATGCAGCATTGGAGGTTTGAAGGAGGGGTAAAACAAAAAGAAGAAGGGCGACGTCACATTCTCTTATATAGCTCCGATAGCTACCACAGCGTCACATGCGCAGGGCGATTAATGCACGTCGGTTTAGGAATCCACTCGGGGCTGAGGATGTGGACCTCATCCCGCCCGCTTCAAGGTACGCTCAGAGCCACGGCTGCTCTCTGCCCGCGATGGCGTTCCTTATTTTTCCCATTTCCCTCCGCAGTATTGCACCTGTCCCAGATCTCTCTTTATCCGTTGAACATCACGGCTTGCCTTGCAACGTCGCTGTCCTGAGGGCGCTGAATGCAGGCCCTGCGCCTTGTCTGAACGGTCCAATCAAGGGCCTGCAACCCCTCCTTCGGGGCTTTCATTTGGGAGTTAATGGTGCCAAACGTGTTGGCTGGCATCCCCGCGGCGTCGATGGGAATGTCCTCGGACACACACAAGGGTGCGGCTGGTCTCGCTCGAGATCAACACCGCGGCCGCGGACCACGACGTCGACCTTCGGCCGGCGTCACTGTGCTCTAGTTGCACGTGCGGCATCGCGCATAACACCGCATCCTTCGGTCTAGGTTCCGACGCTGCGTAGTACCGGCTCCTCTGGTGCCTGCTATCCGAAGCCTGTCAAGTGAACGACGACGCTAGTTTGCTAATGCAAAGGTCTATCATAGGGTGGAGGGTATGCGTCTGCGCCTTGGGCTGGTAGATATCTACATGGCCCAAACCATATCTTGATATTTCGGACGATTCTCTCTGAACTCTCCCTTCCGAACCCCGATATAGACAGCTCGGGCACCAAGGAGGGAGCCAATACCATGTCCCCGTATTGGCCAGATACGTCCGAATGGCTTTTTTTGGCCAGACTTCTACGCCCGGACGCTGCACGGGTTATACAAGGATATTGCCGACAAAGACTGGCCTGATGTCCCGCCTCCGCCTAGATCTACAGGCTTCGATCTCGAAATTTCCGACGAGGACTCGTTCGAGCACGGTGTTGTTTCCAAGATGCTGCTACCGCCCGTTAACGACGCCCTTGGATACGCTCGCCGGATCCTAAACATGGACAGCCTTTTCGACCTCGACGTTGGCAGAAGCGGCCGTTGCTACTATGACGCTGATCGTCGGTACGATCCGGATTGGGCGCTCTGCTCTCGGGCGGTGACGGCTAACAACGGCGCGGCACACCGGGCATATTTAAACCTTCTGCCCGGCGACAGCAAGCTTGCCAGTAAATGGAAAAGCTCGCTTTATCACGACGACCGCGCCGCGTGGTCTTTACAGGTCCGGCAGATCCTCAACTACTGCGACAAAACATCTACCCGATACCGCTTTATTATCACGGATAAGGAGCTCGTCGTTTTCCGCTGCGCTAGGGAAAAAGGTTGGGCCCGGAATTGCTGCAACCCCGGCCGGTTCGCGGCTCACAGGCGGACTTGGGCCATTCCCGCATCGGCTCGGGGGAGACGGACATCTCAATCCTATCGAGCAAGCTGCAGAGCGTGGTCTTTAGCTCTGCGTACCAGCCGACCGAAAGCAGCGTTGCATTCGCGCCCGTCGAGTACCAGGCGATTCCCTGGTCGAACCGCAGCAACGGAAAAAAACAGCTAACGGTACGCCTCGGTCTCTTTTATCTCGCCATGATGGCTGGCTACGGCGCGAGAAGCATCCAGACCGAGTACCCCGCTTTCGATTCGTGGGTTTACGATGAGGAACGCAGCACGTTTGTCCACAACACCCTAGGAACGAAGGCCAAAAAAATGCCACCCAACGCCGCTCTCCAGCACCCCGATCCCGATGCTAGCGGGCCGGCGTTTGCAACATTTAACGGCGTTGATTACATCACGAGGCGCTCGGTAGGGACGTTGCATTTCGACGAGCAGCGAGAGCAGCACGCCTATATGGACGGGGGAGATACGGTATACATTACAGAGGAGACGGCCGTTTACGATAAAGAACCGGGGCGATTGGGTTACTTTCGGGGACTAACCTGGGTGGAAATAAAGGAAACGGAGGGGGACCGAGCAAGAAGCGCAAGAAGTGAAGCCAGGGTCGCCTAATTATCGAGATTCATTCAGATTCCCCGACATTGCAGGAGGCACAACGGCAACAGCACTATCGTTTCGTTATATTTGGTCACTCTAAACAGTACTCCCCGCATTTCTTTTTAACCCTTCGCCCATAATTGTATGCTTTCCACTCCGGGGCCATTGGTAGCACCAGGTCGCCCGTATCCACCAGAATGCCAGAACCGCGCCAGTTGTCTTTTTTGTATGGCGCACAAACAAAACCTGCCAAGTAGAAAAAGTTGTACTGTGACCGGACCACATCTTTTTGGTGGTCCCCCTTGGGGACGAACTTGTAAACCATGGCGAAGTACCACGGGAGCTTGGTCAAATCCTGGTGGTCCACCCTTAGCCTGCCAAGCAGAGACCAGACTTGGTCGCCATCTAGCTGCATCCAGCCCAGGCAGTCGTTGATATGAACAGTAGGAACGACGGCCTCAAAGCCTTCCGGATTGTCGGATCGATATTTATCGCCATGGTCGCTCGAGAATACCCGGAGGTTTCTGATGGCGTCTTCGCGGGTCTTGGGTCTCGGGTGGAGTACAATCGGCCTGTCATTTGCATCAGCCTCGCGGAGGCTGGTTGAGATCAATTCAAGGACGGCACAATTTCGACATTCCCGCTCAAAGGCAAAAAGGCGTTTGGTCCCCCGTATCGGCTCCGGCTGCTTGTTGTGAAAGTACTGGCAAAGATGGTCAGCAAACGGACCCCGACTCGAACACTAGTCCATTGTGTTATTGCCCTCACAATCTTTACGGCCACCTCCTCGTCGTTTTCGGCTCGAGCGCGGAGCACCACGCCTTCAATGCCGCCGCCTATGTATTTTCGGAATCTGAGGGAGGATGGCGGCTTTTGGTATTGCCGGAGTTTTTGGGCGTCAAAGTCTTTCCATTCGTAGGGTGCATCGCCGACTTTGGGCTCGTACGAGAGGAACGAGAGCGCCGTGTCCATCGCGACGATCGAGGAAGAATTCAGGAGCAGCAGGGTTGAACGATAAGCTTCCTCCCTTGGATCCGCTCAAGGCAGCCAAAGGTGGGTCTGGATTCAGGCACACCCTTTTGGGTGTTGCTGCAGAGATCTCCTACAGCTTGAGCGGCATCACACCGAAGATCAACCGGCAATCTCATCAAGCACTGATGCATGCAAACCAGCCGGCACGACCTGGGTGCACTTTCAATTTTATCGGACAAGCGGATATGCACTGCAACAAGAACTTGCACAATGCACCACGCGCGCAGTTTGCATCAATTGGCCATTTATTGCTAAACCGAGTATGCACGCTATCCAAACCTGCACTGCTTCTGGCAACGCACACACATATAACAGCCGTGCAATCGAGTGTAACCAGTTAAAAATACCATCGGCAGCCTTGCATTTATTTAATCAACTAACTCGATACAACCGGATGCACACCTGCCAGCGGCCCAGGTGGCGATAAAAAGCACTTTTCCCCCCCCCCGCACATTTTCCCCCTTGCACGACCCCTTGCACGACCCCACACCTATCCCCCTTGCACAACCCCGCACCTATGCAAAAGTGCCGAAAGCAGTTCGGCTAGCGGTCGTCATCTTTCGTCGGCATATTAAAAAGCCCACAAAACGGGCGGTGTTTCTCCGACCCTGGCACTTTGCAAACGGAACCACACAAATCTCCCGCGCCTGTTGCAAAACGTCGCGGGCAAAAAAATACGAACTAGCTGTGGCGAGCACATGTTGCATTCATACCCACGCAAAGCAAGCATCAGTCGAATGCAGCTGGGCCCTTTATTTGACGAGTTGGAATCGAACTAAACGAGGAGTACTTTGACAAAATAGAAAACCTCGGGTACCACTTTTCCATCTGGCCGTGTTTCGTTTCCCCATTCCACCTGCCTGTCACTTTTGCAGCAAATGTCTGGCCCGCTAGCGAGAGCAGCGACCAGCCACTCGTAGAGACGAGGGGGACCTATGCAAAGATGTGTCGTCCGATCTGGCAGTTCTTCCTTCACCGCCCCCATCTCCAACCCCTCGTCTAAAACAGGTCGCGTTTCGGGGAAACCTCAAGCGGCCGGGACGGCGGGCGTAAGGGCAGGGGCAGGGGCAGGAGCAGGCTTCGGGGCGGCGGGAGCCCCAGGCGCCGGGCCCGGGGTCTCAAAGACCTTGATGGCGTCGTCGACGGCCTTGCTGAGCTGGTCGGCCTGGCCGCCGGCCAGGGTTTTGGCGATGGCGGGGAGCTTGCTGAACATGGCCTCGGTCAGGTCGTTGGCCGCCGTCTTCTGCTGCTTGAGCGAGTCGGCCACGACGGGCGACACGCCGAGCTGGTCGAAGACGGGCTTCTTGGCCGTCAGGTCGCCCAGCGTCTTTTGCAGCGTCGTGCTCAGCTCCTGGACCGGCCCCAGCATGCCGGCGGCCTGGAACAGGCCCACGGACTTGGCGCCCTTGATCTCGGTCGAGGCCTCGGCGAGCGTCTTTTGCGCGCTCTGGACCGAGCCCAGCAGCGGCGTGACCGAGTTGACGTCTGGGCCGACGCCCATGATGGCCGTGTCGAGGCTTTTGAGCGAGCTCACGACTTTGTTGAGCGAGCCCTTCAGCACGTCGGCCTGCCGTCGCTCCACCGCGGCCGGCGCTGCCGACGCGGCCTGGAGCCAGAGGAGGGCGACGGGGATGGCGCGTAGGATCTGCATCTTTGGCTTGTCCTGGTGGGCGAGCTCGAAGTGGGCTGCAGGAAAGCAAAGGTGGTTGTAGGTGTAACGTGTAGGAAGACTTGCGTTGTAGTTGTTACAGCAAGGGAAAAGTTGGGTAGTGGTAGGCAAGAAACGGCCCGGTCCGCCACGGCAGGAGATTCCGGGACCTTAAATATCCCATCGAACCGTCAAGGGAGATTCGCCGATCCGACTCGGAACAAACCAGATTAAGAAACGACCATGGCCTCGGAACCACACCAGACAGACCATTTCGGCGCTGCATGAGCCGACGGGAGCCTGCGGGCCGCTTGGTAAGCCGAGCTTAAAAGCCCGTGGCAGACTTGGGCCGAAGATAGCGTCCATCCTGACCGAGCTCCGGCATCCCAACTTTGAGATGGAGCTGGCGACGCGCGTTTTGAGTTTTGTGAACGGCGCCGTGCTGTGATGGCTAGTCCTTGCCTGCCCGGAGATGTTCCCCAAAACACAAGAGGTGAACTTGGCCTACGACGCCTTTGCCGTCAGCGCCGGACAGAAGGGGAACGCCAAGCTGCTAAACTTGTTCCCCTGAAACGAAACGAAACGACCAGGGAGCCTTCCGGATTGTCCATGGCAGTCAAGGTCCTGACGTCTATCGAACCAAACTCCCGGTTCAACACTCGAGTCCTGCACACGATAGCGAGTAGTCCTGTATACGATAGCGAGTAGTCCTGTATACGATAGCGAGCGGTCCTGTATACGATAGCGAGCAGTCCCGCCCCTTGGTGGCAGTGCAGGCTTGTCCTCCCGCCAGGACCAAATGCCTTTTGTGAAGCGGGCCACTAGGTAAAAAGAAAGTGATACACGACCACCTCTCGGTTATGCGGAAACCTCACTCCCGTGGTTGGCTAGTCCATAACTAACTAATAGCGCGAACAGGGCACACGCCCACACAAAGACCCTGATCTTCCGTCTTGTTTTTCGCATTTTTTATACCAAATCTTTCGACAGCCTCGGTTGTTTCAAGATGGATCCGCCTCACCTTATCTTCACCATCCGGTGGGGTATTGCCGCTTATACACCGCGATAGTGACCCGCTCGTCCTCCCCCGCTTTTGGTGTGTAGGTGGTGCTCCGGCGTGGCGGGGGTTTGCGGTTGGGATGTAGGTGCTATCGAGTCAGAATTGGGATGCAGGCCGTCGTATTTGTCCATCTGGATTAGGACCAGGAAAGGAACCTCCTTCCGAGGATCCTCCATCTGGGCTTCCCAAACGATATTGTAAACGTGACCGCAGGCGCTGTTGACGGGGCCGGCGGAAGCCCAGAGGCTTTCCGTTAATATGCCCCTGGCCCCGATATATAGATCCCCCCAGCCCTTGTCACGGATACAGTACTTCTCGTAGATCTTGCGGACTTTTCGGGGCTGATCATCGACGTTGACCAGCATTGGAGGTCAGACCGGTGGCAACTGGCGAGCTGGATTATGTGGCTCGCTTCCGTGGGCGGGAGGTTAAGCTGCTGATGGGCCACCTCTATGGCCAGCCAGCCACCCTCCAAGCTTGCTTCCGATATCCTGATCTTCCGCTCTCTGCTTTTCGCTCGCTTTTTTCGCGACTTGCACTAGATCCACGTCTTCCTCGACCTCCAGTTTCGGTATGAGTGACTTTTTATTTCCGTCCTCCCCTCCGAACACCTCTCCGTCGAAGCGATAACGAGGACTTGCTAGCCGGCCCCCCGGGAGCTGTCGAGCAATCGCCCCGTCCCACCACCGCCGCTGTCCGCGGCCACGCCACCCTCTCTGCGTCGTCAACAACAACCAGCAAACGCAGCAATAACCCGCGCAAAAAACAGGCGGAACTGGAGGTCGAGCCCGAAAAAGCTATGGAAATGCGGCCCCTGACTAGCCGCAGCCTGCCGGACGAGCTGTTCGCGCTTGTATCGGAGCTGGACAGGGCCGCGAGCGGCGACACGCCGGTGCCGCACACGCTGCCCCGGCAGGGGCTCAGAGACGCCGGGGAGGCGGCAGAGCACACCTTTTAAATACCTTTTGGATGGTGCACATTTGTTTTTATGACGATGCACGCCGGTGCACCCCTTTGTTTGCGCGTGCACTACCATTTGCCGCCGATCTCACGCATTCAATTCTGACCAAATTTGATTCTCGCACGCAATTGCACCCGCACTCCATTTCCGACTCGATTGCACCTACATCCAAACGAAGGAAACTTGGCGTGTGGTTTAGCTGGTGGCCGGATCGAGACTTGGTGCTCCGTTGGCTCGGGCGCCAATTGACACTTCTTTGACAGCCAAATCGTCAGACCCACCTGCTCCATCTGTCGCCGCATCCGTCCCATAGATCCATTGTTGGACAATATTGGTGTTTATACAAAAAAAAAAAATCACGCCCGATCAGCCCTGCCAGCTGCATCTGCATCCCCTCTTCCCCATCCGAGCCGTTTCCCGTGTGCTTACCAAGCCCTCTCCTACCTACGTACACAAGCGGGAGAGTCATGGACCAAACCCGTGTGCTGCGGTGGCTCCGTGCCATTCCCGATGACGGCGGTGGCAGCGCCCGCAAGCGTGCGCGATCGAGCGACGGTGTAGACGTGCGTCTGCCCGCCGACAAGCGCCGCAGGATCGGCTCCTCGACCTCCCCCGAGCCGGCGGCCGCCCAAGATGGTCAACCCCCGCCGCCTGCATCTTCGGCCGACGTACCGTCCTCGATCCCCAGCCGCAACGTGGGCGAGGCGAGCAGCAGCAGCAGCAGCAGCACGCCTGCCGGAGAAAGATTGATTCGCATGATGCAGCTTGGGCCGGATCCGATCGAGGTCATGTCGTTCGCGGGGAAGGAATCCCTGCCCGAGGCCCTGGACGCGCTGGTGTTGGACATCAGTAAGGCCAGCAACGGGGGCATGCCCATCATATCGCACTCGAGACGGGACGAGGTCCGCCGTTCGAGCCTGGCGGAGAGGTTCATCCTTGACAACCATTTCATGCCCGCCGGGCAGGACGATCAGGATCAGGTCGAGTCGCCCCCGGTGGAGGACGTTATCAGGATCGTGCAGATGGCGTGCGAGTATTCCTCTTTGCGATACGACAAGCACGCGTGGAACTGCAGCGTGAACTGGCCTTTGCTGAGGCTGGTGATTCTCGAAAAGGGTCTGCTCAAGATCTCCCGTGGTGCGTATCCGTGTTTCACGTTTCTGCCCAACCATTCCCTTCTAACCACATCCATCCACGAATCTTAGCACCTCGGCACGAGTTTCGGATATGCGGCTCCTCCTTATAGGCATGCCCAATAGCAAAATGGCCGATTTTTGCCTCGCCATCGACCCTTACTGGCTATTGAGGAGGCAGTCCCCGACCCCCGCTTCGGAGGCCGTTGAAAAGGTTAGCCTCTCACAGCCTAGCTGCTTTATCAGCCACACGACCTATATCCCCTTAGCTCGATACCCTATCGCGCTAAGCATTGTGACCGAGCGTGGGGGCGACGAGGCCGAGGTCCAGCTCGGCCTCTGGCAGAAGGCGCAGTGGAGAATGCTCAAGGCCCTGGTCGATCAAAGCAATGCTGGCAATATTGCCGGGCCTGCCTGCCTGCAGGAGCTGGGCTTTTTACCGGGCATTTGTATTGTCGGCCACGATTGGAGGTTCGCCGCCACCACCTGGGACCCGGAATCCGGCCGCTCGATACTTTTGGGATATGAAGATTTCGGCAGCACGGCCAACGCGTTTGGCATTTACCGTATCGTTTGGGGCCTCCGCCGCCTCCAGAAGTACCTGACGAACGTTTCCTGGCCGTGGTACCAAACATACATGCTTGATATGGAAAAAAAAGTCGGATGGCTAAAATAGTATGGAAGTAAAAAACTCGGAAAATGCGGCTCAATATACTGCTTAGAGAAGCATCACTCTTTTCGAGATGAGAGAAGAGAAGGCACTAACCAGGCGCGTATTTATAAATATAATTCATCAGAAACGCCGCACTTTAGGGCCGCCATCCGCAATTCGTTTCTGGGGGCACGCTTCTTTTTGCAAACGCATGTATATAAATATAAGAGATTTGCAGCAGCGGACAGACAGACATACACCGACACACATGGTCATCCGTCCAACGCGTCGTCGCCTCGCCGTCTTAGCATCCCTGCTGCGACAAAGGCGCTAGGAAAAGTCCTTCCACTTGTAAGCTACAACGGAGAATGCGAAGCCGGTACACGACAAATCATCAAGAAGTGCCTCGCGGAGCCGGAGGACGAATTCGACAACAACGAGGAAGGACAATGCCAAAAGTCGTCATTCACATGGGTCGCCCCGTTCTTGCAGGAATCTCTCATCAAGCTTGTTCTTGAACATGGAGACGACCCCGATCCCGCGTTAGTCGCGCAACTGCGTCGTTACTCGGGAAAGGTGAGCGTCTCCCCGACGCAACCGCGCGGATCGCGCAACTGCATCGGTGCTTAAGAAAGACAAGTGTCTCGACGCAACTGCGTCGTCAAGAAAGGTGAGCGTCTCCCTGACGCAACTGCGTTGGCGGCCAAAAATCGGCCGCGACCCCGCGCAGCTGCGTCGCCACGCACCGTTCGTCGCGCAGTTGCGCGAGCTCCAGGGTGGAGCTTGTACTGCTGCAGCCACTCGTTCATCCCTTCAAGTGCCGTTAGATGCCTGCACGCCGATCCCCCCGTCTCGGCCAACCAGATATTCTCATCAAGGATAAATTCTCCAAAGTTATTCCTATTTGCCCCAAGGCATCTAACGGCACTTGAAGGGCTACAATCCGATCTTGATTTAGGTCACGTAACAAGCCCGATCAGCACAGGTCTCGCCGATATATCGAGCCTACCGCGCGCTTCACAAGGTCGAAAAATCTCGAATTTCGACCACGGACCACGCGGCGACAAGGTTCACACATATGGATGCGGATCATTTGGCTGTCTGATGGTCCCGCGCTCCGCAACTGGAAATGTTCTTTGGGCTCTCGAAGGCAGCGTGAGCAGGGGCCCACCAGCTCATGAGCGCCTAACCCGGGAGAACTGGAGATCCAGTAGGGACAGATCCTCTTTTCCGTATGATACATGCAAACCAGCCGGCACGACCTGGGTGCACTTTCAATTTTATCGGACGAGTGGACATGCACTGCTGTGCAAACTTTTGCACACGCGCGCAGTCTGCATCAATTGGCGTGCATGCACACAACGGCCGTGCAATCGAGTGCAACCAGTTAAAAATACCATCAGCAGCCTTGCATTCAATCAACCAATTCGATACAACCGGATGCAACACCTGCCAGCGGCCCAGGTGGCGCTCCTTGCGACAAAAAGCACTTTTCCTCCCTGCACGTTTCTCCCTTGCACGACCCCGCACCTATCCAAAAGTGCCGAAAGCTGTTCGGCTAGCGGTCGTCATCTTTCGGCATAGCCAGGTCTCTGGACTGGGCGACCTACCCGCCAGCATGGTCAGCGTCGGTCGCCCAGCAGAAAAGAAAAGCCAGACGACGCGGGCCGCACCTTCCAGTGGGAAAAACAGGGCAGGAAAGCCTTGCCGTACCGCGCCCTA
Organism: Magnaporthiopsis rhizophila; assembly: GCA_003049465.1. NCBI lineage: Eukaryota > Fungi > Ascomycota > Sordariomycetes > Magnaporthales > Magnaporthaceae > Magnaporthiopsis > Magnaporthiopsis rhizophila. The sequence continues at coordinate 65,496 of PYSS01000137.1, forward strand.
TTCCACTCCCGGAAGCGGACAATCAAACAGAGCCGGCGAGTGAGTAAATGGTGGGTCCAATTTCCGGGCGTGACCATGGTCGTGTTGTACTTGGGGAAAATCCTGTAAGGAAACGGGTTGGTGATATGTGTGTATGTTCCACGACGGATGCGGCGTCCGGAATCGGTAGCTGCTTGGAACCCATTGTCCCCGGTTTCGGACTGGGACCAGCACCGGGGCCGGCCTTACCATCCGTCTGCTCGATCCAATCCATAGGCAACCCCGACTACAAAGAAAAATGGCAGTCCCAGCCCTCTATAGTTGGGACTGCCATTTTTCTTTGTGGTCGGGTGCGGTGCTAGCCTAGAGGTTTACGGAGGTGGGACGGGACCACAACGGATGGTCGGTCCACGGACGATGGAAAAAAAAAGCATTTCCTTCCTATTTCCTTTTCTTGGCCACGCGGCCCTTTCCGATGTGCATGTAAATAAATGACGGCGCACATGGCCGCTTTCAAACACAACCTGGCACGCGGTCCCGAGGTGGAGCTCCAAATTAGGCGGTTATCCGCCCCACATGCCAGGGTAGATACTCGACGTGTTCGTCCACCGGGGTCTCCTGCCCCCTTTGTGGCGAACCTTGGCGTGGTCGTGACATTCCATTGCGCACCCAGCCAACCAGTATGTCAGGTACCAGAGGACCTCAGGTACTTCCTCCATTGGGCTCCAATCCACTCTCATGGTGGGACAGTGTTTACAATCCACTATCATGTTGGACAACGTGTTTACCTATAAGCATCAGTCCTCCTCTCTTCCCCATCTCCTGTGCACCAGCCTAGCATGGACCAGAGCCGTGTGCTGCAGTGGCTCCGTGCTGTTCCCGACCACGACAACGGCGGCGCCTTTCGCAGTGCCCGCAAGCACAAGCGACCAAGCGACCGCCTACCGACTTCCCCAACGATGGACACCACCGACAAGCGCCGCAGGATCTGCCCCTCGACCTCCTCCGAGCCGGCAACGGCCGCCCAAGAGGGTCCAACCCCGCAACCCCGAAGACCATTCCGGAAAGTGGGGAGGTTGGCGAACCCGTCCACGGCTTGGGTCGACGCGTCCTCGCTCCCCGGCCACTTCAGCAGCAGTATAACGAGCGAGGCGAGCGGCAAAGCGTCTGTCGGAAAAAAAAACGGAAACACATGCAGCTGGGGCCGGACCCGGTCCTGGTTGAGCCGTTCGAGAATGAAGAGGGCGACGACCCCGCGGCCCGGGGTGTCCTACTCCCCAAGACCCTGAACTCGCTGCTGTTCGATTTCGACCTGGCCAAGTCCGGCGGCTTGCCCATCATATCGCACTCGAGGCGGGACGAGATCCGCCGTTCGAGCCTGGCGGGGAGGTCCATCCTTGACCACCACTTCATGCCCGACGACGGCGGCGGCGCCGGGCAGCCTCGGGCAGAGTCGCCCTCCCTGGAGGATGTCACCAGGATCGTGCAGACGGCGCGCGAGTACAGCGCCTTGCGATACGACAAGCATACATGGAACTGTGGCGTGCACTTTCCGTTGTTAAGGCTGGCAATTCCTGACAAAAACAGTCTGCTCAAGATTGTCCCATAGGGCATATATCCCCGTTATTTACATGTTCTGCCCAACTCTTCCCTTTCTGTATCCCAACTCCCCTTCCTGCATCCCAACTCCCCTATTCGCGCCTTCCGTTCCTGCCCAACTCGTCCACTTCTAACCGTATCCATCCAAAACCCGACTCCCGGCTTTAGCACCTTTGCACGAGTTTCAACAAAGGAATTCCTCCCCAAGGGCGTGCCCAACGGCAAAATGGTCAACTTCTGCCTCGCCATCAATCCCCACTTGCCGTTGAAAAGGACGTGCCCGACGCCGGCCTCGGAGGCCATCGACGGGCTCAGGCTTTCCCAGCCTGGCAATTCCATCAGCCATACGACCTACCAGCCCCTGGCTCGATACCCCGTCGCGCTGAGCATCGAGACCAAGCGTCCGCAGGGCAACGGCGAAGATGCCGAGGCCCAGCTCGGCGTCTGGCAGACGGCGCAGTGGAGAATGCTCGAGGCCATGATTGTTTGTTCCCAGGGGAGTGACGCCGGCCAAGCTGCCGGGTCTGCTGCTGCCATCCCCGGCGCTTGCCTCGGGGAGCCGGGCTTTTTACCGGGCATCTACACCGTCGGCAATTTTTGGAGGTTTGCCGCCACCACCAGGGACCCGCAGTCCGGCCGCACGACGCTTTGGACCGACGGGGACTTTGGCAGCACGACCGACGCGTTTGGCGTTTATCGCATCATCTGGGGCCTCCGCCGCCTCGAGAAGTTCCTGACGGAAATCTACTGGCCGTGGTTCCAGAAATATGTGCTTGATATGGAAGAAGAGTCGGACGGTTAAAAAAGGATGAGAAACGCTTTCAAAAAAAAAAAAAGACTAATGTGGGAGTTCCACCTCGTGGCCGCGTGCCCAGTTGGTTGCTTTGAGAGAAACGGCCATGTGTCTGATTCTGGGCGTCTGTCATTTTCGTTTTCATGTTCCATCTCTCCACGCCTCGGAAAAAGGGCGCTCGACATCGGGCATTGAGCTGCTATGCAAGAAACCGGCGTGCACGCCATCGTCCGTGGGCCTACCTCCGTGATCCCCAGTGGGCAAGCAACCTAAACCCAGTACTGCTCAACACCCAGGAGCAGATGCCTGTTTGTGACATGGCGGCGCGTTGTATATATAAAAAGTTCCAATCTTACCTAGTCGGTCTGCCAGGGGTACTTGGGGTAGCCGCTGCCGGCTGGATGCAATCCCGCCCATGGTCACGTTGTCCCTGGGGCCCTGTAGGGAAACGGATATGGAGGCGCGGAAGCCGTTTGGGAACCCCACCGTCTGAATAGAGGCTAGGAGCGGGGCAAGGCCAGAGCTCTTTTGGCAGGGAGTCGCGTGACCAGGACTCACTTGACCAGGGGATACGTTTTGCTAGTCACATGCAGACATGTCAGGAAAAGACGGGTAAAAAAAGAAAGGGTTTTCCTACCGGCCTAGGTAGCAGCTTTTGACTGAGGCCTCGGCACCAGTCCTGATCCGGAATCGTCGGCTTCACAAGGTATAAACGACCATGACACGAGCCTAACCCAAAATCAGGCCCATATATATATGAACAGGCATAGGGCTACCCCGGGCGTGGTCTCCGGGACGAAAAATAAGCTTATTTTGCATAGAAAAAACAGGCAGGGGCCAAAAAACCAAAAAAACAGTTACTCTGGGACAGGCCCTAAGTATGCACCAAGGTGGCACCTGCTTATTTTCCCAAACCAAAAGTGGGCCCATAATCAGATATCTCTTGGATTTTTTTTCTAAATGGATTGTGTGAAGAAGGAGTCGGAGACTCCTTCTTCCAACTCTTGAGAGGGTATTTTTCTTGCCCGTCTCACCAATCTATATGGTGATTAGACGTGAACGCCACGGCTATGCGGTCATTAGGGACTGATAATGGCCCCATCGAAGAAAAGAAATGGAAAGATAAGGCACATCATGGAGGTCCCGCATGTGTGAAGTCCAACTATCGCTGTCCACCAACTCCCAGACTCAGTCCGACCTCGCTCTCAGCCTCCCCTTCGTTCTGCTACACACTTAGTTGGGGCTTCCGCTCGGTCCGGCGGCAGTGGAAGCCACAGTTGCGGCACGCTTGGCCCGCTGCAGGAGAGGTACGTCAGTATTGTCGACTCGAGACACATCTCTTTTTTTTTTTCTTTTGGGAATCACTGTACTCACTCGACGAATGATCTGGCTAGAGCGGCGCGGAGTATAGCGGTAGTCCGGGTGCTTCTCGTAAAGCTTGCGTTTCATATCCTCGGCCATCTTCTTGTACTTGGAGCGGATCTCGGTGGTCTCGTTCGCCCACTGCTTTCCCAGAATAACAGCTTCGGTTTCTCAGTTTAGCGTTTGCCTTGGGGAATATCAGAATTAATCGCACTTACAGATCATGTTGTTGTGGATTCCCGGGTTGGTGGCCCTGACTTGAGCGTGGAAGTCCTTCCTGTAGAGGATGTAGGCATTGGGAGGGCGAGGAATCTTCTTGTTCTCCTGAGGCTGAGGATTCTGCGTCGCATTGTTGGGCGGGACCGGGAGGGTAATATTGACGATCGAGCCATTATGCATAGCATGACCGCTGGTTTGCATTATGAATCCATCCGGCGCCACGACCTGAGTGGCATAGTCCACGGCCAGGGCTGTGGCCGACGCCGAGAAGCCCTGCGTATGCACATGGATCACACCGGGCTGCTGCTGGGGGGTGATCTGGTACACACTTGGCTGCGTGTTTCCAGAGGCGAAAACCTGGGGCGGGGACATGAGGGAGTCATCGTGGACCGACTGCTCGACGAGATTGGCGCCAGCGGGATCACCAGCATCGACTAGGTCAAAGTCCGTGGCATGATGGTGGTCACCTTGGCCGATGGGGCTGCCAGGGTTGCTGTCGAGCTGGCTCATGGTTATGACAGTGTTGGGGGAGGAAGCTTCGTCGAGATTTCCGGCAGCGAATGAGAAGGACTCATCTCCCGAGCTGGACATCTCGATGTCGAGCATTGCGTTGGAGATTCCAGCCGCAATGCGATCAGATCGAATCTTGTTGAAGCCACGAGCTGCCTCATCCGAGATGCTGCACGAGTTGACGCTGGCATCCTGGCCATCATTCTGGAAGTCCCAGAGCCAGAACGAACCGGCGCCCTCGATGAAGACGACCTGAAAGTCCTCCTCAAATGAAGAGGTCGGTCCAATGTAGCAGCGGCGAGCCTTGATATCGCGGACGATGGAAATCTGGTCGATTCCCGTGTGGCTGCAATTTTCTCCTTTTTAGCAACCACTATGCAAGATCGGGAGTGAGGAAATCTTACATTCGGAACCAGTTCAGAAGCATCATCTTGGACGTCTCGTCAAGGTGGTTGAAAAGGACGTTCGCGACGTGGGCGATGTGGCTGGTGTTCTCGGCCTGGGTGATCTGGTGGTGGACAATGACCCAGACCGAGATAACCGCCTCCATTTGGGAAGTATCCGCGTCCGGAGTGCTCATTTCGACTGGAGTGCTGAGAATGACCTAGGATCGGATTCGGATTGGAGGGTGTGTATCCCGGAGTGCTGTTTGAGGTTGGCAGATGGCGGGATGGTGGTGATGCGGAAATGTTCTGCGCGTAGAGAAAAGAGAAGGAGGAGGTTTGGTCGGAGAAAATTTTTGATGACTAGGCATCAAGGTGAGGTCAATAGAAAAATGGATGGTAAATGGCACAAAAATGGGCCCAGGCGGAAGCTGTTCTTTGTTCGAAACGCAAACACTCGTATAGTGAGAGGGATCTGAGGGCTGAGTATCGAAATTGCATTGGCAGCACAGAAAAACCAATCGTGACAACTCCTGTCCTCCTCCTCCACGCAGACAAAGGATCGAGTAGACAGGATCGTCGAAATAGCATTGGCGGCACAGCAAAACCAAGGGTGGGAACTCCTTTCCTTCTCCTTCTCCTTCTCCTTCTCTCCCTCTTCCTCTTCCTCTTCCTTCATGCCGATAAAGGTCTAGTATCAAAATCGCATTCCCAGCACAGCAAACCAATAGCGACACCCGCCCGCCTCCTGGACTTCACGGCACGAGCACAGGAGCCTCCCAAGCACAAGACGCATAGCAGCAGCAGCCTTCTTTCTACCGCATTTAACCTGGCTCCCAGGAAAGAAAAAGCCAGGTCTGTTTTACCATTTTTCCCATGGACATGCATACACGCAGACACACCTGTGAACCAACCATGAAAATCCACACCCCAGACGCCCTACACCTACATCATCCTCTCTTCCTCCTCCTTCATACTGATAAAGGAACGAGTAAATAGGATCGCCGAAATCGTATTGGCAGCATAGCCCGGATGACGACGAACTGCTCCTCGCGACAGACCGCCTCCATCTGGTGCAAGGCGTTCATTTTTTTTTTCTTGCGTATGGAGCGGTAGCCAAGGCCAGCACCTGGAAGGTTGACCAGCAGCACCATCCCTCCTTGTTCCGACACCGAGGATTCCGGCCTCCAACTCTCTCCAGTTCGCACAAGACAATGCCTTAAGACTAAAACACAACATGAAGAATGCGGGAAGACGCATGAATGCAGCGGAAACAGGATGGCAAAAGAAAAAAAACACACGTGTCTCAACAAACATTAGATGGATATCGGTGGTAATACATGGTGTCCCAAACCCGTCGGTTTGGGATTGGAGAACTGAAAGAAAATGGAGCAGGCACTCAGTATCGCCTCTGCGAGGAGCGCCCGTAAAACGTCGTAAAATCAGAACACCGTTGGCCTCTGACAACCTATCGAAACCTCGCACATCCTGCAACTTTTTGATTCTGGCCAGATACTGGCATAGTTCAAGAAAGAAGTTTCAACCCCCTTGATCCTTGCCGAAGCAAAAAAAAAAAAAAAAAAAAAAAAAAAAAAAAAAAAAANAAAAAAAAAAAAAAAAAAAAAAAAAAAAAAAAAAAAGTATCCTGCTCATGCATTGGGTCGAGTCTTCCGATGCCCTTACTGAACCATAAAAGGCTTGTGACTGGGACTGTCCGTTCAACCCGGCAGGCTCCGATAATCCCCAGATACTGCTCTCCATCGGCCACTTGGGCGCCGTAGACACCCGATGGTTCTCCTTGAAGCGGGCAACGCTGGCAGGTGGAAGGCCCCACGGGCTGTTGATCTGCGGGAGCCCTGACACACCGGGGAGAAGTTGGATGACTGGAAGAATGGCGTGGCTGTGTAGCTAGGTGAGCGCTGTTGCCGCACCGCGCCGGCAGGACTGTGGCTCGAGAGTGATGAGAGATTTCCAGGGGGTCAAACTTGAAAATATCTCTTGTTCAGCTTGGCGGCTGAGAGCGTGCGCACCGCCGGTCGAGTGCTTGACAAATACCTTCTTCTTTTACTCCGTCCCCTCACGAACCGACCCACCTCGGCTTCCCCTGATGATCAAGAGGTGGCCCTCGGCGCTGCCAAGCGACGGGAAACATATCTTGGAAAAGGGAGCCAAGCGACGTGATCATGCGTGATCCGCTCCGCTACAGCTTGGAAGACGGGAGGCTGGGATTGCAAAAAAAAAAAAAAAAAAAAAAAAAAAAAAAAAATCTGGCCAAGAATCAAAAAGTTGCAGGATGTGCGAGGTTTCGATGGGTTATTGGAGTGTCCGCCGTCTCCAAAGACGCTGCTTGGCGTTGCTGTTGAGGACTGGGTGGTGCCCGAGGACGACGACGAACTGCTCCGCGCGACAGACCGCCTCCACCTGGTGCAAGGCGTTCATTCTTTTTTTGCTTTTTTTGTTTTGGCAAAGATTAAGGGGGTTGAAATTTCTTTTTTATATTATGCCAGTATCTGGCCAAGAATAAAAAAGTTGCAGAATATGCGAGGTTTCGATAGGTCGTTGGAGATTTTGCGGTCAGGAGAGGGAAAAAAAAAGTGCTCATAACGGGAGCGGCCTCCATTGTTCAGTGGCATCGTGGGGTTTGGCAAGTCCCCGTTTGGCAAGTCTAGAGGGAGACCTGGCGCTAATTTTTTTTTCTTGTTCACAGCCACAGAGGCACACACATTCTATGGGGTTGCATAAAATATTCCGGTCATTTTTTCGTGCCTTCCGGGTTTATACCTTCCGGATCCGGCCGGCCCTGCCTCGCGGGAGCAAAGAACCAGGTCCTTTTTCCGTACGTTGCGTCCCCTACCCTCAACAGATACAGACACACACGGACACACACGCAAACACACATTCACCAAACCAAACCATGCAGCCTTGCAAAGCCCAACGCACAGCAGCCTTCTCTCCACCGCAGCCTTCTCAACCTCGCTCTCGAAGAAAGCGAAGCACCAGGTCTTTTCTCCGTGCGCTGCGTCCACTCCCACAGATACACGCAGACACGCTCACCAACCCAGCCATGCAGAGTCCCAAAACCCAAAACGCACAACAGCAGCCTTGTGTCACATCTTTCTCAACCTCGCCCCCGAGGAAAGCCAGAAACCAAGTCTTTTCTCCGTGCGTTTCACCATCTCCTCTCAGATACACACACACACACACACACTCACTCACTCACTCACCGACCTACAGCAGAATCCCCACCCAGACGCCTTCAACACCCACATCCTCCTCTCCTCCTCGGCCCGGACCCTCCTGACGCTGTGGACGACGAGCTGATGTCCCAGCTGCAAGACGGTCGCTCCCTTATTGCAAAGCATCATCGAGTCCGGCGTCGGCAAGGTTGAGGGCGGCGTAGCATACGGCCCGTCGAGCTCGACAGCCCAGACATACAGAGCGCCAACCTGGCCCTCGATTATATAATCACAAGCGTCCCCACCCTCCTCAGCTCCGATGCCGGCGAAGCCCAGCTCCAGACCAAGGTTGTCGACGGCGTGCTGCTGGCCGACAGGCCTTCCTCGACGGCTGGGTCCGCGCCGAGGCCACAAGTTTGGCTCCAGGTACGTCTACCGCTCCCATACAGGGCACGATTGAGGCCAGCACCCAAGCAATACGGTATCGGCTAAGAATTATATTACTCGCAGTTGAAAACATTGTTGCCTGTAGAGGCGCCGTCCATCGTTGTCATGGGGAACTCGGCCTGCCCGCCTCGACACCTTTGTGAAGAAAGACCTCGACACCCCCTCGGGGTTTATCACCATTTTGCGGCCAAGAGAAGCCAACAAAGAAGAGAAACAAGATGTAGCACGCTCACCTTGACACCCTCGGTGAAAACACACCTCGACACCCTCGGTGAAAAAACAAAGATGGGATGGCGCTGGACGACATTTGACGAGCTTGCCACCATTGCACAAGCCAGGAGAAGCCAACAAAGAGAAACAAGATGCAGCACACCCGCCTCGAGACCCTCGGTGAAAAAAAAAAAATGGAACGGTGCTGGGCGATATTTGACAGGTTTGTCATGACTGCACAAGCCAAGAGGAGCCAACAAAAGAGAGAAACAAGACCCAGCACGCCCACGGCCCCGACGCCCCATTACGAAGGGTTGTAGTAGAAGACCTCCTCGACAGGCTTCCACCACGACGGCTCGCCGGCCTCGCTGCTCTGGGCGCCCGGCACCAGAGACTCCTGCCAGCCGTCGGTCATTTTCCACCACTCGCGGACCTTGGGGTTCTCGCGCATCTTTTCCATGTCACCGGCATAGTCGTGGCCTACGTACTTGAAGGAGGCGAACAGGATGCCGGACGCATCGTCATGAAAGATGCTGTCTGGCCGGACGTCAGCACCAGAGAACGTCTAGAGCACGCAGGAAGAAGGCGCACGCAGAAAAAAGCGCACGCAGGAAAATCAAAAAGCAAAGTCGGTCACCCACAGTCGACAATGTTGCAGGCTTTGATCTGTGCGAGCACCTCGGGCCAGACTTTGGCGTGCACCTCCTTGTACTCTTCCCGGTGCTCCGGCTTGAGCTTGACGATCTGGGCACAACGACGGCCCGGGTTGCCCCTTTTGGCTCGACTTGGCGGGTCTTGACCGTCGCTGGAGCCGGCGGCTGGAGAGGCCGGCAGCGGAACCGTCATCGGCTTGGTCCACACGTTTCGGAGATGGCTACGCTGCTTTCCCTGCCCTGTTGAGCCGAGCTGCACGGGTGGCAGAGGAGAAAGGGGTGGGATGCGAGGCCTTGTTGTCGGTTAAGCTGCAACGACTGCATGCACGGTATTTGAGACCTCTCCCCGCCTTCACTTGGATGCACGCTATTTTTATTCGGATGCGCTGTTTTGATTTGGATCCTCTGTTTTTACCCGGTGACATTGTTTTCGCTCGGGTGCAGCCCTGTCGTAACCAATGAGATGGACTAATCTTGGGTTGCCGCGTCAGCATTGCAATACAGCCAATCAAATCGAGCACGGACGGATTCGTGAGGGTTATTAAAGCCATCGAAAGCTATCAGCACTCACCACCCGCATCTGTGCACGACGCGTCGACCGGACGATAAAACCCCCATCAGCCGTGGCGGCCATGGCAGACCAGCAGCAGCCCGATTTCGGCGTCATTTCCCGGGGCTTCCAAGATTTGTGACACCAGTTCGCGCGGTGTGCGAACCTGCCCGGGGTCGCACCGGCTGCTGCTGCTGCAGACCAGTTTGCTGCCATCCAGCGCACGCTGGAACGGATGGAAACCCGGATCGAAGGCCGGATGGGCCAGATGGAACCCCGGATGGAACGGATAGAAATGCGACAGGTCGTCAGGTACATTCTTGGGCTAGGGTCCCGAAGCCCAAACCAAGCCCAAAAAAAAAAACTAATCAAAAAGGGTTGGCAAAGTGATTCGAACGGGATCGCGCGTGGATTGAACGCCGCGGTTACGGACCCGGACCAGCTCCTGCATCCTCTCCGCGCGCTGGCGACGAACGAGGAGATTCCCGATTTTCCGAGCCGGCGTCGGGACATTGACGGGCTGAACGGTAAAGACTTGCGGTCATTTTTCTTTATTTATCAACACGGCGCACACGTACTGTCGACTGACGGTGTGGAAACGGTGGTGTTGCAGGACATACGCTCGGCATGATCTTGCGTGCACTAGATCAACCTTCGGGTGGAGGATTGGCCGAAAAGAGGAGGCGGTTCAAACACGCCATCGGGATGCGCAGCGACGCGTTTTGAAACAGCCTCCACCGGTTTGACCGACAACACTGCCCAACGTGAAGGTGGGATTGGAGCCCGCCCCTTGTGGCCGACCCGACCCTGAGATGGAAGGTTTAGTGGACGGAATGGGGTCCCAATAAAAACAGGGCCAACCTAGTTGGACCAAGGTGGACCATCTCCCAGAGGTCCTATTTTTTGTCAACAATGATTTGGGTGACATCTTTTGTATCCATCCGAGGTCCGCTGGCCATGGAGGACCAGCCCGGGGCTTTTTTTTTTTTTTTTTTTTTTTTTTTTTTTTTTTTTTGGTGGCTCCGAATCGTCGTTGTTCTGGATCGAAACTAGATAGTCGGCGTCCAGTAGTTGCCTCTTGGGGATACCCATCCCTGTTTCCTGCCGTACATCTGCTCACGGGTCTCGAATATACCCCTTTTCCGAACCAACATCGGGCCAGGTCGGGAGCCAGCCATCCGATTCTTGGTCCTCCTGCCACGGACGGGCTGGCGCTAGGGACACCACCAGCGGGAAGTTTTGTTGGCCCTGTATGCCGTCACCGAGGTGAGACTCTGCTCGCCGCCGAGGTGAGATTATTCTGCCCGCCGAGGGTGGTGAGGTTTATTCTGCCATGAGCACAACGTAGTTGAGACCGACAGACTTTTGCGGCACTCGGGGCGGTCGCTATGATGGGCGGGGACGATCAATCATGGACATTGTCAGTTTGCCCTCCCCTTTTCTCTTCTCGTTTTTTCTCCTTCTTCTTGTTTTCTTCTTCTTCTCCTCCTCCTCGTCCTCCTCATTCTTCCTTTTTTATTATTTTTTTTTATTAAACCTCGCCTATATTAGATGCTATTCCCAGCCCCGAGACGTAGCCAAGAGGGCCACTGCTCAGACGCTCCCCAAAAAGCCTCCAGAAGTATTGCTTGCTTGGGTGCCTGTGTTTCCGTTTCTGTTTCTGCACCCGTGCCCGTCCTGTCGGCAGCCACAAGGTGGCACAGGACGAGAGGACCAGCCCCGCCCCTTTGGCCGGCTTTGACCGAGGCACGACGCTCGGAAGGCACGAGGAGGAAGTCACGCAGGGGGTTTTTTTTTTCTGGACGCGGGAAAGGCGGCACACCTACCGACATGCAAACTCGTCCGCTTGTCGTCAACCCCGTGTGCCCGTCTTTCTACACAACTAGGTACGTGCTCCTTTTGCTACGACGACCGCCCGACGCGATGCGTACTAACGTGAAGACGCAGGCGTTGGCGGGTTGCAGCTGTGGTTTTGTTTGCCGACGTCTCCCATTTCCATTTCCCATCCCCCTCCTTTCTCCGACCCCATCTCCCCTTCTCCGACCCCATCTCCCTCCTCCCGACTCCGGTCGGCTGCCTTCGGATGCCACCGTGGTGTAAAAGACTCTGCGTCGGCCTGCATGTAAGTTGCCTCGTCCCGATTTCCAGCAATACTACCTGGCCACAAGATGGACCCCTGGTCGGCATCTAGGACTACAGCACCTGCCAACAGCGCCCCGTTGGTGGGGTTTTTGCCTTGGGCAGTCCCCAGACTTGTGTGCGAGCCTAGGGCCTTGTTCCCACCCGGCATACGTCATCCCCACTCACTCCAAAGCAAGCGTCGATGGAGATGGTAAACTAGCTTTTTCCGACATTCAAAAACCACTGTCCTTTTTTTCCTTGCTCCGGCACTGGTCTCCTCCGAGGAACGGTGATCCCGTCTTCTAGATCATCGTCCCCAAAGATGGTGGCCGACTCGGAATCACTGACCTTTTTTCCCTGCCCCGACGTTCAGAAACCACTGACCCTTTTCCTTCCCTGCCCCAGCACTGGTCTCCTCTGAGGAACAGCATCTTGTCTTCTAGATCAATGATGGCCAAAAATGGTGTAGCCCGATTCGGACATTCAGATCACTGATCCTTTTCTTTCCCTGCCCCAGCACTGGTCTCTTCCGAGGAACAGCAATCCCGTCTCCTAGATCAATGTCCCCAAGATGGAAAACTAGCCTCCTCCGACATTCAGATCACTGACCCTTCTTTTCCTGCCCCGGCACGCGTCATCCCCAAAAGAGAACACTCACTCCAAAGCAAGCGGTCGGTGGAGATGGTATCCGACATTCACAACCCACCAACCCTTTTTTCCCTGCCCCGCCACCGATTTCCTTTGAAAAACAGCAGTCGCGTCTCCTAGATCGAATGGCAGCCCGACTCCGACGTTCAAGCATCACTGACCCTTCTTTCACCTGCCCCGGCACTGGTCTCCTCTGCAGTCAGGTCTCCTAGATCGATCATCACTGACTTTTTTTTTTGCCCCGACACTGATTTCCTTTGAGGAACAGCAGCCCCGTCTAGCCCGACTCCCACAGTCAATCATCACTGACCCTTCCTTTTTCCCCTAGCTCCTCTGAGGAACAGCAGTCCCGTCTCCTAGATCAATCATCCCTAAAAATGGTAGCCCGACTCTGACATTCAAACATTGACCCTTTTTTTTTTTTTTTTTTCCCTGCCCGGCAATGGTCTCATTTCCAAAAACGGTAGCCGACTCCGACACTCAAACATCACCGACCCTTCTTCTTCCCTGCCGGCACTGGTCTCATTTTCCCTGCCCCGGCACTGGTCTCCTGAGGAGCAGCAGTCCCGTCTAGCCCGATCCGGCATTCAAACATCACCGACCCTACTTTCCCCTGCCGGCACTGGTCTCCCTGCCCCGGATCAGCAGTCCCGTCTCCTAGATCAATCATCCCCAGATGGTAGCCGATTCCGATGTCCAAATACTGACCCTTTTTCTCCCCTGCCCCGGCACTGGTCTCCTGAGGAACAGAAGCCCTCTCCTAGATCAATCATCCCCAAAGACGGCAGCCCGACTGGGACACTCAAATATCACTGGCCCTTTTGCCCTGTCCCGGCACTGGTCTCTTAAGGAACAGCAGTCCTATTCAGCCCAACTCTGGCATTCAAACATCACTGACCCTCCTCTTCCCCTCCCCGGTCTGCTGCAGCACACGTAGCCTCCATCTAACCACCCCCGGCACCGGCTACGGCCAAAACCCACCACCTTCTCTTCCCTGGTCTGCTCCTGCAACACGCAAGAAAAAGCATCCATTGATGGCGGCCACGAAGCCTCGACGGTGAGACAAAGCCCGACTCGCACCGCTCTTGAAACTTTCCATCCAACCGTCACCACCGTTTCGGCACCGGCTATGGCCAAACCACTGACCTTGTCTTTCCCTGGTCTGCTGCTGCGGCACGCAAGAAAAAGCATCCATTGGCGACGACGAAGCCTCGACGGCGAGACAAGGCCCCGCTCGCACGCTCCCTATAAGGAACAGCCTCCCAGACCGGTCCAAGAGGAGGTTGAATTCAGCCTTGGTCGGCCGAGTGGCTGCGGAACCGAGTCTCGCTGCCTTTTGATGGCGGGCGATATGCGGCATACGAGTGACCACCGACGTGAGTAGCTTCTCTCGGGGGCGTCGAGTAATCTCCTCTGCGCTGATACTTTTTCCAGGCATCTACACCGACAAAGAACTGCCATCAGTCACCGCCACGGTACTCACCGCCACGGTACGTATGCTCGTCATGGCGTCCACCGGGTTGTTGTCGAATAGCTTCCTTTTTACTAATAAATTTCAGAGACGACCTTTGCAGCCAGCCCGCCGCAGCCCCTTTGACCGTTACGACAACGATACAAGACAGGACCTTGACGAGGTTTCTTGGCAGCTAGTACAAATCAGGCTCCTAAAGCAAGTCTGCAAGTTGGGCTTGCGCTCGACCCTGTTCATGGTTGAGGACCGGTAGGTTTGGTCTGAACACTCCAATATAAACCACTTACCGATCCACTCGGACCTTTTTCTTTCGCTGCCGGGCTTGGTCTCTGCAGGGAGGCAAGGACTCGCAACGGCTCTTGGTCCCAACCAACCTTGTCCACCATGACCACCTTGGCTACATCTTGCCATCACTACATCTTGCCATCACTACATCTTGCCATCACACCCGCCTCGGCACCGGCTACGGATTGTCCCATGGATCACTCGCAAGCGGCCGCCTACTTCCCGCAGGCAGTCCCACCCGTTCGTGGCATGCCGCCCTGACGCCTTTGCGTCCACGTCGTCCATCCTCTCTCTCGGTCCGTCACTTGTCTCGTTGCCATTTGGTCCCTTGTCGATACGTGCCGGAACAACTGCTTACTCTTTTCCCTTTCTAGGACTCTATTCGCAAGCTGCATCTTCCCGGCAGCAGCCAATCCTACCGTTCATGGGCGTGCCCCTGACGCTTTCATTCCACGTCGGCCCGTCTGAAGATGTCGACACCACCGGTACGTCGGTTCATCTCGTTGTCGTCTGTCCTTTTGTTCGTCTATTGTTTATTTCGTAGCCGTTTTATCCGTCCTTTTTTCTCGTCTCCATCCGTCCTTTTGTCTGTCCTTCCTCTTGTCTGGTGGCACTTTGTTCTTCGGCCCTTGTCGCACGTGCTTACTCTCCATTTTCAGGCTTTCAGCAGCAGCACCAGCCTCCCGCCTCCAACGTCCTCCGACGCCGCCCAACACGCCCACGCCAACTGCGCAGATGCTGGCCGAGTCCCCCGCAACAACCGCCGCCGGGCGTCGTCGGAGTGGTGCCCAAGGAGGAGCAGCCCCCGCCACCCCGTGTGGATGCCCCCCCTCCTCCCCGAAAGGGGGAGCGGCCAATTTACGACGCACGCAATGGCCATGGTATGCATGCAGTTTCGGCTTTTGTCACGTTTTAAAAGTTAAAGCTTCGACTAACCTACCGGGTACCAGTCGACAGGCATTCGGCGAGCGCAAAGAGCGTCGTACCAAAAGGCTCGAAGCCGAACCGGCGTCGACGGAGGCGGCGCGGCAAAAAACAACAAGAAACGAGAGGCCGAGACCGGCAGAAGATCGGCACCAAGAACGGGATGCTGCGGGCCACGTCTGCTGGGTGGCAATGCAAACGGGGGGAGCGGCGGCGGCAGGGGGGACGCGCAGCCACGACGGCTACGAGAACGGCCAGCCGGACACGGTCGAGCTCGAGGGCCAGGTCAAACGCGACGGCCAAAAGGCGTGTACGGACAGGCGTCGTGCCGGGCTGCGTACACAGGCCGAAGCCTGCAGCCATGGCGTGCACGCAGGCCGAAGTCTGCAGTCGTGGCGTGCACGCAGAGGCAGATGCGCGGCCGGCGACAGGGACGCACCGGAGCGCTTGACGGCCAAAAGAGACGAGGCTTTTGGCGTCGTTGCAGATGGCGTCGTTGCAGCCATTGCCGGTGCTGGTGCGGCCGGTCGGGCGGGCAGAGGAAGACGGCAACGACCTTGCGGACACGGCAACGGCATGCACACCTTTCCTACCCGCATGCACGCCTTTTCCACTCGATGCACACGTATTTTATTCTGCCGACAGCCGCAACGGCCATGCACGCCTTTACTGGGAACGGGAACGGAAATAGGGGTGGGTATAGCGGCGTTTGAATTTCAAAACATCGAGATACAAGAAAGCTACCCATCTGTCCAGGAAGGCGATTCGGCATCTCTTTTGCACCATCCAGATCCATCTCCTCCTTGCGCCAACCACACTCCTCATTTATGTGTGCTTTCCTCGCAAAAGTTGAATTGTGTATTGTGTATTGTGTATTGCCGATGCGTGGGCTTTCCTCGTCAAAGTCCAAACTCGTGTATTGCAGACGCGGGCTTCCTCGTCAAAGCTGAAAGGTGTGTATTGTAGACGCGTGGGCTCTCGTCAAAGTTAAAAGATGTGCTTTGCAGACGCGGGCTTCCTCGTCAAAGCTGAAAGCCGAATCGTGTATCGTCGAGGCCGTGGACGGCGGCCGTGTTGCTTCGGTTGCCGCCGCCCAACAGCGCGACGTGGCCGGTCGCCGTGTTCTTGACCGTCTCGGGGTGGTGTCGAGGCTCCCGGCGGGGTTTGGGTTTGCGCGCTTCGTTGCCTCGTAAGCGCGATGGGCATCCGATGGACGGGCCCAACCGGGGGTGGGACAAAAGGTCGAGGGCAGGGGTGTGTTCAGGGGTCAGTGTCAGCGTCGGCGTTGGCCTGCCGACACGTTTGCGGCCGACAGCCCCTCCTTGCCAGCGCGGGGCTCGACAGGGCTACCTAGTTGTACCCCGACCGACCGTTGTGCACCAACAAAGCGCCAATGACATCGGGCCTGGCGGCTCGGCAGTCCGTGTACGACGGCGGGAAGGAAGGCATTACTATTGCTGGAAACGTTTTAGCGTCGGTTGTCAGCGCAGCGTGTCAGCGTCAGCGAGTTGGGCTTGTTGGTGTGTGTCTGTCTGTCCCACGTCGGGCCTCTGCATGCCTGTACCCGACCTAGGTGGCCGGCAGGTGGGGGTCCGGCTAGGGCTAAGAACTTGTCACGAGCCACAAGCCACATGCCACAGCTCTCCTCGATGCCTAAAATGGTGGGGTGAGTTGACGGCGTTCTCCAGGAACCTGGGCAGAGGTACACGGCCGACGACCAACAACCCATGCACATTTGCCAACTGGACGGCACGATATGGGAACGACAGCCAAAGAAAGCCCGCAGTCTCCTCGTCACTCTCATGTATTCATCTTGCCTCTGCCGTTTTCCCTCCATTTGTGAGAATCAAAAGAAGCCGGCCTGGTCACCTTCCTTGAGCTTCACCTCCACCTCCACCCACCCTCTCCACCCACTGTTCCTCGACGCCTCAAGGGGCAGGGCACACAAAAAGGTGGGGGAGTCGGCCTTCTCCAAACACCAGAGCAGAGGTAACAGGGCCGGCGACCAACAACCACGCAAACCTGCCAACCGGACGGCACGATATAAAAACGACAGCAAGAGAATGCCTGCAGGCTCCTTGTTCCTCTCGTGTATCCATCTCCTCTCTGCCATTTTTCTTGCATTAGTGAAAATCGACGGAAGCCGGCCTGGTCACTCTGCTTGAGGTTGACCTCCACCTCCACCTGCCCACTAGTCTACCGCACCTGCCTACTAGTCTACCAACATCACGAGTGGAGCTGTCCAACGAGGAAGGAGCAAATGACGTACACCTAGCTCTGCCCTACATCCCACCTGCATCACGAAAATCTTTACCACCGACCGAACACGACACCCACGACACGTCTCACGACCGCAAACAGCCAAGCACAGCTTTCGTCTGGTTCGTATTCCTTTTCTGCGCCGTCCATCTTGCTCGTCTCCGTGACCCCTCGTCGTTGTTTTTACCCGCGTGCGTGTGTTTTCCCCTGCTGCTGCTTTTTTTTTTCCCTCTGGGCTGCTTTTTTCCCCTCTGGTTTTTGTTCCCCTTCATCACCCCCACGTCCTTCCATTTCCACCACCTCCCGGCTCGGATCAGGGCGACGAAAAGCCAAGCCTCGTTTTCGTCGTCGTCGCCGTCAACCTGACCTCTCCGTCGCTGCCTCCTCTGCCTGCGTCTTCTGCCGTCTTCCTCTCCCCGCTTCTCAACCGCTCGGCCCAGGGCGACGAAATCCCGACGGCGCCAGGTTCTGTTCTTCTCATCCACTGCGTCCCCTCGACTCCTCCATCACGTCCTTCTTTCTTCTCGGCTTCTCCAATCCCTCTTCATAACCTCCTCGATCGCGTGCGTTTTCTCGTACTCTCCAATCCCTCTCCATCATCTTGATCGCGTGCGTTTCTCCCGTTTTATTTCCCTTTTTTTGACCACTTGGCTTGGCGACGAAAAGCCAATTTTTGTTTCCATCCTTTCGTCCTTGTCATCACATCGTCCTCTTGATCGCGTGCGTTTTCTCATCGTCTCCAATCCCTCTCCGTCATCTTCTTGATTGCGTGCGTTTCTTGGTTTTCATTTTCTGTCCCTTATCCCCTGAACTTTTTGACCACCTCCGCTCAGGCGACCAAGATCCACGAGGCGGCGCTTTTCGTCTTTTCCATCACCTCGTCCTTTTCCCCCGCGCGCGTCCTTTCCCGTCTTCATTTCCCTTTCTCGACCACTCGGCTCAGGGCGACGAAAAGCCGATCTTTATCTTGCATCCTTTCAACTTTTCCATCACATCGTCCTTTCGATCGCGTGCGTTTTTCCCGTCTTCATTTTCCTTTTTCCCATCACTCGGTTCAGGCGACGAAAGCCGATTTTTGTTTGCCATCATTTCTATCCTTTCATCCTTTCATCCTTTCATCGCCTCATCCTCTTTCATCGGGTGCGTTTCCTCCCGTCTTCATTTCCTTTCCAACCATTCAATCCAGGGCGACGAGAGCCAACTCTTGATTTTCGTCATTTCTATCCTTTCGTCCTTTCCATCACCTCTTCCGTCGAGTGCTTCTCCCGTCTTCATTTTCCCTTTTTCGACCACTCAGCTCAGGGCGACGAAAGCCAACTTTGTTTATCGTCATTTTTATACCTCAAATTTCCATCACCTCGTCCTTTTTATCGTGTGCGTTTTCTCGTTTTCATTTTCCTTTTTCCGACCATTCAATTCAGGGCGGCGAGAAGCCGGAATTCAGGCGACGAAGGTCAACTTTGTTTTCGTCATTTCTATCCCGCAAATTTCCATCACTCGTCCTTTTTATCGCGTGCGTTTTCCCGTCTTCCTTTTCCCTTCTCCCGCTCACGCCGACAAGCCAATTTTTACTTTTCCGTTTTTCCCATCCCTCGACTTTCCATCGCCTCGTCCTTTGTTTCTCCCGTCACAATTCTCCTTTTTCGATCTTTTCGATCATTCAGCTCAGGCGACGAAACCAACTCTGTTTTCCCATCTTTCCATCTCTTCACCTCCTTTTTCATCGCCTGCGTTTTTCCGTCTTCATTTTCCCTCCATTTCAACCTCCCCGTTCAGCTCAGGCGACGAAACTTTTTTCCCATCTTTCCATCTCTTCCAATCACCTCCTTTCGTCGCGTGCGGTTCTTTCCGTTTTCGTTTTCTCGTCTTTGTTCCTTCCATTTTGACCACCTCCCCGCTTAGCTTAGGCGAAAGCAAACTCTTATTTTTTTCGTCCTTTCCATCCCCAACCTTTTCCATCACCTCGTCCTTTTTCTCCCGTCTCGATTCACCCTTTTTCCGTCGTTCGGCTTTTTCTCCCGTCTCGATTCACCCTTTTCCGTCGTTCGGCTCAGGGCGAAAAGCCAACTTGTTTTCACCCCTCCTCTTTTGTTGCTGCGTTCTCCCATCCCTCGACCCCCAGCATGGTCTACGTCCGCCAGGAGCAGCTGCCGGCGCTCCGGCAGTACAAGTACTCCGGAGTCGACCACTCGCTCATGTCCAAATACGTGCTCAAGCCCTTTTACACCAATGTCGTCATCAAGCTGTTCCCCATGTCCATGGCCCCGAACCTCATCACACTGACGGGCTTCACTTTTGTCGTGGCCAACTTTCTCACCCTGCTCTGGTACAACCCCACGCTGGACCAGGACTGCCCGCCGTGGGTTTACTACAGTTGGGCCGCTGGCCTGTTTCTGTACCAGACCTTTGACGCCGTCGACGGCACGCAGGCGTGAGTATTTCCCCCTTTTTCCCCTTGTGTTTTGGTTCCATCCCCCCTGTGTATCTGACGGCTAACTCTTCGCAGACGTCGCACCCACCAGAGCGGTCCCCTCGGCGAACTGTTTGACCATGGCGTCGACGCCCTCAACACTTCCCTCGAGGTTTTGCTCTTTGCCGGTTCGCAAAACATGGGCCAGAGCTGGTACACGGTGGCGACGCTGTTTTCATGTAGGTTGGCACTGGCGCCCTTGTTGGACACGCGGAAAAACATCATGCTGAGATCAATCATCACAGCCCTCCTCACCTTTTACGTCCAGACGTGGGACGAGTACCACACCAAGACGCTGACGCTCGGCATCGTCAACGGCCCCGTCGAAGGCGTGCTCATCATCGTGTGCGTCTACACGCTGACGGGATTCATGGGCGGGGCCTCGTTCTGGCAACAGTCCATGCTGGCGACGCTGGGGGTGCCGCGACTCGAGTGGATGCCCGACCTCGTCTACGACTTCTCCTTTACGCAGTGGTGGATGGTGCAGGGCACCGTGGTGCTCGTTTATAACACGGTCGAGTCGGCGCGCAATGTCATCAAGGCGCGTCGGGCCCAAGGCGACCGCAGCCGGTACGCGCTCGTGGGGCTGCTGCCCTTTTTCGGCACCTGGGCCACCATCGTGGCGTACCTGTTCCTGCAACCCAACATCCTGCACGGCCACCTGGTACCGTTCGTCATGTTTGCCGGCATCGTCAACGCCTACAGCGTCGGGCAGATCATCACGGCCCACCTGGTGCACCTGCGCTTCCCCTACACCAACGTGCTCACCCTCCCTCTCGCCTGGGGCGTGGTCGACAGCCTGGGACCGTGGCTGCTGTCGACTTTTGGCTTCGGCTGGCCGTCGGCTCTGGGCGACGGGGTGTACCAGGTGGCCTTTATGTTTTGCCTGTTGGGCATGGCCATCGGCGTCTACGGCAGCTTTGTCGTGGACGTCATCGTCACCATCTGCGACTACCTCGACATCTGGTGCCTGACCATCAAGCACCCGTACGACGCGAGTCGGGAGACGGGCACCAAGAAGACCAACTAGCTGCGATGCCCTAGGACGTCTGTGCCCCCCGAGGCCGTCTGTGCCCCCTAGCGACGAACCGGCACAGACTCGCCGCCGTCTGCCGCCGCCACGCACCGAACCCAGGGCGGGCAAGCCGGGTCGAGGTTGGACGCATGAAGGTCTCGACGGGTGTCTGTGCAGCAATCTGGTGGTGTAGAGAGGTTGGGGGGTTGGTGTGTGTAGTCTTTTTTTTTTTCCCCGCGTATAGTTTCGTGCCACGACTGTTGCGTTATGTTATTCTCCTTTGCTTGTTTGTCATCTGTTCCCTTTGCTTGTTGTCTGGAATCACGAGTACGACCTCGGATGCCGTTTGACGCCAGGGCGCTTGTTCTTTTGCTGTTGGTCTGTTGGTACAAATCTTGTCTCTTGAGGTTCCACCACGTTGTCCGCAGGGTGCACATCACGTTGAAGGCTGGGGACGGACTGGTGAGCATGTTGGGTCGCACGACGGTGAGGATGTCACGAGAGCGCTTCTTGCCCCTTTGTGCGCCCAATATTTTCCATCCTGCTGATTCTTGGCACCAGGGACAGGACCGGCGCAACGAAAACGCAGACGTGCACAAGTAGAGTTCGACCGGCCTCGTGGTCAGGCATGAAGGACGGCGGCAGCTGTGACGGCACGGGGCTGTTGGCCGAGAGAGGCGAGATTAGATTGGTGCATGTGCGACAGAGTTTGCACCCCCTGGATGTTCCTGCTAACCAATAACTAGCACAGGGCTAAACAAGCACAGGATCGGCACAGGACCCCGCCCGACATGTCGCATAGCCCACCGAGCCCCTCCAGTCGGAACGCCAGCCCCTGCCCGACACGCAGGATTCTGACAATGCTACTCGGCCAAGTTCTAGACGCCGTCTGTCGTCGGGCAGCAGCAAACAGCAGCCTGCATCTCGATGCATCATTTCGGTGAGCAAAGCGGCCACGTAGTGTGCATGGACGGGAACTGACAGGGCAAACAGCACATATTGACATGGCAAACAGCACATACTGACATGACAAACAGCACATATTGACATGGCAAACACATGGGTATTGAATGCAGTCTCCCACCTCGGCACACGACAAGGTCGACGCCGCCCTTCCGTGCTGTGCAGGGTGATCCCTGGCTTCCCCGTCGCTGATGTCGGCGTCTGTCAAGGGAGGCCCGGTCCTGGGCCACCCTTGTGGCGGCTGACGAGCCCTCACTTGTGCAACTATTGGGTGCTCTGTTTCCACCCCGCAGGACTCCACACTGACGGTGCACGGGCGATGTCGTAGAGAGCCGGACGTTCAAAAGCCACCGATCCACTCGACTTTTCCTGTCGGCACTTGCCTCCACCGCGAGACGTCCAGCCTCCACCGCGACGAGCCTGAGCCGAGCAATCACCATCACCATGGACTACTCACAAGCGACCTACTTTTCCGGGCAGCCGTACCCGTTCGTGGGCGTGCCGCCGCTGACGCCGTCGACGTCGGGGCCGTCTGAAGATTTCACGTCGCCTCCGGTGCGTTGCGTCTCTGTCGTCTCTTGCGTCGTCCTCTTGTTGTCTCTTTGTCCGTCCTCTTGCCTGTCTCTGTCGTCTCTTGTGTCGTCCTCTTGTCGTCGTCTCTTTGTCCGTCCTCTTGCCTCTTGCCTCCTGCTGACCGAATCAGGAACTCTACGAGTACAACGACCCCTACGCCTATCCGCCCGGCTTCAGAGGCCTCCCGCAAGACGTCCTTCACGGTCCGCCGACGCCGCCCAGACACGTGCTGAGCGGGGTGCTGCAACAGCCCCCCCTCGGAGTGCTGCCCAAAGAGGAGGACGACAAGAGGGGCGACTCGCAGTCGGCCGAGGAGGGAGACAAGCTGACGCCGTCGCAGCACAAGCGAAAGGCGCAGAACCGAGCGGCGTATGTTGCCTCTCTGCAGCGTCCCCCTTCCGCACAGCATCCCCCCGGCCGCCCCCTTGCTGACGTGAATCTAGTCAACGGGCGTTCCGCGAGCGCAAGGAGCGGCACGTCAAGGAGCTCGAGGCCAAGCTGGCGTCGATGGAGGCGGCGCAGCAAAAGACAACGACGGAGAACGAGAAGCTCAAGAGGGACCTGCAAAAGATCAGCACCGAGAACGAGATCCTGCGGGCGACGTCTGGAAGTGGTGGTGGCAGCCCGACGACGACGGGCCCGACCGAGTACAAGCCCACCGACTTCTTCTCGGCCCTGCTGGCGGGCCACGAGAACAAGACGATCAACCACCGCATCGTCGTCAGCGACTCGGGCGAGCGGCTGTACGATGCGAGCGCGACGTGGGACTTTATCATGAAGCACGGCGAGGGGCGGCTGGACATGGGCGACATCAGCAGCCGGCTCAACGGGCAGGCCAAGTGCGACGGCCAGGGCCCCGTGTTTGAGGAGCGGGCGATCCGGGAGGCGATGGAGCAGAGCATGGTCGAGAGCGACGGGCTGTTGTAGTTTTTGGAATCCCTTTTGGAACAATGCACACCTTTTGGACCCTTTTGGAACATGCACACCCTCTGCACACCTTTTGGAATGATGCACACCTTTTGCACACCTCTTGCACTCATTTTGGTGCACGCCTGCTTGGTCGCGATGCACGTCTTTTTGGCCGATGCACGTCTTGCCTCGCCTGCATCGTCTCTTTCTGTGCAGCTGACGCCGACATGCTGACCGACCAGCCCCGATTCAATTGCGCTCTACACGTCCAGGCGAGCAGTAGGTCCCAGTTTAACACGTCTAGGCGGGCAGTATGTCCCAGTTTAGCACGTTCAGGCGGGCAGCAGGTCCCAGTTTGACACGTTCAGGCTGCCAACTCAACTAGACCAATCAGCCTCCACTCCAAATTTGGCTGGCATCCAATTGCCACTGTACATAAACACAACATCACAGAAAGGCCATCGCCACGTCAAGACCTAGAGAGCGTAATCGGCAAGACTGGCAAGCATGCCGGAAGCGAAGAACACTGCCAAGGTCGTCGCTCAGCTGGAGGCGCTTGCTTCCAAGCACGAGCTCACCGTGGTGCGTGTGAGCGAGCCCATCACCAGCGCGGTGGAGCAAACAGAGGCGGCCAGAAACACCACAACGCGCACGTCAGACGTCTCGACGGAGTCCCTCGACGCGCCGACGCCGGCGTCGCTCGAAGCAGACCTGGAGCACTACAAGGAGCTGTTCGCCAAACTGCGATTCAGCTATGTGGAGCAGGTCACCAAGGAAAAGTTCATCCGCGCCATCGTCGGCGATCCGCCGCTGATCGTGGACCCGGCCGAGAACGCAGAGCTGGAGGCGCGCAACGGGCAAGCCAAGGCGGAACTGAAAACACTCAAACGCGAAGTCGCAGAGCTCGTGGCCGAGCTGGAGCGGCAGGGAGCAGAGCTGGCGCGACAGCACGGGCGTATCGGACTCGAGCGGGTGCAGCTGGCCGAGCTGCCGGATCGGATCGCGCAGCTGGAGAAGGACGTGGCTGCGCTCCGGCAGCCGAGCCAAGACCGCCATGACGAGAGCGCGGCGGACCCTGAGCTGCGGCTACCCCTGGGCAAGACGGCAGCACTGGCAGAGCAGCGCGAGGCAGAGGCGCGAGATCTGGAGCGGCAGCTGGAGCAACTACGCGGGTCGGCGCCGCGCAAGCGCAAGGAGGCGGAGCGTCTGCGGGCGGAGTTGGTGCCGCTCGAGATCAGGCGACAGACCTCGACCGCCGCGGCGCGGGAGGCGAAAAGAAGAAGGGAGGCGGCGCTGGGAGGCGGCGAGGACGATCTCGAGGAGAGGGCGAGGTGGTGGCGGACATCAGAGACGCTGCTGAAGCAAATGCTCGACATCAAGACCTGAGGCACATGGCTATTCGAATCCGAAACTTGTCAACGAGCCTTTTAAGCTGTCCATATTTTTGTTCTTGTGCACATCTTTCCGCCGTCTGGTCGGAACGAGAAACCAGCGAAAGCATTCCAGCTTCTCTATGATAAAGCATGCTCTGCTTTCGTCCCGAACCGATTGGATCGCTCTCATGCACCACCACCCCCCATTCACGCAGCCACCCCAAAAGGCCTGCTCTGGGACAGACACGCCCGCATAACCTACAAACATGCACAAAACCGCCGTTTCAATCGCCTCACAGATTCCACCGCATTCACTCGTTCCTTTCCCGTTGTTCCCGTCTAGCAATGATCCTGCCCAAGAGTGTGTTGCCCAGTGGGGCCAGCGATCCGCTCTTTCTGATTGGCCAGTCGCTCTTTCTGATTGGCCGGTCGCTGAGCACGGCTGTCGCAAACACCCAACCCGACGCTGCTGCAGTGGAGCTTCCCTGGTGGTTGGGCACACAATTATGTCAAGGCTGACGACGTCTTCCTCTCCCGCCCGCTGCCACAAACCGTGCTCTTCCTACCTCTGCCTTTGCAACCCATCCGACGTCCGCATCTAGGCGCCTCTGCCGTACAGAGACGGGCGCCTCTGCTGTACAGAACTCGTCGCGCGGACTGTAGCTGCCGTTCCAGTCACGCGCCTCAACCTGTAGCTGCCCGTTCCCAGCCACACAATCCATCCGCGAGAGTTCTCCATCCATCACCACCTACACGAGCTTCTCCGTTCATCACCACCCACGCCTCAACCTCATCCATCCGCAGAGCTTCTCCATCGACCTCCACCCGCACGAGCGACCATCCGCAGAGCTTCATCAATCACCGCACGAGCCGCCATCCGCAAAGCTTCTCATCACCCGCACGAGCGATGCGTCGCCGCTCCTCGGAGCTCCCGTCCGCAAAGACCTTCCAACCGGCCTCGATCTCCTACGCGCACCCGCGCCGCTCCGTCTGACGTCCGTCTCACGTCCGTCTCACGTCCGTCTCGCTCTAATACGTGTCCTGTGTAGCTGCCCGCCCAACATGGCGACCGTCCGCAGCCTCGATCATGCAAAGTCGGTGGACGCCCTCTCTTCGCTAAAGGGCTCGCCGTGACGTGCCGTGTAGCCATCCGCACATGGCCGCGACGAGTCCGCGCCGTTCCCAGGAATTGCTGACAGCCGTGCCACCCACCCAGGTCCGAGACGGAGCTCGCGGTGAACGTTAGGAAGGCCACCAGCCCCGAGGAGTCGGCGCCCAAGCGCAAACACGTCCGCAGCTGCATCGTCTACACCTGGGACCACAAGTCGTCCCAGTCCTTTTGGGGCGCCATGAAGGTCCAGCCCATCCTCGCCGACGAGGTCCAGACCTTCAAGGCCCTGATCACCGTCCACAAGGTGCTCCAGGAGGGCCACCCCTCCACCCTGCGTGAGGCCATGGCCAACCGCTCCTGGATCGACAGCCTCAACCGCGGCATGGCCGGCGAGGGAATGCGCGGCTACGGCCCTCTGATCCAGGAGTACGTATACTTTTTGCTGGCCAAGCTCTCGTTCCACAAGCAGCACCCCGAGTTCAACGGCACGTTTGAGTACGAGGAGTACGTGAGCCTCAAGGTCATTAATGACCCCAACGAGGGCTACGAGGCTATTACGGACCTCATGACGCTGCAGGACAAGATTGACGGGTTTCAAAAGTTGATCTTTTCCCACTTTCGCAACGTCGGCAACAACGAGTGCAGGATATCGGCACTGGTTCCTCTGGTGCAGGAGACGTATGGCATTTACAAGTTTATCACCAGCATGCTGCGCGCGATGCACTCTGGTGGGTTTTTTTCTCTCTCCTTTTTTCTCCCTCCTTTTTTCTCCCT